>JANKKI010000094.1:600000-1107500 GCA_025175665.1 Cinchona pubescens | reverse complement strand
TGATTTCAAACAATTTGGATCTCTAAATTTTAAATTATGCTATTTTGAACAAATACTTCTCAAGATATCTGAGAAAGAGTTTTTGGTGTTGCTATCTTGTTGTGACTTAGAAATTTAATTTTATGAGGCGTATAAAATTTTTTGCAATGAATTTTGTATATTAGGTAGACTATTGAGTCCCGCTTCATCAAGCTTTGGAAACAACTCATTTGGATTTGTGTCACCAACACATCTATTATTTTAGTGCAACACTGTTTAGAATGAGGGTTTTCAGTGTACCAATCAGTGGCTTCTTCTTAAATTTGTGTGCATCAAGCAATGAAATTATTTTTCAATGATTTTCATATAAATACACGTTATTAAAGGTTGCTTGAGTTCTTTAATCACGGAATTTGCACAAGCATTTCCCAAATCACAAGTTACTCTTGACAGTAATTAAAATTGCAATTAGGTTGCCAAAGAGTTGTTGAAACATCCTGTAAAAACAACTGTAGTCTGATGTTCAATCCCAAAGGTTAAAAGAGCCCTTTCATTTTTTGAAGGACGATGCATGGTTATATGTAATAGCATCTGTAGTCCTTTTCCATGATCACACTAGAAGAATATTAGCTACATCTTGTATCTTATGACAAAATAGATGTGTTTTTTAATTAGATTAGCAAATGAATTACGGATAGTTTTATTCATAATTAAGCTAAATTTTAAAATTCAAATAATGTAGTTTATTTAAGATTTGAACTTCAAAATAAATTATGAACTACTTTTCTTCTACCGCAAGATTTGGTAGCCTTCAGCTTTCTTGCAATGACATTAATTATGAATAAATCAGGGTGATTTAAAGGTAAGACAGTTAAAACTCCTCACTTTATATTATAAAAAAAATTTAGACCCAAAATTTTAGATGTATTGCAATAATAATAATAATAATAATAAGAAATATGATCAATAGTATCTTTTTCTTGGGAAATATTTCTTTTAATAATCAAGACTCCGTATTAGTTAACTAATAACAACTTAATTATTCTTCAACTTCCCCATAACTCTTAATTTAATCTTCGGTTGATCTCATCATCAAATTTCTTATTATTTTTAACTTTATTTTCACCAACTCAGACCACCCCCCACAAGACGTAGAATCTATGTCTATTCCTATTATTCTCTATCATTAGTTCTCCTAGAATATCTCTAATTTCCACAACCTACAGCATTCCTTTCCCATTGTTCTTTTTTCTCTCTATCAATCCAGTATTTTAGTTTTAAGCATCTACTATTTTCTCATATCACTTTACTCTTTTGTTACACTGACACTCTAAATATAAAATCTAAATTTCATGAGAAATGTGTGATTATAGACTGAAACAATTTGATGGGAATGTTGATACTGACAAGAAAAGTCTCCTGAAGAATCTTTTATATTTGACTATTTCTTACGCATAATGGACAGAGCAATATATTCACATCAAATTAAATTTACGCAATTCAAAATATATAAGAATTTTTTGTTGGTTTTCTATTTTGTATTGAAAAAATTTAGAGAAAGCCCAATAAAATTTTGGATAGACAACTGTCTTAATGTTGAGAAATCTATAAATCTTAATAATACATTATGTTGGTGATAGTTTAGATTTATTTTCAAACTGAAAGTTTAAAGAACAATTGTACAAACGAAATGTAAGAATCCAATTGACAATTTAATTATATAGAAAAAGTTGATTCTTTTCCTAATCAACTACATTGCCTATAAAATAAAGTGAATGTTTAATCCATATGTTCATGTTTTTGTTTTGTTTACTTCAGTAGAAAGAATTTTTTTTTAAACTAAAATTAATAAAATCTTACCTAAGAGGCTGAACTTGGATAAAACAAGCGAGACAACTTCTTGTTGAGAATGTTGTGGTTGAGAATGTTGGGTAGTAGGAACTACAGGCCCTTGCGACTCAACAGATGTCTCAAGAAAATTAAATGGATTAACTCAATTGAGAAAGAAATATTGGAAAATTTTATTAGAAAATTTAGTTAGTAATTTTGCATTAAAAAACCTAGCAAAATAAATTTTGTATGAGAATTTATTGATTTTATTTAGAAGATAAAAAAGGCATTAAGTCTAAATTCGCTTTAGACCCCCTACATTAAGTCGTCCCAAGAATAAATTTGTCAAGAGCATTTGAGAGTTTAAGTAAAATGTAGACATTTTTAACCGAAAAACACAGCTTCTTTTGAAGAAAATTAAGTTGATCAAACAAAAAATGTGTTTGCAAAGAAAAGAATGGAAAGAAACCTGATCATGCATGGTATATTATGGGAAAAATGATATTGTATAATTAAATTATTAAAGAATTTGAGTATTCAACAAACATTAGTTTACAACAAGTGAAGTGAAAGAAAAAGCTTTTTCACTCATTTATGCATCTTTGAGAAATTATTGATGTGAAACTTCTGTGCCTTGAGATATCCTTTTACATGCAACTCAGCTTGAATAAAAGAAAGGGTTAATAATACTTTACCCCCTGAACTAGGTAGGTAATAACACTTTTTCCCCCTAAACTAAAAAAATTACACTTAGCCCCCCAATCACATAATTCAGTCTTTAAAAAATTTATAATATCATGTTAAATGACTTAAATACCCTCAGCATTATATTTTGATTTTTGTATTTAAATTTTGATAATTAATGTGATAATTATTTAAAAATAATAAAAAATAAATTATATAATATTTTAATTTAAATCTATATCAATATATATCTTGGCCAATTTTTAAAATTTTGTTATTTCACTTTATATCATTTCGAATTTGAATGTTTAATTAATAATGGTAGAACAATTTCTAAATGGGCTAATTTTCTATTGATTCTTTAAAGATATTGTGTGACAATATATATATATTTTTATAAAATTTGTGATTTTTTTTTATGTCTCTTAACATTTTATAATTTTAATATTTGGATGAACTTATGCAAATTGTAATGTCAAATATAATATAATTCGACATTTTATCACATTTTCACTCCCTAATTATTTTGTTATTATATTTTATTATAATAAAAAATTTATTATAATATTAGTTTGTTATTATATTTTATTTTTTCTTAATTCTTTTATACGTATTGAACATCAAAATTAAATACATGAAAAATCAAAATATAATATTAAGGGTATTTCAGTTATTTAACTTGATATTATAAATTTTTAAAAAAATGAATCATGTGCTTGAGGGGCAAAGTGTAGTTTTTTTAGTTTAGGGGGGGCAAAGTATAATTATCTACCTAGTTCAGGGGGCAAAGTGTTATTAACCCTAAAAGAAATTCACCCTAGCTATTGAAGCTTCCTAGAAGTATGGATGGACCAAGGACTCTTCTTTACTATGAATATAATTAGGGTTAAATACAATAAACCATTTAAAGTTTGGGTTGTTTCGTACTAAATTCCTTAACATTATTTTTTTTCACTTTACCCCTTTGACTAACATGTCTACAGTATTCTGCCGTTAGTTTTTTATAAACATCAACTTTGTCCCTAAAGATCAATTGCAGTAAACCCCCTTAAGGATTAAGCGAAATTTTACTTTACTTCCTCAGGTAAGTTTTGTAGCATTTAATACATTAGGATAAAAATAAAATTTAACAATGTTATCAATATTATTAAAAATATAAATATGCTCTAAATTAATTACTAATATTTTAATTCTCAAATTATACTTTCTTCAATATTTAAAATTTAAAAATACGGTGATGTAGTTAGTTTTAAAAATTTTGATGATTTATTAAATGTATTTCATATAAATTATTTTAATTTAAGTCTTTATTTATATGATAAATTTATTTCGTATAATTTTATGTATTAGTTAAATTATATTAACAAAGGAAAAAAAAAAAGAAGAAAATCATTTTAAATAAACATAAAGAAAAGCAAAAGGAAAATAGACTGATATAATTTTGATAGATGGTTATAAGTCTAATATATTTAAAAAAATTTATTAGAAAATAAAATATAATAAAAAGACTAAAAAATACCGATAGTGGTAGGAAATTTTTATCTTTAAATTTTTTTTCACAAGTATTTTTAAATAACTACTGGTGTCGCTGGACATCATTATATTTTCAACTGTTTTGACAATATTTTTATATTGATTAATGACTAAAGTAGGTTAATTGATACAAAACTAGAATTAGGGACTAAAATAAAAAATATAATAAACTTTAAGGGGTTAGTTTTATACATTCCTATAGTGTCCAAGGATAAAAATGTCTTTTTGACTTTTAATAGTCAAATTGCTGACGAAAGAGGTAAAGTGAAAAAATAATAATGTTAGGAGTTTTAGTGTCAAACAGCCCAAAGTTTGTATACAGAGTAAGAGAATTTACTGTATTTAACCCATATAATAATGCAAGCGGCCAATATTAGAGAGTGAGAAGGGAGATTGACATAAAAAAATGAGGTGAAAGATGCCACGGACTTAAAATGACATAGAAATAGAATGTCATCCCAGTAGAATTAAGCAATCACAAGCCCAAAAGAAAGCAAAAGAACCGAAGAAGCGAGAAAAATGGAATTAAGAGAATTCGGGCATTACCCATTTGAAGAATGGTTCTTTATTCCATTTGCTAGTTATATCTTGTTTTTTTGAAAAATTATTACATGAATCCGGTCTATGGTAGGTGGGATGAACATCTTGGTCTATATTTATCCACATCACTTTAAAAAAAATTTATTTTTAATGAATTAGAGTGGTGTAGATGAATATGAACCAATGGGTCCATCCCACCTACCGTAGACAAGGTCCATGTAAAAATTTTCCTTTAGAGGTATTTTTTTAATTTCAAACTATTTGTTTTGTATAACTTACTAAATTACGTCTCTTAATTGTAAGCGTCTTGATTTACTACTTTTCTTTTTTGACAGGTTGATTACTCTTACTAGATATATGAACATGATATATATATATATATATATATATATATATATATATATATATATATATATGTATATAATATTTCTTTACGTTGATTAAAATTAATGGGATCATTTTTTTTTTTTTTTTGCATTTACTTTATAGTTGAATTGTGAACACCTGATTACTTCATCTATTTTTGTTATAATTAATTATTTGTTTTCTTTTTGTCACTTGCATTTCGAATATATTTAATAATTATAGTTTAAAATAATTAATTAGTTATTCTATTAATGCAACCTTGAATCATCCTAATCAAAATAATGAATAAATTAGGAAACTAGTGGGTGGAGTGGATATAATAAGAAAATTTACTGACCCTTACTCTATTAAAATTTACCTAGTTATGCTATTGCCTCTAATACTTCCAAACTCTAGTACAATTAGATACTAAATAAAAAGAAAATAGTGAAATGGTTGAGATAAAATAAGAAAGAAATGGGAAGAAGTTGGTCTTTATGTGATTTTTATTCTAATTATATTGCTATAATATAATAATCTAATGACTAAAAATTGACTAAAACTCAAGAAGATAGTACAATACACTTTTAGTAAAACGGATTTAGACTATCGTAGAAAATTCGGATTAGTACAACATTTTTTTAAATAAAACTAAACTTCTAGGATTTTCTTTTTATATAAAAATTAAGTTTTGGGTACTTGTAGATTAATAACATCAAGTATTGGAAAATGACTAAAAATCTGTCTTGAAAATTTATATGTTCTGTCTTGTTTGTAATTTTTGATTATGTTGTGTTCCAGATCTAACTCCGTCTGTGTCGATTTTTTCTTAGCATAGCCGGTCCCAAACCCAGGTAAAGGAGGAGGGTTGCGTTAGGTCGACAGCTAACGTAAAATTTTATCAATTTTATGAGATAAATCCACTATGATATTGCGCTAATGCTAGGGCATTCCCCGTAAGCGATGCATCGCATTACCTGAGTGCGGCGAATAGTGGGCAAGGGTAGCTACATCTCTATAGGGGTCCGAGTGTAGTGAAAAATATGCAAGGGTCCTCACATAATAGGGGGAGGGTAGTGGGGAAGAAAAATATTTTGGAGAATAGGATTAGAATAGGAATTTGGAATATTGGAACTCTTACTAGTAAATCAATGGAGGTGGTAGATACAATGATTACGAGAAAAATTAATATTTTGTGTTTACAAGAGACAAAATGGGTAGGAGAAAAGGCTAAACTTTTAGATAATTCAGGATTTAAACTTTGGTACTCAGGAGTAAACAAGACTAGAAATAGGGTAGGTATTATTTTAGATGGATTGATGAAGGATGATGTAGTGTAGGTGACTAGGAAAGGAGATAGGATTATGGCCACTTAAATTAATTTTAGAACGTGAAACTGTTAATATCTTTAGTTGTATATTTCCTCAATTATGTTCAGATGAGTCCATTAAGGCTAAGTTTAATAGAAAGATTTAGATGAGTTGATAGGTAGTGTCCCCGAAGGAAAGTAAATTTCTATAGAAGGTGATCTAAATGGACATGTGGGAAGAGATAACGAGAATTATGAAGAAGTGCATGGTGGATATGGTTATGGGGGAAGAAATGAAGAAGGAAAATCAATTTTGGAGTTTGGAATGGCATTCGACCTTTGCATTATCAATACTTTTTTCAAGAAGAGGGAGGAACATTTAATTACCTTTAAAAGTGGTTCAACAAAGTCACATATTGATTTTCTCCTCTCAAGAAAGAGAGATAGAAGGATTTGTAGAGATTGTAAAATTATACCTGGAGAAAATTTAACCTCACAATATAGGCTTTTGGTGGTAGATCTTGAGGTTTAAACATCACATTAGGTGAAGGAACCTACTCATATCACCTAGAATTAAGTGGAGGAATTTAAAAAAGGAAAAAAAAAGAGAAAATTTTAAGGAATATTTGTTAGGGCAAAGTATATGGGACTTACAAGGAGAATTGATTGATACCTTATCGAATGACATGGCAACTAAAGTGAGAACAGTGGCTAAGAAGATACTTGGAGAGTCAAGAGGTTATGCCCCCATGAACAAGGAATCTTGGTGTTGGGATGATGGTGTACAAGATAAAATCAAAATTAAGAGAGTTAACTATAAGGCTCTATATAGTTGTATAAGTGACGAAAATATTGAGAAATATAAGCTTGGTAAAAAGAAGGCAAAAAAGGCTGTAAGTGAAATGAGGGATAGGGCTTTTGAAAATTTTTACCAAAAATTAGAATCTCTAAGGAGGGAGAGCGAGATATTTATAAAATTGTTAAAGCAAGAGCCTATAGGACGAAGGACTTAACCCAAGTCAAGTGCATCAAGGATGAAAATAATAAGGTGCTAGTAAGAGATGAGGAAATTAAGGAAAGATGGGAGGGATACTTCCATCAAATATTCAGTGAAGACAACGGAGATGATATCATTCTAGGAGAGTTAGCTAAGTTTGAGAAGTATAGAAACGTAATGTATTATCGAAGGATTCAGGAATCAGAGGTGGATGAGACTTTGGAGAAGATGAAGAAAGGAAAAGCAATTGGCCCCGATGATATCCCAATTCTTATACACATCTAGATGTGTATAAGAGACAGCTTGTATTATTTTGGCTTACCATCTTTTCAATAAAATATTGAAGAGTAGAAAGATGCCGGACCAGTAGAAGAAGAAGAGTATTCTCATACCCATATTTAAAAATAAAGGGGATATCAAAATTGTGCAAATTACAGATATATTAAATTAATGAGCTATACGATAAAATTTTGGGAGAAGGTAATAGAAAGAAGGTCAAGAAATGAGAGTAAGGTGTCAAATAATCAGTTTGGTTGCCAGGAAAATCCACTATTGAAAACATACATCTCTTAACTAGATTTACCGAGAGATGTCGGGATAAAGAAAAGGATTTACATATGATTTTTATTGATCTTGAAAAGGTATACGATAGAAAGTCCCTAGAGAAGTTATATGGAGAGTAGGTTTAGAAAAAAGAGGAGTTAGAGTAGCATACATAGAATCAATAAAGGAGATGTATAGGGATGTGGTTACAAGTGTGAGAATACCATGAGGGTTGACATGAGAGCTCCCTATAAATATAGGTTTACACCAAGGTTCAACTCTAAATCCTTATCTATTTGCGTTGGTCATAGATGAACTTATGAGACACATACAGGAGGAAATACCATGGTGTATGTTATTTATAGATGATATTGTGTTAGTCGATGAAACAAAAGATATGGTTAATACTAAACTCGAGATTTGGAGAGAGACACTTGAGGCAAAATGGTTTAGAATTAGTAGATCAAAAATAAATATATGGAATTTAAATTTAGCAAGGATGCACATAGGAATAGAATAAGTTTAGTATTGGAGATCAAGAGATACCCATAAGTGAATTAAATATTTAGGATCAGTTATTTAGAGTAATGGTGGTATAGATCGAGATGTTACACATTGGATACAAGCGGGATAGACTAAATGGAAAATGACATCGGGAATATTGTGTGACCGCAAAATTTCTTTACGACTTAAGGGTAAATTCTATAGAATGGCAATTAGACCAGCGATGCTCTATGAGTCTAAGTGTTGGGTAGTGAATCACACACATGAACAAAAAATGAGAGTAGCAGAAATGCGAATGTTAAGATGGATGTGTGGGTAAACTAGGATTGACAAGATACGAAAAGAGTATATTCGTGAAAAGATTGGATTAGCATCTATTGATGATAAGATGAGAGAAACACGTTTAAAGTAGTTAGGTCATGTGTTAAGACGACCAGTAGAAACGCCTGTCAAGTGAGTAGATTTAAGAGAGAGTAATTAATATAAGAGGGGTAGAGGAAGAGCAAAAAAAAGTTGGTAAGTAACTTGTAAGAAAGATATAGCCTATCTAGGAATTGAGGAAGATATGGTCCATGATAGAGTGCAATAGCGTAGCAGAATTCATGTAGCCAACCCTACTTAGTGAGATTAAGGATTGGTTTGTTATGTTTTCTATTTTGTTTGTTGTGTTGCATAACTGAATTTGACCTATTTGTAAGATTTGTAGTCCTTTGAATCTAGTTTCTAGAACCATAAAAAATATAATAATCCGATCTTTATACCAGATACATGTTATTTTTTATGAAACTGGTCTGATTTGTAAAACAATATTCTCTTAACGTGATTAATATGTTCATAGCTAATTTTGTGTATCTTAAAATAATAATCTAAGAAAATTTTCTGCACATGATTTGTAGATGATTAAAAGTAATTTCTAACGTATTGCATGCATTTTTCTAATTTATATATCTTCAAATACAGTAGTTTTCTAAACTCTATCTATTTGAAAATATAGAACATAATTATGAAAGTTTATCACAAAATTAAGATACTTTAAAGAATTAATTTAGGGATAATTCCGAAATGAAAGTTTTAGCATTTTGAGTATATTTTTCAACTGTAAAGATTATACCTGTAGGATATATACATCACATTATATACTAGTTTTAGTCCTATCTCCTATTAAACAATACTAAATCTGAAAATTTATACAAACTGTCTTACTATTATATTCAGATGTTATTCAATTCGATATTTTGAAAATTAGTTGCGAGAAGGTCCTACATATATTGATATATTTTGGTAATAATTTATATTTAATAAGTTGGTTTAATAAAAAATAGAATAAAGTGTCTAATTGATTACTAAACTATGTATTTTAGTTGTCATTTTAGTTACTAAACTATTTTAGTAGCTAAAAAAGTCACTAAACTCTTAAAAATGCGTCTACTAGATCACTTCGTTTATTTTTTTCATTAACTGCTCCGTTAATGAGCTGGTGGACATTTTTATCCAAAAAATCTCCATCCTTCAACACTTTCTCCACCTTCGTCGCACATATTCAGTCCGGCACCACCTCCCACCACCACCAACACACCAATCTCTCCTCCACCTTCTTCAATCACCATACTTCAATCCGGCATCATAAATCCATCTTCCTCACAAGTTATTTTTTCTTCTTTCCCTTTCATTTTTACTTTTATCAATTTGCAGCCTTTGATTCCACCAACAGGTGAGCTTTCATATGTGTTAGAGGAAAGGCTTTCATATCCTGAAGCATTGAGATCTAATACAAAATCGTCGATATTGAAGGGGTCTAAATAAATAGCTTCCTTAGGAAATTCGAGTTTGTAGGGTCAAAAAGCATATTCGATCGGGTTAATTGATTTCATCGGGAGCTTATTGATTTTTTGATAGAAAGACTTTTGGGGGGGTAGTGAAAAAAATGAGCTTGTCAATACCCACTTCAAGAATTACGGATTCAACGAAACACAGATCTCAAAATTCTCCAGGTACCTCTTGATTTTTCCTGTTAACAATGGATGATAGTTATGGTGGCAGTGGGGGTGTTTAGGAGGGGAAGAACGAGAAAGGTATTGAGCTCGATCTGGGCAAAATTTTGAAGAGGGATGCAAGTTTTGGCAAAGATCACCATAGAAACATGGTAGTTAGCGATCAAGCGGTGGTAGTTTTGACAACACCACTGGCGGAGCACAACTTGTTACGCCTTTCAACTCAGGATATCATGCGGCTTCACGCTTTAAAATTGAAGATAAAAAAAAAAATACTACTGGAGAGTGCAGATTGTTTTGTTTATTTCCATGGATTTTGGTGGAAAGCACAAAAATGGTTGCTGCGATATCGTGGAAGATGGAGACAAATGAGATTTTCATATTGACCCCTGAAATTTGTGTGTAATTTTAAATTTGTCTTAAATAGTGTGGTAAAAAGTGATTAGACAATTTTACCATCCGATACTCGCGTGACTTACACAAAAATAGGTTAACAGAGCACTTAACGACTAAAATAGATAAAGTGACCCCTAAACGCATTTTTAGAAATTTAGTGACCTTTTCGGCCACCAGATAAATTTAGTAACCAAATTGACAACCGAGGGATAGTTTGATGATCAAATTGGCACTTTGCTCTAAAAAATATTTGTATTGGAATTATTTATGCTACCTTACGTACTTGTGAAAATTGTTCAATAAGTTGTGATAATTAAAATAAGATTTAGGATAGAATATAAGTATGATTATTAGATCATAAGAATATCATTTAAGAAGGGGGATTGTGATATTTTGTTAATTTATTCTATCTTTTAAATTGAGAAGTTATTATTTATGTTTAAAAGAATAAAGATGATAAGGGACATATAATTATAGACTTGAGTTAAGTGATTCATATATCTTTTTACTCTTTTATGAATGTATTTGGAAACGATTTTATGATCTAAAAGTATATCATGACAAAGACAATTGCATACCGAATAAGTTATATGTATATAACTGATGTATGTAATATGATTATGATGCATATGAGATCATGTTACATGTTTAGCTCATAGTGAAACTTGATAACTCAGAGAGAATAATATTATGAGAGAGTATTATTTTCATATCTATTCTGTCTCTATGCTATTCGGCTTCTGTCTCTGAGCCCTTTATCAGGTTCTTAATACTTGGACTTAGATTTGTATCCAGTAACCAATAAATTACTCTAATAAATCTATGAGTTATCTATTTTGTATTTGTTCTACGATAAATGATATGTTTTGCATATTTCTGTAATATTTTGACACATGCGAAATATGCTTGCATGATTGATTTGTATATTGTAACTTGTTCAATTCAGTAAAAATGTATATGAAACGCTTACTAAGCTTGTGTGTTTCTTACCTTATTTATTTAATATTTACAACTTATGAAAATAATTACAATTTCAATGAGGGTTCGAGTCTACCGTAGACAAGATTTCGACCTAAATCATGTCTAGTTTCTTGTGATTCTAAAATTTATAGTCGAGTTGGATTTGTGACCTGCATGCCAGATAGATATTTTGTATTTTTTTATGTTATCAGTGTTTAATATTATATTTGATTATGTTACTGTAACCTTGTACATTTTAGTCTACCCAAAAGTACGGCGTGTCATGATCTCAGGTTTCGGGGCGTGATATGAATGGATAGGATAATATCATAACATTAAAATATAACTGAAATCCAAGACAAAAATCCATGTGAACAAGACAACTTGCAAAATTAAAAAAGAAAATGGATATTAATACAACAAAATCTATTAACACTGTACTATAATATATGTAAATACTCCAAATAAAATTTTGCTTTGTAAATTGTAAAAGAATTTTACTTAATATTCTTAGGATGGAATTGTATTGAGTAAATTAGTATCTATAATAGCATAACTCGTTTTATAGATTTTTAGTGCAATTCGTTAAAATCTAGTTACGTGATTTTCCCATAAAGCAATAAACCATTTTTTCACTGCTAAAGAAAAAATGCATTTAACTTTTATACAAAATACTTTTCATCAAGGTTTTGATAAAGGACGATTATATTTACATACTCTTTTTAGACTCTTGAACACTCATACTAATATTCATTAGGACAAGATATTCACTTGAAGGGCATGCAAGTAGTTAAAAGGATGTGTAAAAATTAAGGGGAATTCTACAGTCCTTTTAGAGAATCATTCCCTTGACTTCTATATAAAAGTTTGTACAATACAAGGTTTTAAAGCATATGATATTGTACTGTACATGCATTTAAAGTACAAGAGAATGATTCCCTAAAAGGGATTGTAGAATTTTTCAAAAATTAATTATACTAATAAATATTAAAAAGGGTGTGCAAATGTTATTACCCTAAAAAATATGAGCAATCATCAGTTATGAAAAGGAAAAAAAAAATAGTTATTAGAACAATCATGAGTTATAAAAAGTAAGCCATAAATGCATACATACATGACAATCAACAATGGGAGAGAAATAGCCAAGTATAAATTAAAAGTAATGCTATAAAAACAAAATTAAAAATGAATGAAATGTATCAATTGGTAAACATTTTGAATGAATCATGTTGTGAAAGTCTATCAATTGAACTAGAGAATGTAGATTCTTAATCTTGAATTAACTAATAAATTTACGTATTTTAAAAAGAAAAATAATAACTGCATGCGACAATTAATTAGTAAAATTTGTTATATAATTCACCCAATCAGTAATTGTAACTCTAAGCGGGAATATGCAAAAGGAAAAAATGAAACTATATGGTAAACTGTCAAATAATTTGATTGCTTTAATAGCTCTAATCAAGCGGTCTTATTATGTACACTAGTTCAGAAATGCAATCGAGATGAACCAATCATTAGTTTGCTCAACCTCAATTGCTGATCGAGTGCCCTTGATCCCAAATGAATTATATCAACCATATAAGTTGTGGTTTATATGAGTTATGTGACTAGTTTAAAATTGAGTCTCTTATTGTTTGTCTAATGTTCGATTTGACTGGAGCCTTTCACTAATCTACAGTATCTAATAGACATACATTTTTTTTTTAATGATACCCTAAACTTTATGATATTCCCTTTGTCCTATTAGTTTTGTCATCTTTTTTATTTTAGTTCGTTCCAAAATTATTGTTGTATCCAAAAACAAATAAAGTAAATTTTTCCTTTATACCCTTACTAAAATTGGGCCAATTAGTTCAATTAGCCCAAGCCACCTAAAGTGTCCTTGTGAGTCTTTTTTCAAAACAAAAAATATACAATGAATCTTTATCGTTTAATAATTTAAACCTATAATCAATAGATGATAGAGAAAACACTTAGCATATGAAATTAGAGATGACAGTGGGTCGGGTTAACTTGTCGACTCGGCCCGCCTAGCCTGGCCCGTTTGATACTGTAACACGCTAGGATAGGCCCGTCCCGTACCATAGAACCGGGCTAGCGCCTGGTTTACTTAGTTCATGTTTTGGCATGGACCATCCTGCCTATCAATGGGTTAACACATCTGGTTCGGTCAACCCCTTAACCAAACCAATTAGCCCGCTGATTGGACCATATTTTCATTTTTTTAATAGTTTCTTAACATTCTAAATGACTTTTTTTCTAAACATTTATATATATACATATATATAGGTATATATAGTTTCTTAACATTCTAAATGACTTTATTTCTAAACATTTATATATATATATATATATATTTTTTCTTCTCAGTGGACTAATAAATAATAATTTGTAGTAATAAAGATTAAGTTGGACTAATAAATAATACTTTATCGTATAAGTTATAAATTGAACTAATTTACTGTAATAAGTAACCATTTATGTACTTATCTCTTGGACTAATAAGTAACAAATTAAATAATAAGTAATAACTTTGAATAAAACGAGAAAAATCTTGTACTAATAATTATTAACATAGAATGAAATTCAGAATTACTTGGTCTAATAACTTCAAATAGTAATGCGTAATCACCTGTAGTAATAAGTATTGAAAAATAAAGTATTAATTAGTAATAGTTTCAAATAATAAATAATAATTTTGAAATAATTAGTAGTTTAGAATATTATGTAATATCATGATTTAATAACTAATAATTTATTTCTTTTAGTTATAACTTATATGATAAGGATTGAAAAATGAGTGCTAATTAATAATTACTGAATATAATAAGTAATAACTTGGACTATTAAACACAATCTTTGAATTATAAAGTAATAACTTAGACTATTAAATACTAGATCTAATTTCAATTAATCAAAATAGGCTAATCCATGGACTAGATAGTGGACCAACCCGAGCCCGGCCGTCTCGTTAATCCATGAGCCTAGCTCGTGGGTTGGCTCCAGGCTAGGTATTTGCCATTATGATCCGACCCGTCCTCCTCCCCAGCCCACCTCATGGACATCATCCAGGAACCTAACCTTGCGGGCTTTGGACCTGACCCAGCCCACTGCCATCCATATCTGAAATGCACTTCAGTGTTAAGTGTCCTCATGAGTCCACTAAATCACATGTTTAAACTATTGGTTTTCAATATTAGAGCCCAATGGTAGTAGTAGTTCAAATATAAACAGATCTCCAAGGCACGGATAATGGGGCTTATTATAAATCAAAATGCAGATGCCAAGATTTTGCGCCTCTCCATTTCCCTTTATGGATATGGATCATTGATCGTTAACAAATGACATTAATTTTCGTCAATGGACTTCATAACTCTGTTGTACCCAAACTACACCTTTTAAGCATTGGAAACTACTTAAGTAGATCCGATTTTTAATTTCACTTGTAAATTTTGTGGTCAAAATTAAATTTTAAAGAATTTTACTTACATCCGCTGATGTCATAGATTCTCTAAAATTTAATCCACGTCACAAGATCTACAAGTGGGAGTAAAAACCGAATCTACCTAAATCTTTGCCTTAAGCATTAACCAAGGTTTTAAAAAAACTAAGACAAGCGTAATTGTAGAGCCAAAAGTTAATATTGTTTTTACAATCCGAGAAACCGATAAAATATCTATGTATTTAGGCACTAAAACAATTATTGGACTGAACGCCAATAACAAATCAAGAAACCAGAAACTGGCCTTTAGGGGCAAACGCAAACATAAATTAAAACCACAAAGGCTTAATTTAGTGTGAAGGAAAATGAAATTTTTGGAGATCAAACGAAGGGCGGACGAATGGAATTGGGACGATGAAATACTAATAATAAACTTTGAATAATAATTTCCTCAACTAGATAATGTACCACTAATGCTTTTATATAGGCACCAATTAATCTAAATCTTTAACATATTAAACTATCACAGTTAGTTATAATCTTAACAAAATTCTACAGTCCCTTTTGGTTATAATCTTAGGAAAATTCTATAGTCCCTTTTAGAGAACTATTCTGAAAAATTCTACAGTTCTTTCTAAAAAACCATTCCCTTGGTCAACCATTCTCTTGGTTTTTAAATATTTGTACAGTACAACACCATATGCTTTAAAAGCTTGTATTGTACAAACTTTTAAATTCAAGAGAATAGTTCCCTAAAAGAACTGTAAAATTTTCCATAATTTTATACTAAATAAACTTCTAGTCTAACAATAATACCAATTAAGCTAGGGAATAAATCTCTTACAAACTCAATAACTAAAATATTATTAAAGTACAACTCCTAAACTAAATGGTCTTGGTTAGCCTCCATTAAATCAAGCCTCTATAAAATCCAATCTGACACCAAACTCACCCAAACCAGGATTTCTATGGAATTTCTATGATGTTTATGTCGTGTACAACTCTAATTTGTGATATGTCTTCAACTTTTTTATTTAACATCTCTTGTGAATGAATCTTGTATTTGAAACATAATTTTTTTTACCAATTGTTGTTTTATCGTAAAATTGATTCATATTAATCTATTCATTCTCAAATAAACAGACTTTGTCTACCTTGCTATTCCCCTCAACAACATTTTCAAATATATTAATCACAATTTTTTCAAACTTTTTTTCTCCATAAAATCTTGAAATTTTTTCTCACCCTTTTAGATTTCTTGGCCTCCCTTTGATCTCTTATCCCCAACTGATAATTTGACACAATCTTGAGATTGTGTATCATTGTCTAACGAATGACAAGATCCTTCTTTTTAGATCTTTCTCTCCAATATCAACACAATAAACACAATAATTACGATAGGATCTCTTTTTAGATCACTGTCCAACTAGAATCAATTTTGTTACACCCTAATTGTCAAAGACAAGTACTCTCAGACCAATCTCTTGTGGTCTAATTTTCAAAATTCGAGTATTTTGAACATTAGACTTCAAGAGATTGGGCACAGCCCAAGACTTTAATACCACTTGTAAGAACCAAAAATTAATATTGTTTTTACAAGCCAAGAAACCAATAAAATATTTACATATTTAGGCACTAAAAGAATTATTGGTTGGAACACCAATAACAAATCAAGAAACCTTGATTTGTTATTGGTGTTCCAACTTAAATTAAAGCCGCAAGGCTTAATTTTCTATGAAGGGAAACAAAATTTTTGGAGATCAAACGAAGGCGGACGAATAACTTTTGGAGGATAAAATATCTATACAATATATAAAAGGAGATTAGTTGGTGCCTAATCTAATGGTAGTTATTGTTTTTAAAATTTTAAAATAAATTAATTCATATAATTTAAGGGAGAAATGGAACTGGGAATATAAAATATTAATAATAAAATATGAATAACAATTTTCTCAATTAAACAATGAATCACTAACGCCTTTATATAGGCACCAACTAATCTAAATTCTTAATCTAAGTTGTTAACAAATTCAACACTATAGTTAGTTATAATCTCATAATAAATCAATTTCTAGTCTAACAACGATACTAACAAACTAGGAAATAAATCCTTTACAAATTCAATCACTAAAATATTATTAATTAACTAGGAAATAAATCCTTACAAATTAATATAAAAGCAATCACGGGGAATTAAAAGGCATCATGAAGATTCAGATTTCAATCAACAGATCTTCTCAAAATCTGAGATTAGAAGAAAGGTTTCCTCGTGGATTTTCATGTTTCATCACATCTATAGGGAAGTAAACCAAATTGCTGATTTTTCTGACAAATGAAGGATCTTTAGCCAGTGATATCACTTTGTATAACCAATGTAATTTTTTAGTTAGGGTTATGATAAAGCTAGAATTAGATTCTAGGAGGAGAGAGAAAGTGGAAGAACTGAGTATCAAGAGTATGTTTGATTATGTGACTGAGTTTCGATTCCCTTTTAATAGCACCTAAACTCCTTATTTATAGATGTACATGAGAATGCATGAGGCTATCACTATGCTAGCTCAACTGAGGCTAAATTACATAGTTGCCCTTAATGAGGTTGCCACGTAGGCACTTCTAGAATAATGTAGGGAAGATGCTATGTGTCACTAATCAACATCATCAATAGTCCTCTCAGCTTGGTGCCGTGCCGAGCCTTGCGGCAGGGGCCTAGCCGAAAACGACTGTTCGCAGTCCCCAGATGATGAAAGCCAAACCTTTTATACCGAGCCGAAGTGCTGAACTTCGGAGCACTCTCGTACCTGTCCTTGCCGATCTAAGGCCATAACAACCCTTGGGATCCTCGGCAAGACGTAACTGCAACATTAACTCGTGGATGACGTTTTCGCTGAGTCCCCATGCACTGAATTTTCATTTATTGCACTGCATTATTCGCTCCGATTTTGCTGCAAAATGCCTCATTTTTTGCGCCGTAACTCCCACAAAATGCAGCCTCGCTTTTCACGCCATAACGCCTCTCTTTTCCAGCCTAGATGCCTTTTTTTATTTCAAAACCGTCAATTTCCCCCCCCCCCAGAACCATTGAACATTCTGGAATATTGCCCTCCTATTTATACCCCCATATAAGAGACAAATCTTTTTTCTTTCCCTTACTCATTTTACCTCATTCCTCTAACTTATTACTACCTTCTTTCCTCAATCCCTCCTTCATTCCTTACTACTTCTCGCTCATTTACTCCCTGAGAGACTCAGTTCATTCCTCCCCTCACCATTATCCTCCTGCTCCCCTTTTTTCCAGCCTCAACCGTTGCTGACTTTCGACCGTTGCTCAACGCCACCTCCGGACACCACTAGAAGTCCCCCAAAAATTCTACTCGCCTCCCAAATAGAAGACCATGGCCGGTATGTTCACTCTCACTTCTCTCATTAGCACGCTGGTTCCTCCTTCCCCCGTAGACGCCATTGACAGAATGTTAAATCCTTTTGACGAAACTCTTCTGGCAGCAGTGCCACTTAGAAAATTTCTCCTTCCCGATCCTCTCTTTGCCGAACCTCCTCAGAACGACCAGCCTAACCTCCAAACACAAAATGTATCAAACTCTTTCGACCCTGAGGATATCAAAATACCTAGGAATAGATGCCGTTTTCCTAAGAACGTGCACATCAAACTTTCTGTCCCCGAGGACCGAGGCCACCTGCCTCCTCCTGGTTACCTAATAGTTTACCAAGAACAGCTCGAGGTGGGGTTGAGGCTCCCAATAGCACCGCTCCTCACCCACCTATCCAACCACGGGGATATTAGCATATCCCAACTGACCGCAAACGTACTTCGGCTTATTGCCAGCTTTTTCTTTCTGTGTAGATTACACAACATTCCCTTTTCTTTAGACACCTTTAGGATGTTGTTAAAATTATCCCCTACAAAGGGATTCTTTTACATTTCTCCCCGAACCGCCGGCAAACAGCTCACTTCGGGTAACCCTTCATCCATTCACGATTAGAAGAAGTCTTTCTTCTTTATCCGGTACCTCGACCCTCCAATGCCTCGGGGTCAGCGAATTTTTTCTGAATTTTGTCTTATGTAGAGCTCGGAGCATTTCTCAGGGGGATAGTGTCTACCACACCTGCCACTGGTGCAGGCACTTCCAACCAGCCGACCTCATCGACAAGTGGATCCTCATCCGCTACCACAAACACGCCTTCGGGGAGTGCCGAGACTACACCTTCACCTTCCGCACCCCTGAATCAAATCGATGCCTGTAGCTCCCCGAGGAGACCATCAGGGGAGGAAACTCTGGCTCTTCGGCCCACCGAACCTGAGCCGACTCGGGTTACAAGGAAGAGACAAGAGAGGCTGCTGGCCTCTGGGAGGCTCCCTCCTCGGCAATGACCCTCTCCTCGGCGTCATCACCCCCGAGGCCCTCCGTTCCAGTGACGAGGGTAAGGACCCCAGGGACAGCTTCTAAAAATGTCCCTTTATCAAAATAACTTATCACCTCTTATGGTAAGGACTGCCGAATCTCATTCATTCTATTTTATTATTATTCTTTCATTCCTATACAGAGTTGACACTTTACTTTTTTCAGGTGATGTGTAAATACACTCCTGAGGAAGAGAGGAAATTTGCAGGGTCACAGGATTTGCTCTCGGGTCGACTGTCTTTCGATAAACTTCCAGTTTCTCTCATCTCGGGGAGCACTGATCTCCGACCCACATCGCCGATTGACATAAATGATCGGGCTCAATTCCTGAGGGTGGCTCGTGATTAGGCAAAGATGGTGGCTTTGCCTCGGGATGTAGCCTACATTAAGAGGCTCACCTCTCAACAGAGGTTGGACGAGCCTCACGTCAGCCTGATGAACGTAAGTCTGACTAACCCTTATTCAAATTTCAAAATTTTTTTTTTTTGCACCTCATACTTCAATTCATACTTTTGCTCTTTTGTAGGCTATAACAATCTTGCCCGCCATCGCTTATCGGGAGTCCTCCTTCAACTTAGCCTTAACTCTATGAAGCAGGAGTTGGCTCATGCCAAATCCGTCGTGGATCAGGCAGTGAAGGAGGCTGTTAAGTCTCTAGCCAACGAGATGAACTGCAATATCGAGGCGGGCAAAAAATATGATGAGTGGAAGGCCGAGCTGACCGAGGTGAGGGACAAGCTTCGGAAAGTCGAGCTAGAAAAGAGACCCTTGAAGTAGATGTCGGCGATCATGACAAGAACATCGCATATCTAGAGCAAAGGGTTCTTCAAATTCAAGAAGAAGCTCAGCTGGCCGAGTATAAGAGACAGGGGCGAGAGGTGGAGCTGCGGATCGAAGACAGAAACCAATTCGTGGCTTCGGTCGAAGTAGACAAGATATTGAAGGAGTTTACAAAGAAGGTCTTCTCCATGGGGTTCACACTGGTTTGTGACCACTTGGTGAAGAATCCTGATTTCTACGAGGGGCTGCCATATGACGCTTCTGTTACCGAGGAGGTCATTAATGGCCTAGAGGCTCAATTTAAAGCCCCCGCTCCAATTCCCGGGACTTCTGAAGCAACTCTGCTGATCCAGGGTGCGAACCCCGAAGTCGAGTCTGAGCCTGTGAATCAAGCTTAGAGCCACTTCCTCTGCCGAGCCTTCCACTTCTGCTGCACAGGCTGATGTAATTTTGTTGTAATAGTTAGGATTTCTGAATAAAAACCTCAAGTTTTGATTAATTTGTTTTCTCGACAAGAGCCTCGACTTTTCTTTACTTCTGGCCTTTAATTGCTTTTTAATTTCTTTATCTCCTGAATTCAAAGCAAAAGTTTCATGATAAAAACATATAATAAGCTTCTAGATGTGGCAAGGAAGAGCATCATAGAATAGTCTAAATTTCCCTTTAACTTTGAACTTAGGCCTTGTTTAGACCCTTCCGAACTGAGGCAAAAGCCTTAAGTTTAGCTCCTTATGTTATGCCTTAACCGTTTAATTTTTTAAGACCCTTCAAGGTCAAAGGTTGGATGTGTCGCTTGAGCAGATCAAGCCTCAGTAAGGATCGGATTTCTCAAATTTATTTTGCTTGGATAATTATAAGTCTCAAATTAGGATAATTTGGACTGCTAAGCCTCGACTCCCAATATTTGCTTTTGCATTGAACTGGATGTGAACCTCTGAGAGTTGGAGCAGCTCTTATACATTTTGTAGCTTGAACCGAACCTTTGAGGGTTGGTGCACCTTTGTTTTTCCTTGGAGGGCTACTAAGCCTCTGCCTTTGATGGGGGATTGCTAAACCTCCGCCCTCAATCATTTACTTTTGTGTTGAACTTGATCCGAACCTCTAAGGGTTGGAGTAGCCCGAATTTGTTTTGTGCTTTGACCGAACCTCTGAGGGTTGGCACAACTTGATTTTGCTTGGGGGGCTACTAAGCCTCTGCCATTGAGGGGGGACTGCTATGCCTCAACCCTCAATCATTTGCTTTTGTGTTGAACTTGATCCGAAGTTGGAGCAGCTCGAATTTGTTTTGTGCTTTGACCGAACCTTTGAGTGTCACGCCCCAAAAACGGGACCGTAACACGCCGCAGCTAATGGCACACCGGTCCAAAGCGCAAGGCACAAACGAACAGAGCAACAAACTTAACTGCAATTTAATAGAACCATCAAACGATTTCTCTAACTATAAAACCGAATAAGTTCATTTTTACACAAAAATACGAATTACAAAATTCCTTCTTAGTACAAAAGATGCTACAACAAAAACAAATGTTCATAAGAGACAGGTACTGTAGGTCATACCTTCGAGCCTAAAAGAAGCTTGGAAGATTATCCGCAGAGTCCTACCAATCCAACCCTCAGCCTCCCAGAGGCCAGCAGCCTCTCTTGTCTCTTCCTTGTAACCCTGTCTCTTATACACATCTAGATGTGTATAAGAGCAGAGGAGTTAGTAGCCCCCCAAGCAAAATCAAGCTCGCCAATCCTCAGAGGTTCGGTCAAAGCACATATATCCACTGAGTTAGTTATGCTCACCCCACGTGATTTATAATTTTTCAGATTAGGTGCTCGTTTTGGACTCTCCACCGCGTTACCATCTTTTAAGTTGTTTCTAAAATGTCTATTACTGGTAAAACGTCAGGCATGTCCAAAACATATCCAAAAAGATCTAATCATTTCAAAACAATAGTATGCTAAAGCATAACGAACAAATCCAAGTACAGTTTCAATCCGGAATATAATAAAATAGCATGAGTATCTTTTAGGCTCGAAGGTATGACCTACAGTACTAGTTAGATCTAGTAATCTACCACACCTACTAGTCTGATCGGGAGGTCAAGTTATCCCATCACAAGATGTGTATAAGAGACAGAAAGCAAATGATTGAGCACCTATCAAAGCAAAAAACTGCACAAATGATCACGGAACGCGATTGCCGGTGGTAGGTGGCGTGGTACCTAAAACAGATATAAGAGGACTCTTAGAAGAGATGTAGAAGTTAAAGAATGACTAGGGAAGCGAAAACGACGCGAAACGATAGAAAACGACACCAACAGCTCTTTGGTCAAAAATGACCTTTTCACAATTTCTGACCAACTTCGACAAGCTAAAACCCTTCAGAAATCTTAACTACTGTCTCTTATACACATTAGACTATGTATAAGAGATATAAGCTCAGTTCTAAGAGTCTTCGAAAAACTTCGCCCCTCCCTAACTATAAGTAGGCTATCCTGGAGCCATCAAAATCCAATTCCAAGATATTCAAGGGACCTTGGTTACATACCCAACTCAAGACAACTTATTCTTTGAACCAGGCTGTCTCTTATTAACAAAGTATGTGTAAAAGAGACAGTGGCTAGACGGTAAAAATCAAGTTGTATTAGTCAATCAACCAATAAAATATGTGTATGAAGGGAAATCAATTCCACTTGGTTTCAAGTCTCAATTCCTATCCAAACTAACCTTAAAACACTCTTAAAACATCATTATGTGCATAGACATAAGCATTCATAGCATAACACTCTAGGCCACATATGGAAGACAAACTCTTATACTCATAATCTTAAAATTTATAAGAGAACCTGTCTCTTATACACATTGTTAATTCAACACAGCTCAATCACTTCCCAATGTCCAAAGGTTAATCTAGACCTATAACATAGTGGCTCATAACTTATAAGGCTGCAAAGAGGGTTTTCTCAGCCATAAAGAATCCTACAAAACTTGAAATTAAAGCTTGGATCATAAAGCCCATAAGCCATAAATGCTAAAATACATAAAATCTTACCTTCCAAGTGATTCCTACTTGAAATCCAAGAAAATTTTTGGGGAAAAAGGAGGAAGAATTTTGGCTGCTGCTGGGAAAAAAATGAGGAAGAAACAACAAGAAGAAGACTTAAAAAAACTTCCAAAGTTGACCCAAATAGTACCCAATTGACCAAATAGTCTCCAAGTTGACTAATTAACCCAAAAACTAATTTTTTTGCTACTAAATTATCATTTGTTTCTGAATAATTCAGCCATCATACAACACTCACACACCACAATGCAGAGGCTAATTACACTTAGTCCAATTTTTGACCGATTTACCCCCGTCCGAAATCGCGAAAATCGAAAAATTTGCCCGAAGTGAAAAACGAATAAGTTGAAGTACTTTATGACTAAAAATAATATGAAAAATATTTTAAACCAGTTAAAATCAAAGAACAAGGCTATTAAAATACTGGGTTTCACATTGAGGGTTAGTGCAGCTTGATTTTGCTTGGGGGGCTACTAAGCCTCTACCCTTGAGGGGGGACTGCTAAGCCTCAGCTCTCAATCATTTACTTTTCTATTGAAATGGATCCGAACCTCTGAGGTTTGGAGCAGTTCGAATTTGTTTTGTGCTTTGACCGAACCTCTGAGGATTGGCGCAGCTTGATTTTGCTTGGGGGGCTACTAAGCCTCTGCCCTTGAGGGGGGACTGCTAAGCCTCAGCCCTCAATCATTTTCTTTTATGTTGAACTGGATCCGAACCTCTGAGGGTTGGAGCAGCTCGAATTTATTTTATGCTTTGACTGAACCTCTGAGGGTTGGCGCAACTTGATTTTGCTTGGGGGAGCTACTAAGCTTCTACCCTTAAGGGGGGACTGCTAAGCCTCAGCCTAACTCAATCATTTGCTTTTCTGTTGAACTGAATGGATCCGAACCTCTGAGGGTTGGAGTAGCTCAAATATCTGTCTTTTGAGAAGGGACTTTCATTACATTCCTTGATAATATTTCTTCAAATTTACAATGTTTCATATTCTGGGAACAGGATCCCCTCTCATGTCAACCAGCTTGTAATAGCCCGAGGTGTGAGATTCTATCACACGATAGGGTCCCTCCCAATTTGGATCTAACTTTTTAGTCCTTTCTACACGACTTGTTTCATTCTTTCAAAGCACCAAGTCATTGGGCCTCATATACCGCTGCTTGACCCTAGCGTTGTAGCGTTTAGCCATGAATTGCTTGTACTTGGCTTCCTGGATGGATGCATCCAACCTCTTTTCCTCAAGTAGATCCAGGTTAGCTTGCAGGGCCTCATCGTTGAATTCTAAAGCACACAAGGACACTCGAGCTGAAGATAGCCCAATCTCCGCAGGGATAACAGTCTCGAACCCGTAAGTCAAAATCAACTAGGAGTATTTTCGTTAGCCGTTCGAGGCGTGGTCTTGTATGCCCATAGGACACTAGGCAATTCCTCAATCCAAGTGCCCTTGGCTCGTTCAAGTCGAGTCTTGAGCCCCGTCAATAGGGTTCGGTTGCATACTTCAGTTTGTCCATTTGCTTGTAGATGAGCGACCGAGATGAAATGCTATTTGATGTCGAGGTTATCATAGAACCTCTTGAAAGGCCCCCTTCAAATTGCTTCCCATTATCGAAAATGAGCACAGCAGGATACTGAACCAGCAAATAATATTTTTCCAAAAGAATTTTTCTATTACTTTTCCCGAGATTGTAGCTAGGGGCTTGGCCTCGATCCATTTGGTGAAATAGTTAACCGCCACTACTAAGAACTCAAGCTTGCCTATCCGTCTGGGAAGTGGGCCCAAAATATCAATTCCCCACTGAGCAAATGGGCATGGGCTTTGAATAGGAACCATGTCCGAGCCGGGTCTTCGGGGTATTGGCGCATGTATTGACGCTCTGACATTGATGACACTCCCGTACCAAGGTATTTGCGTCAGAGTGTAAGGTCGGCCAGTAGTACCCAATCAACAAGACTTTGCGAGCTAAGTTCCGAGGACCGACATGACTTTCGCATATGCCCTCGTGCATCTCTCGTAAAACATAGTTAGCTTTGAAAGGCGTGAGGTACCTCAACAGGGGGCACAAGTATACTTTTTTATACAAGATTCCGTCAATAAGCGTATACTTGGCGACTTTGTACTTGATCTTTCAAGCTTCGACCGGATCCTCGGGGAGCTTCTCATTATTCAAATAATTTATTATGGGTTCCATCCAATCGAGATCTGGTTGGGCACAAGAGATTCTTTCAAAGAAGTCAACAGACCTGCGCTCTCGTAGTTCTACCAAAATATCTTTCGTTAAATGCGAGTATATTGCTGAGGCTAGTTTTGACAGAGTATCAGCATGCGTGTTTCTTGTTCGGGCAATTTTAATGATGTCCACCTTTTTAAATTTTTCAATCCAGCTTTTTGACCTCGGTTAGGTACCTTTTCAAAATCACGCCTCGAGCCTCGTAATTTCCCAAGCTTTGATTCACAACCAGCTGAGAGTCTGAATGTATCTTTAAGGTTCGGGCTCCCATTAGAGGAGAATTTCTTATAGACATTCTAGCCTCGTGTATAAGAGACAGGATAAAGTAAGATGCAATTTTCTTGTCAATTATACACCATAAGATGATCCCCTCTCTTACACACATCTATTATCCCTGTCCCGACTCCGAATTCACACAAAACTCCATCAACATGAAGCTCTCATGCGAGATCCTCTCTCATTTTTTGTTATTTTTTTGGATCAATCACCATGATTAGGTCAACATTCTTGATGTCACAGCTTTCTGCAATGAAATCTGTGAAGGCCTGTGCTTTGATTGCTGTCCGAGATCTGAATTCTACGTCAAACTCGAACAGCTCTACAGACCACTTTAGCATTTTGCTCAAAGCAGATCTGGCTTGCTTAAGATATTTTTCAAAAGAAGGTTGGTCAAACATAATTATTTTGTGGCCATAAAAATAAGGTCTTAACTTTCGAGTCGACACCACCAATGAGAAAGCTGTCTTTTCGATAGGAGTGTAATTTTTTTCTGGACCTTGAAGCACTTTGCTTACAAAATAGACAGGACATTGGTTGCCGAGTTCATCTTGCCTCAATGAACCGAGCTCACTGCCAATTCAGTGATTGAAATGTACAGGTATAGCGGTTCTCCTTTTTGTGGAGATGCGAGTTTCGGCAAGTTGCCCAAGTATTCTTTAAACTTTTCAAAGGCTTTACGAGCTTCTTCAGTCTATTAAAAGCCCTAGTCTTCTTTATGAGCCGGAATAAAAAGCAAGCCTATTTCTGCTGATTTGGACAAGAATCGATTCATGACTGTCATTCTACCGGTGAGTCTCTGAACTTCCTTTACCGAGGTGGGAGTATTCATATTAATTATGGCTTTCACCTTTTCAGGGTTCGCCTCAATTCCCCGGTAAGAGACAATGAATCCCAAGAATTTTTCACTGAGGGGACCCCAAATGTATATTTTTTGGGATTCGCCCTCATTTGGATGGATCTTAATGTCTCAAATGTTTCCCTGAGATTTTTCATGGTTTCCTCATAGGTTCGACTCTTGACCACCATGTCATAAATGTATACCTCCATGTTTCGTCCTATTTGGGACTTGAAAGTTTTATTAACGAGGCATTGATATGTAGCTCCAATATTTTTGAACGAAAGGCATCGTAGTATAGCAATACGTGCCCGGTCAGTGATGAAAGAAGTTTTCTCTTCATCTTCTCTGATCATGTATTTTTGATGGTAGCCTTTGAATGCATCTAAAAAGTACAAAATATAAAATCTAATAAATAAATCTACTACCGTATCGATCCGGGGGTATGGGTAATTGCCCTTTGGACAGGCTTTATTAAGATCAGTAAAATCTTGACACATTCACCAAGAAGAATCTTGCTTAGTTACAAGGACTGGATTACAAAGCCAAGTGGGATACAATACTTCTCTAATCAAGGTACAAGCTCTTGCCACTAAGAGTTTATCCACTTCGGCTTCGATTATTAAATTGCGCTCTGGACCGAAGAGGCGCTTCTTCTGCTTCACTGGTTGTATGCCTGGTCCACTCCGAGTTCGTGTTTAATTATTTCCCAAGGGATGCACGGTATGTCTTCGATGGTCCAGGCGAACACGTCCTTGTACTCAGCTAAAAGCCTGAAGAGAAGGGCTTTGAACTCTGCTGGGAGGGTAGCACAGATCTTAATTTTCTGATCGGGGAGGCTCGGATCTAGTGGTACCTCCTCAATGGGGACCTCGTCTTGGGGCTCAATCTTTGCTTTGCCTTTCCTTTTTGGTTTGAGAGACTCGGGGATCTCAGTATTGCTTCTCTGAGGCTCCATATTTTCTTCCTCCTCCCTTTGACTTGTTAAAGGCTCGAAGCCATCCCAGGTGGATGATGCATCAAAAGTTTGCAAGTAAGCCCTGTCAGCAATTGACATCGTTTGCGACTGGGACGGCAAAGACATCATATAGCAGGCTCGGAGCCTCCTGCTAGCTCCCAATGACTGTTTCCTCAGATCCATCCCTCAACATGAATTTTATCTCAATATAGAACACGGAGGGAAGGTTTCTATAGATATATTGTGTGGGTCGGCCAAGGATCATATTGTAGGAACTGTCCCTTTTGACGATGACAAAATTGGTCATCTCAATTCTGTGCTTCGGGAAAGTCTAAGGCACAGGGAGAGCATTATTTGTCCCTCAGGCACGATCGAGTCTCTATTGAAGACAACCAAAAGGGTTTCAAAAGGCTTTATCAAAGAAGAATCCATGTGCATTTTGATACACATCTAGATGTGTAATTATGTCAGGTCAAGCTTCTGGTGTCGACGAACACGCGATGCATTTCGAGATCCAGCCACATTTATGTGATTTACCACAGGATTGTTGTGTGGCATTCGGCTTGGAACGGGGTTCTCTGAAGTGTATCCGAGGCTCATGAATGGCTTCAGTCTTTTTTCCCGATCCTCGCCCGAGGGAATGTTCAGGGCATATTTTTTCTCTGGCATTGTTAGAGTCCCCGATCGCCGGCCTTCCAGCTATTGTGTTTATCATCCCGGCTACACGGATCTGTTAGTCTTGGTTTGCTGGGAGATTGTTCCTATTTTGGCCGCCTCAATTTTGTTGACAAGACGGGCGAGATTGTGTCGGGTTTTCTCGATTGGCAGTATTTCTTTGGAACTCTGCAGCAGCTCGGCTGATGAACTGCTGCAAGTGTCTTTCTTGAATGGTCCTCTCGATTTCAATCTTCAGATGGTTACAGGCCTTGGTATCATGGCCATGTTGACCATGAAAAGTGCAATACTTTACCCTGTCTCTTTTATCCGAGGCTGACACCATTCGAGGGGGTGGCTCTAAGAGGCCTAGATGCTGTACTTAGAAAAAGATTTCTCTCTTCGATGTATTGAGAGGTGTAAAGTCAGCATCTGGATGACTCCTTGTTCGTGGGGGTCGGTTCCAGATGTTATTGCCCTGGTAGACCACCCGGGTCGCCAAGGGTATGGCTCTGGAATAGCTCAACCTATCAGTGACCCTCAGCTTTTTAGAGGATGAGGGGTTCGAAGTCTTCAGGACATTTTCTCTTTGTGTATCGTAAAGTTCTCTTTTTGTCCTATTTGACTCTTCGCCCCGTATGAACTCCGATGCTCTTTCGAGGAGTTCAGAATAGGAGCTCGGCATCCTTTGGAATTCTTTCATCAACATTTTTGATTTGGACCACCTCATCATTAGAACCACTTCGACTCATCGGACTCAATGTTCATGAGGTGCGATGTGTCCTTTGCAATATTGATTTGCCGAGTCATTGAAAGTGGTGGCACTCCTAGAACAACTTGGGCCGAACTCGAAGAGTGGTGGTGCAGCGGGTCAGTAACCATAATGGCTAGTGATCGCTACCACGTGCTGCACGTGATCTGACGGATCAGATTCTCCCTGGTAGCAGTCTAGGTCCGTAGCTTGAATTGCATTGGAAGAGGTTCAATCTTGATAGAAATGTGAATGGATCTCTATCAATCTTTGCCATGAGACACGCCTACCAGGATTATTCATAAGTAAATTATTTTTCCTCAAAATCTCTTGAATCTTATTTTTGAGACTCTGCTCCTCGAGCTGTTTGAAAACAGTTGAGGAAGGTCCTCTTGAATCAGATTTTTTTGAGGAATGTGCTCCAAGGAGCTATTTTTTGATCCGCTCGTCGATGAGTGTGACTCATCATATTGTTCGTCCGAGTGTGACTTTTATCAATTTACTATCAGTCGGTTGGGCTCATGGCATCAAAGCGGTTATTTTCCAAGCCGTCGGCTGGGGCGCAAGGCTGTTCGGCTTGTGGAGTGGCTGCTCGGTTCGAGTGCTCGGATGGAGTTTGGCTCTCACGCTACTCCACAAATGCTCAGAAAGACTCGAAATGATCAGCAATGTACTTCAGGATATCATCCTGCTTTTGTTGAGTCTCGACTGGTGTACCTACATTTTCTGGCTCGTCGATATTTACCACGAGGTGTTGATTGCTCATTTCTGCTTCCTTACTAGCAGTTCGGCGTGTTCCACGGTTCTTCATCATCCTCAAAGCAAAAACAAACAACTCAAATGACTGAGAATTGATTGAAAGAGATGGAAATCTGTCGATTCCCGCAGACGGCGCCAAATGATGAAGCTAGAATTAGATTCTAGGAGGAGAGAGAAAGTGGAAGAACTAAGTATCAAGAGTATGTTTGATTATTTGAGTTTCAATCCCCTTGTAGTAGTACCCAAACTCCTTATTTATAGATGTACATGAGGATGCATGAGTTTACCACTATGCTAGCTCAACTGAGGCTAAATTATATAATTGCCCTTAATGAGACTGCCACGTAGGCACTTTTAGAACAATTTAAGGAAGATATTATGTGTCACTAATCAAGATCATCAGGTTACGAGCCTTATGGCGCTAGAAAATTTAAGTTGTGCTTACTTTCGCATTTCACTATGTTTAAGCTCATGTAACTTGTGAGGAGATTTTATTCTAGTTCGCTCCTTGTAAAATATTTTATTTCAATCAATAAAAATAGATGTTTGACCCACCGCCAAGGTATCGCTGATTTATCTAAAAAAAAATTTCAAAATCTCTTAGTTTATTATATATCAAATGGTTCAACAACACTTAGAATTTCAAAATTAAATGATGAAATAGAACAAGAATATATGTAAATCTAGTACTATTTAACTAAGAGAGAGGAACAATTTGATCAAGATGTGTATTGGTATGCAGATTTGAAGGCCACTAGCATCTTCATTGAAATAAGCATGAGTTTTTTGATGGTTATTATACTAATCTTAAACATATTCAACATTTTAGAAAGAACTGTTTTCAACTTATTTATGTTATTTATGTTATAGTTCATCACGAACTGTAAATAGCTTTCAGACAGAAATTATAAAATCAATCCAACATTTAACTCATGAATTTATACAAATTCCAATTATTTCACTTTTTCAATCAGTCCGATCATAGTTAATACATGAACAGCTACTAAGGTACCCTTTGCCATTTTACAGCGAAAGAGGTCCTTAGAGTTCTCATACCTTTCATTCCTTAACTCTTCATCAAACAATTCCTTGATATGAATAATCATAAAAGGAGTATCCACATTTTCATATTGTTTCTGTAATTTAGAATTCATAATGGCCAACATACACTACTAGAAAAATAGATTTTGCTAAAAATCCATTGCTAAATCGATTAGCGATGGATTCTCCAACGAAAAAAATCCGTTGGAATATTGGTCGTTAGTAAAATTTAGCGACCGATTTACCAACGAAAATTTGGCGATAGAAATTTCTGTTGGCAAATCCGTCACTAAATTTGGTACATGAAAACTAGCTTGAAGTAGTTTAGCGACCGAAAAATCCGTCGCTAAATGCCAAATCAGCAACAGATTTAACAATCGCTAATTCCTAGTTTAGCGACGGATTTTTCGATCGCTATTTTTAGCAATCGAAAAATCCGTCTCTAAACTAAGAATTGGAGACGGAAAAATCTGTTGAAAAAATATATTAAAAAAATCTTAGTGAGACGGAAAAATCCGTTGCTAATTTCAAATTATTATAAAATAAAAATATTAATACCATTACATTCTAAACCTGCAAACAACTACCAAATATAAGCCAAATAGCATTTAAATATTCCAACAACTATATGTGCATTCAAATATGTCTACAATCACCATAAATCAACTACAAGTGTATCATAATAAGAAATTTGCCATAAAACGAAATCTCTACAACCAAAGTCAAAGTAGCAAAATAGAAGTAAATAAGTACAAATTTTATAAACTAGTATCCAATAGTAATATGTAGAGGTCACTCATTCTCACTCTCTTCCTCCATATTATCCCCACCACCATCTTCATCTTCATCTTCATCTTCATCCTCATCCTCATCTTTATCTTCATATATGGGACGTAGTGGCTTTTTTAACTTTTTAATACCACTTCCACCATCATAAGGTACAGGCATCGTAATAAATTGAGCAAACCCTGTAAGTGAATAATGTGACAAGAAATTGGTCGAAACTTGTGACTTGGATGTTGAAAGGTCATAGAACTCATCCCTAGATATATCAATTTTTTCAAATGATTCTATTTTAGACTTTAAGCTGCCTACTGTATCCTTGAGTTCATTATTGCTTGTTTGCAAGGATACAATTGTGCTTTGGATGCTATGGATATGCTTGTTTTGTTCTTGAATTGTGTTATCCCAGTAGTCAGGCATCCTAGATGTGCTCGAAGAGGATCCACTATAATCTGATCTACCGGCAAACACTCGTCCTTTCTTCATCCCACCAACAATTTCAGTCCATACTTCAATTTCACTGATAAGGAGGATTGTTGTGATGGGCAACCTTCATCATTAGAATTCTGACTCAACTGCACCTCAGATCACTTAGAAACAAAATTTTTCTATTCATGTATCAATCATTCCAATAAGTAACTTTTTGATGAAATTAATTATAAAAAATCATAAAAGCTAGAAGTAGGTAATGCTAGAAATGCTTTCAGATTCCTACACCTTGAGTTTAAGCAGTCAATCTAAGGTAATTTTAGAAGAATTTGGAACTATTCTTAAACAAATTGAAGAACAACAACTAGATTTTAATGATTTTATTACTTACATGAATATTTTTTGCTCGTGGGGTTATCCATTGTCTACCTTTCTTGTATAGGTGTGTAGGAAAGTGGCAACAAGACCAACATCACGTCCGTTATTTTATTTTGTCTAACAATTTTAGAACATATCACATAATACAATATCGAAAAGTAGAAAAAATAATCCCCAAGTAGATGAGACAAAGTAAAACAAAATTTATATATGCATACCAATTTACGTTGATGTTCCAAATAGGTGATGCTACCACCAGTATGACGAAGATATCCTTTACCATCGCAAGTGAATGCACGATTTTTCTTATTTGTTTGACTTAAGGACTTGAACTTTTTTTCATCCCATACTTGCAACAATTGAGCCCATGTGGAATCTCCAATCCATCCTGGTCGAGTCTTACCTTTACGAATACCTGCACGCATATTGTGACATCATCAAATTTTTCATTCGTTCTGAGCCGCGATGATCAAATATCTTGAGAACTCTCTTCGCCTCCTTCGGAAACCAACAATATGTGTTCTGCATACAAAGACAAAAACACCAATAAATTATAATATTAAAAATATAAGTAAAAAATATTAAAATGGAATAAACAAAAAGTAACTTACTCCCAATTCTCTAAACATCATATCTCGCATTCTTTTGGCATTTTCTTTCAAGAAGGGTAAGGGCTATTGAAATTAGATTTGATAAGATGGGTGATATGAGAGCAGCCTTTTGTTGATAATGATCAAATCCAGTTAACAAAATTTGAATCATAAACACATGAACCTGAATAATTATAATATGGAAAAAAACTTTATTATCAATACATAAATTTTAAGTAAAATATAATATAGTTAATCTGATCTTATTACTTAAGACCACATGGTCATAAAAATTTCTTCGTGGTATTGCTCTCATTTGAAATGCCCGTTGAATCACCATTTGTTGATGTACTACAAATGCTCTATTTGAAGCACCTAATAACTGTAGTAAAGGACTTTGACCCCTAACCGCACCGGTGTTTTTCTGTACAAATAATTGTAGGGAATCTCTTGCATACCAAGTGTTTGGAATGAAAGTTACAGCAAGATGTGCTAACACCGGCATGTGGTGGGATAAAATAAGATGGTTGGCTCATATGAAAATGAGGTACTTCTTTTTATGTCATATGTAGGTGGCTGGCTCAAAGAATTGTTTCTGATGACACATGTGACTGGCTAAGAGGAGGAGGCATAGTAGATGACACATGTAGATGGCTAGCTCAGAGGAGGCATACTAAATGAAATATGTGGCTGGCTCAAAGGAAGAGGCATAGTAGAGTGTCTAGATGTGGGTGGCTAACCCGTGGGAAGAGGCATAGTAAAAAGGAGATGGCTCGTAGGGGGTGACATAATAGATGACACATATGTAGGTAATTCACGAATAGGATGAAACATTCTAAATAGCAAATATGTAGGGGTTAGGTCCTGTAGTATTTATAAGAAGAGGCTTGTATGATAAAGTATAAATAGTAGACTTCTTCTTCTTACTCACACCTGCATTCTTACATTTTCGTTTCTATATATCGGTCATCTGTTAATATTGTACAAAACAAATATTAATAACAAGTTTCACAATATTATAAATACATGCCCCTAAAAAACTTAGCAATTAATAGTTAGTATTACATATTGTTACCATTACTTACTAAATAAAAATACTAATACTACTCTATTACTACTACACTAAATAATGGTTATTAAATATACTAATACTACAAACAAATAAAAAATAGAATAGCATGAGTCCATAAATCAAAATAATAAAAGGAAAATGCAATGCTGGTAAACAAATATGCATTCAAAATACAGATAAGGAGAAAGTACAAATTCATTTATCCATGTAATTAAAATATTTAGACATTTCTATTGATCATCGTATTCATCTTCATGTTTCTCTTCTTGTTCTTCTTCTTCCTCTTCCTTGTCCTTTTCCTCTTCCTTTTCATCTTCTACTATTCCAACCATTGCAGACCTATCCAATTTATGATCATTGATTTATTCAAATGCCCATTATTATCTAGTAGAAATCCAATAGATCATTATCCATAACTGTAGCAATTGGAGGATGTGTATCCTGGTAAGGATTTTCGATGGTATGATCTTTATCAATTCTATCCCTAGGCCTTGTTTTTATCACAAAAAGTCAATCCAATTGGTCTCAGATTTATCCTGGATATGGAATATAACACACTTGAGATGCATGTTGTGCAAAGGAATCAAATTTTGGATACCTTCCTATTTTTCTAACTTCAACAATTCCATATTAGTTATGAACTCTAATGCTTCGACTGCACACCAAATCATACAAGTCACAATTGAAAAAAACTACATTTTTTTGACTTAGATATTGTAACTGAATCACCTCGTTAATTACACCATAAAAGTCACTTGAACCTTCATTTTTGACACACACTCCATTATTAGTAGTTTTTCTACCATATGCCCTTTCATTCGTGTGAAATATGTATCCATTGACAAAAAATTTTGGCCATGTTTCAACCTCCCTATTAGGATCCCATGCGAGATCATGCAAGTACTCATTACGTACCATGTTTTGCAGATTGCGAACCTATCATAAAAATAAAAACTTCAAATAATTTTAATTTCTTTTAAATTAAAAGATACTAGATAGTATTATTAGTTATATATTGATAGAACCACTTCACAAAATTTTCCTCTACTGATATTTCAACTTTTTTGTCACTAACACGAGGCCAATATGTTCGTACAGCTTGCTCGTACATCCTACAAATTTGTATAGTTATTTAAAGACACTAAAAATTATGTTAAAATATCATAATTAAATAAAAATATTATGCTTACGTCAAGAAAGGCTTCATTGCATCACAATTCAAGAGTACATGCAATGCGGCTGTAGCCATCTCCTTTTCAATCAAAAATTTCCGTTTACACTTTCCTGTCGGCCGATCTAATTGATTGCAAAAACTGACAAGTAGGTGGAATGGTTGCATTAAATCCATCATCTTCATTGCGTTCAATTCTTGTGAATTTATGTGTATTGAACATGGGATACAAAATAGTATTGTATAAAAATGGAGGTTTCTAGAGACAAGTACGCCTCGCATATCGAGCCTTCTGGACGGGCTCTATTTTTTATGATTCCTTTCAAGTCATGTAAAAACCTAGATGTTAATTGTACATATTAAAAGTTGCTTGACAAAATATTTTTAACCATGCATTACAAGTTCAATTATTACCTCTCAAACGCATACATCATATATTGAACGGGTCTTCCAACTAATGCCTCATATGGAAGATGTTTGGGTAGATGTTCCATAACGTAAAAAAAATTCCAGTAGAAATATTGTTCTAGTTTGCACAAGATTACAGGAATTTTTTTTTCTATTTGAATAAGCACAAAACTTCCTGCAACTTAGTGCAACACATCTCGCAAAATCTAAAGACTCAACTTAGTGAGATCCTTTCATATTGATAGATGTCAGGCAATCCATTAAATGCAATAGAAAACAATCATTCCACAAACACATGACAATCATGATTTTTCATCCTAAGTAACTTGTCTCCATCCCGATCCACACATCTAGCCAAATTTGAAGCATATCCATCTGGCATCATTAACCCTTCAATCCAACTACAGATTTCTCGTCATTGGTCTAATAAAAATGTGAAGTTAGCTTTTGGTTTTGCAAATTTTCTATTATTTAAGGTTTTCAACTCCAATTCATGTTGCCTACAATAAACACTCAAATCCCTTCGTGCCTTTGCATTGTCTTTTGTCCTGTCTTTGTTATCCATCACAGTATGAAACACATTGTCAAAAATATTTTTCTCGATATGCATGACATTTAAGTAATGACGAATTAAATTATCCTTCCAATAAGGAAACTCCCAAAAATGCTCTGTTTAGACTAGTTGTGTGTCACCCCATAACCATCAAATTTTTGGTATTGAAGTTTCAAATCCTTTATTTTTGGTAGGTTGTATTCTACTCGCTTCCACAATTTTTCACCACTTAATCTATGAGGAGGAAGTGACATCTCAGCACGATTCTTGTAAAAAACATCTCTATTCCTCCTAAAGGCATGATCCTCGGGCAAGAATTGGCGACGACAATCAAACCAAGAATTCTTTCCCCCAAATTTTAACCAAAATGCTTTGGTTTGCTCCATGTCAAATGGAGCAGATTAATATTTGAAACTGTACTCCAAGCCTTGAAAACCTGCCATATGCAGGAATTGAGTATACTTAATGTCCATCTCAATGCTTCCCTCATTTTAAAATTTTGTTTCATAGATATGTCATATGTAGGGACTCCCACTAACCATAATTGTTTCAACTCATCAATCAAAGATTACAAGTATACATCAATTCGACTTTTTGGGTTTTGTGGACTGGGAATCAAGCAAGTTAAAAATATATAAGGAGTAGACATGCACATTTCAGGTGGAAGATTATATGGAGTTACAATAATAGGCCAACATGAGTAAGGTTTACGGACTATTAAAAGGATTATAACCATCTTTGGAAACCAAATCTAACATTTCTTGGGTCTAAGGCAAAATTTGGGTGTTTTTGATCAAAGTATTTCCATACTTCACCATCCGAGGGATGGCATAAGACATCGGGCTCTCTCTTATTCTCAACGTGCCATCTCATGTGTTCAGCTAATTTAGGAGATGCATATAGCCTCTTAAATATTGGTATGAGCGGCAAATAGTGCATCCTCTTGTAAGGAATTAGTTTACTCCTTCCACCTCCCTTTTGGGTGATTTATATCGAGGATGCTTGTAATGCTCACAATCAATTCTACTACTTTTGTAATAAAACATGCACCCATTTATACAATAATCATACCTGATAGCAAATAAACAAAGTTTCTTCACTAACTTCTCTGTCTCATCAAAATTACTAGTTACACAATTGCTTGGAAGAGTTGCCCGCTTCACAATGTCACATATTCTGTCAGCACAATCCTGTGACAGGTTATAGTTTGCTTTTTTCAAACTCATCAATTGAACAGCCATGGAAAACTCAGTAAATGTTTCGCAACCAATGTACAACTGTTGTTGAGTATAATGTAACATATCATGTGAGCAGCTTTAGTATTGAGGCTCCTCAACATTTACTCTACTTTGTTCCTCCTGACGATATTCATTTCTAAAATTATTTGGACCAACTGCATCAAATACCATACGTTAATACCTATTCTGATGTTAATTATACAAGAATTCAAAATTACTTGAACCTGTCCCATGATCATCAACCCCTACTGGTTTTGACTTACCATGAGTAGTCCAATACCAATAATCTGCCATGAAACCATATATTTAAAATGTGTTTAACCACGTGATTCGGAATCATCAGTTTTCTATTTTGATCTTTAGAACAAGTGCACCTAATTTCTTTATCATTAGCATACTGTGGTTGTTTGCAAGAAAATTGAACAAACTCTCTAACCCCCTCTAAAAAATGCAGTGTGTAACCAGTGTAATTTGGTAATAATCTGGAGATCATACATCCAATAACAATAAGACCGAATATCCATAATCTGTGAGAAGTAAAAATTCAAATATTTTGTTCTCAAACATTCACAAAAATTGAAGATATTGTATGGTACTAACTGAATTTTGAAACTTCATATTACCTAACCCACACACGCAAAGCAAGAGAAACAAAAGTTCAATTACTTAGCCATTCTTAACATATATTTTTACAAAAATTTTGACATAGTTTTCCCTAAATTTGCACATTTCCCTATTCACAAACCAATTCAAACAGTCATGATGACCCGACAAGGGTCAATTTAAGCATTCACAAAAATTGAAGATATTGTATGGTACTAATTGAATTTTGAAACTTCATATTACCTAACCCATACATGTGAAGGAAAAAGAAACAAAAGTTCAATTACTTAGCCCTTCTTAACATATATTCTTACAAAAATTTCGACATAGTTTCCCCTAAATTTGCACATTTCCCTATTCACAAACCAATTCAAACAGTCATGGATGATCTGACAAGGGTTGATTCAAACATTCACAAAAACTGAAAATATTGTATGGTACTAATTGAATTTTGAAACTTCATATTACATAACCCACACACGCGAAGCAAAAGGAACAAAAGTTCAATTACTTAGCCATTCTTAACATATTACTTAGTCATTCAAATAGCCATGATGACCCAGTAAGGGTCGATTCAAACATTCAAAAAACTGAAGATGTTGTAGGGTACTAATTGAATTTTAAAACATCATATTACCTAACCCACAGACACGAAGCAAAAAGAAACAAATGTTGAATTGCTTAGCCATTCTTAACATATGTTCTTACAAAAATTTCGACATAGTTTCCCCTAAATTTTCACATTCCCCTATTCACAAACCAATTCAAACAGTCATGATGACCCGGCAAGGGTTGATTCATACATTCACAAAATTGAAGATATTGTATGGTACTAACTGAATTTTGAAACTTCATATTAGCTAAACCACACACGCGAAGCAGAAGAAACAAAAAGTTCAATTACTTAACCATTCTTAACATATTACTTAGTCATTCAAACAGCCATGATGACCCGGTAAGGGTCGATTCAAACATTCACAAAAACTGAAGATGTTGCATGGTACTAACTGAATTTTGAAACTTCATATTACCTAATCCACACACGCGAAGCAAAAAGAAACAAAAGTTCAATTATTTAGCCATTCTTAATATATATTCTTACAATTAACCAATTTTGCTTTTCCTATATTAACAAGTAGAGAATTCAATTTCTAAAGGTGTACCAAATAAAACAGCATTTCTTGGCAATGGCAATGAAGGCATGTTCTTTTGTAGGCATATTCAAGCATTTTCAACCTCACATTCTTATGGTTTTAGCACAGATTGGCTACAATTTTCTTTACTTCATTACAAAAGCTTCATTTGATCATGGCATGAAGCCTCATGTTTACATAACTTATAGACTGTAGTAGCTGGTGTGATGATGCTGCTTTTGCCTATTTTCCTGAAAGGTAACTAATCATTCAATATTTTGCCTACTAACTTTTCTAAGCACAAGTCCTTTTGATTAAACTACTAAAATACAAAGTTATCAATAATAAAGCACTGAATGGACAATATTTGATATGTAGAAAAACAAGACCAAGGTTGTCAATTGCACCTGACATGAGCCGATACAAATAATCAATTATGACCAGACAAGGGCAATGGTTGATACAAATAATCAATTAAAACTCGGCAAGGGTGGATAAAAAACATGCACGATTGAAAAATATATAAAACACTTGTTTACTATTTAAAAAAATTTATATGAAAACTAAAAATAATAAGAAAAGGTAGTTGGAAGTAGGGAATACATATTACAAAAACATACATACCTTTCCCTACTAACAGTGTTGCTTAACTTTGATGGCCAAGGTAGAAAACCAAGCCTGTATGGGAGGGAAAAAATCAAGATGAGCGTAAAAGAATGAATATATAAAATAAAAAAAAAGTACAAATCTACTAAAGAGAACAAAATTAAACATTGATTTCTTAATTTCAGTTTCTAGCTCAAAAATGATAATAAAGTAGGGCAATAAAGCAATTTCGGAAAGATATTACTGTTCCATTACCTTTTTCTTCATCTAACAATATCTAATATTTAATTTTAGCACATATGTTTAATAGTGTTGTTTTTAGTAACAACAACATTGAGTTTATCCTTATAGTCTATACAACAATTAAAATAGTATCCAAGTTCCATATCTACAAAGATACATCAAAGTTAATAAAACTAATTGCTAATATTTAGATAGATATGTTTTATTTTTGCTTGGCTGAAAATAAACTACTTGTAAGTATGTGCTTTCACTCACCTATTTCGTGCCTTGTCCAATTTTCAGAGTTTTATTAAGCTCGTTCTTAGAATATAGATAGTCTCTAAATCGTGATGTCTTGTGAAATTTGTTTTCTAGTTTATCAAGATAAGATATATCATTTTGGACTTTTGCCAGAGGTGTGAAAGCATATAATTTGGAACTTATTAGATCAAGATAATGATAGCATGGTATCTTTGAGGAATTTTGCATAGCTTTCTATATAATGGAGAGGTACATGGAAGGTCGCACTTTGCCATTACAACTTCTTGCTAGTATTATGCTTAATGAGATTCGATTGTTTGTGGTAGGTCCTCCAACTTCTTCTTACAGAAGCACAAATTGATTTTTGGAAGAAAGGGATCCCTCTTAACTACAATTACTGGGTGGATAGTGGTAGGGTTGAACAATGGTGAGAAGGTAGACGTGGCGGTGAAGGAGGAAGGTCGTTCGGTTGGATGTTAAGGTGAAGGAGGAAGGTTTTCTAATTTGGTAGTATTTCCTGGACTGATATGCGGCTCCTACCTCTTGGCAATGGATATTTTCATTGCTAAGAAGCCACTCATTATCAACCGATCTACCTAGCAACGGATTTATCTGTTGCCAAAGGGATTTTTTCTTTTTGAAAAAAAATAATTACTTTACCAACGGATTTATCTGTATTTCTAACAATTGCCCAAAAAAAAAAAAAAACCTTTTTAAAATGTTGCTATGGATAAATCCGTTGGTAAATTCCTTTAAATGTTATGAAAAAAAAAGGAATTCAATCGCTGATTTCGTTGCTAATAGCGACCGACAAAAATTGATTGCTAATTTTCATCGCTATTTTATGTTTTCCTATTACCCCTATTGAGCTTTCTGTAAATATGCTCTATACTTCCTTCCACTTCAATTTTGCTCCATCCCTCCTCCTTAGCTTTCTCCATTGCGTATCTAACAGCTTCAACTTCCAAAATTCTCCTAGAGATGATGTGATTCATAGCAACAGCCCAGTCCTTCAGTTCCACAGCTATGAGCCTATGACAAAGACATGCTTTAGCAGGAAATACTGGCTATGTAGTACCTAATATTTGTCTTAGAAAAGATGATATTTTCTAGGTACACATTTATTTTGTATAAATTATCATATGTCTGCCTTGCTGATACACATCTAGATGTGTATAAGAGACAGTATTATATACTATGGAATTATCAGGAATTGGATCATTTTTCAATCGAAATGAGAAAACTGTGAAGTTTTTAGGAATTTGTGACAGTAATTTTGTGTCCCGGCGCACCAACACAGCAAAGTTAAAAGATCCCTCCATCTAGCAGCAAGGCTTTCAATTTCATTTACGATTACCTTCACAATGGATTCAGCAACTTGAGTTTTCTCATTTCGATTGAAAAATAGCACAATTCCTGGCATTCCATATATATAATAGATGGATGAAGCAAAAGCAAAATGTTCAATTGAGTCCATAAAAGAATCACAAGAAGGATGATTAATTATGATCAATAGTGGCAGTGTGGGGATTGGGAGGGCTATGTCCAATAAAAATAGTTAGACCAGCCGTAATTAGCTCTAGCGGTATAGCCTATTAGTCACCATCATTCACTAGTACATGGATTGCGGAATCGAATCCACCACTACTATTACAGTGAAAATGAAGCTTCAGCTACAAGACCTAATTAATTCCTAGATGATATTTTATGCAGACAAAAATATACATTTTTAACCTCCTTCATTATATCTTCCTAGATATTATTTACCAGCCCCTCTGTCTGTTTCTCACCAAATCCAAATTATTTCCCTCCAGCAAATTAATTGTTACAAGACAAACTAGTATTTGATGAAAAATTATATCTTAATTAAATAGGTTTTGTTCTCAATAAACACTAATGAAAATGTTTATAACCTAGATGTCAACAAATTCTTTTTAAAAAGTTCTTTTTGAAATTCAAAAAAATTATAAACATCTTCTTTTGAGGAAAAGTCCATATGCTAGAATATTAATATTGATTAAAACAACAAAAACAAAATACATTGATCAACAGTATAAATTGGATGTAGTCACGTATAAATTTATCCTGTCATCGGCTACAACTTTAATTGAATTTTCTCCAAATGCAAAACTCTATTTAGATCCTTATTATTCTCTGTCTCTGATCATTTTAAATAAGTTCCAAACATACTGACACCTGGTTTTATAATAAATTAAAAAATTAAATGTTTTGTAAATAAATTAGAAAATCAGAAAATCTTTATAAACAAACCCCAAAAAAATCAATAACAAAACTATACAAATTAATGTAAGTTAATATGAAAATAATAAAAACTAATTATAAAATCGTAAATTTTACCTTAAGAAATCTTTTTGGTGGCAAATGGTGGTGGCAAACAGTGTTCGACCTTCCCTTATGGTAGTGTACTAGCCGGCCGATTGAAGGGGGAAAAAAATGTACAGGGAAAGAAAGGAGGGTAAAGGGATAGAGGGAAGGAGAAAGGTGGAAGGAGGACTGAAGGAGATGAATGGTGAAGATGGAAGGACAAGATGGATGGTGAAGAAAAGGGAACGGTGGTGGCGTTGGTGAAAAAGAAAGGGGGTCAATCAGAAATAGGGACCTCTTCGATCTTTAATTTTGTTTGCCACTTAGCGACGGATATTTCCATCGTTAAGTGGCAACTTTTATTTTTTATTTTTAAAAAGTAGCAACAGATTTTTCATTTGCAAAAATCAATACAGATCTACTTTTCCAACCAATTTTTTTGTCTCTAAATAATATCTATTTTTTTTTAATTTGATTACTTTACTAAAGTATTTATTCATAGTACATAATTATTTGAATCTAAATAGTGAGAGCAAAACCAAATTAAATGAAATCCATAGAAATTTCAAAGTTGGAAAATTTTACACTCAATTAATAAATCCATTTGTAATAGCGACCGATAAAATTAGTAGCTAGTAGTGATGATACAAGTGGTAGTATCGTTGATCGATAAGCAAACTTGATCAACATCATCTTTCCCAAACACTAGTTTTTTGTCTCTAAATAATATCTATTTTTTTAATTTGATTACATTACTAAAGTATTGGGACCTCGCCAACGTGTGGTGCTCGTGAAATAGGTGATTGAATGCAAAAATCCTACTTACAATTTACAAGCATAAATTACCTACTTACTATTACAAATTTAAATGAATCACCTATTTTGCTTTAATGCGACTATGAATTGATATCAAAATTTGAAAAGTCTACGTGTGCTTTGAGATAGTTTAAAAGTAATAAAATTACTAGGTGTTAATGAAACAAAAATTAATGGTAAATATTAACATTGGTGGATTTAGCCAGTCCAATTAAAAGTCGCACAAAGCTTGTAGTGCCCTTTAACTCCCAAGGGCAAAATAGTAATTTGTCATGCACAGGAGTAGGTAAGCTAAATTGAATTTGATTCAAATATAACGTCTAGTTGTGCAATATTTGTTTAACAAGTAAGATAAGGCATAAATATTATATTGAGTAAAGTGTGCAAAGATCGATAAGGGCAAAAGAGTAATTTCACAATCAAAGGGTAATTAAAACATATTAAAATGCCAAACAGAAATCAAAGTAAAAATTGGTGGTTATTGACATAAAACATGTAATTTGGAAGAAATTTGAAGAATATTAAAGAAAACATATCGTTGTCCATATGCAATTACGATAAGCATTTTGAACTGAAATCTTGATCAACAGATAACTCATGTAGCCACCTCTACAAGAGTTCCTCCTTCATCGCTTGGAATCTTCACTCAAATTTGGTTATCGGAAAATTTTCAGGAAACATAACTAGTTTTCGAAATGGACGATTTTTCTTGCTTAGAAACTCTCTACAATTCTCAAATCTCCGCGAATTTTGCTCAAAATGGCGGAAAATTTTGAATTTTTTCATTTAGACTGATTTTTGTGCTTTTAATGAATTGGATTGAGTGTAAAATGAGTTTGTTATCATTTGAAAAATCAAAAGCGGGCGCAGATTGATGAACTCTTTTTTTCTTTTTTTAACCAATTAATTAATTTAATTAATAATTAATTTATTAATAATAATTAAATTTTTTTAAATCTAAAATTCAATAATATTAGAACTCATTCTTAGTATTTCAAAAGCATCATAATTCAACATCATAACATAAATTAAGAAGGAATTAAAGGGTAAATGAAGACATTAAAAAGAATTAAGAAATTGAGAGACAAATTAAAAGAAAAATAGGAGACAACTTAAGGGATAAAAATAGGTGTCTACATTATACATAGAAAATCAAAATATAATATGGATTTCATTTAATTTGGTTTTGCTCTCACTATTTTAGATCAAATCAATAACCCTAACTTATTGATTCAGAAGCCTCACAGAATCTCTAGTGGGTTAGGATTCCATTTAATTATTTTGATCTTGTATGTACCCAATAAGTCAAAACAATTTTTAAAGGTAGATAATTCTTGCCAATTGCAACACTTTGTAACTCTTAGATACATTAGATGTGTATAAGAGACAGTTATTATATAACCTTAGATTAGTATAACAAGTTATATCTAAGAAGAACTCTCGCTTCTTTCTATAATAATAGAAGGAAACTTATTTATTGACTTAATTTGATTTGGGAACTTTTCCTTTCAATTATTTATTAGATCTCATCAAATTGCATGTAATATTATCATATCAATATATAACAAATAAAACATGCATAAAACCGTGGATGATTATGAACTAGGTGCTAAGAGACAGGAGTCAATAGGTAAACTAGGGTCTAATCTTACTTTCAACCCTTGAAAATTTCGTCCATAGTTGTACATTTGCGCCATCTCCGTCATTTTCGTATATTACAAATGTAATTTTTTCTAAATATTTTAGATAGTCAATCATATCCTTAACTTACCTCTATGTACATTAAATGATTGACCAAGAAATCTCGAGTTACATTCGAGAGAATTGAGATGAGAAAAGAAATGTATCTAGAATAATAGAGAAGGACAGAACACACAAATCTTATTTGAAATTCTTATAATCCCAATCTCATTGAAATTATCATTCTTGAATTATTTTTTAAAATATTTTATAGAGAAATACTATTTTTCAATCTCATTAGAAAATAACACTTTAAATAATAGAATTTCAAAAATTATATTAGAAACTATTTCAATAATTTTTGAATATTTATTAAATTCTAATCTTATTGAAAAATAATGAATTCTAAAATTTAAACAAATTGACAATTCTAATCTTATTAGAATTAAATAAATATTTTCAAAGATTTTATACTTTCTAAATTTGAATCAAATTAAAATAAAGAAGGTTTCTAAATATTAATGATTAATTTAAAACAATATTTGTCAAAAATTACTTGGTGGGTTTTCAAAAATCAAATTTGGAAAAACCTTTTATTTGAAAATATAAATTAAGTGTCACTAAAAGAGTTAAACTTATTTAACACTTTCAGTGACAGAAATAAAAAAATGTCACTAAATGTGACCGTCAACACAATAAAAAAATGACCTCATTTGATGACGTCATCAATATCATGACTTAATATCATGACTTGCAAAAACCGTGAATCAAAATTACGATCAAAATTGCAATTTGTTGCTCCATATTTTTAAAAACAATATTAAAAAATTTATGTAGTTTGAATAAATTCAATATTCATGACAACTAAATATATTTACATCGTAAATTAATTAAGAGTGACTTTGATACCATAATAAGAAAGTAAATTATACAATAGTAGCGGAATTTAAAATTTTTACTTCCTATGACAGATGACCTTGTTTTATTTATATATAGTAAAAGAGGAGTATAGAGATTATACCTCAAAAATACAGTAAAATCTCTAATCTATTAGAGACGTCGAACCATATAAGCCACACAAACGTCCGGTCTCTAATGGTACTCACACAGATAATTACTTTAGAATCTTCATAGGATTGATTGATCCAAACCACGAAATGCTAGTTCCTCATTATTTTTCAACGTTTTCAAAACGTTTTTCAAAATGTTTCTGAAACGTTTTTCTAAAATGTTTTTTTTAATTCTTTTCCCGTGATCAAATCATGGCTATCCTGGCTTGGAATATAATATATATATAACTTAATAACCCTATGAACTTATATAATATTACATATTAGTTCCTAAAATTTATAACTTATTATAATCAAACCCCAAAAGTTTATTTATCTCATACTTAACATATAATCAATTTAATTCCGAATTAATTATCTTAAAGTGTGTGACTCTTTAAGTTCTCAATCATAGTAGCAATAAGTATAAATTGTAATTCTAAATTAATTTGGATTAGATAAATTAAATAATTTTAATCTATCATTAATTCACTAATAATTAATTTACACTTATAGATCAAGATTATGTGACTTCTAGTAGAGCATTATGACTACCCATGTGTCGAAATATGTCAAGTAGTTTGAGTTCACCTATAAGTGATTTAGTTATTGTATAATTATTACCCTTTCACCATACTATATCCCGATTAGTTCAAGAGTACAGATATAATGTCAACTCTTATTGAACTAGTCAATTTATTTCTTTCCAAAATACAACTCACTTGATATAGAACTTAAAACATTCTTAATTCTATTTTTAGTTTGCTCAAAGATTTCTGAATCGTATTCAAGAAGTGGCCATATATACTAAAATTGGTGAATCCTATATTGGTCATATGTTGTATTTTCATGATTTATTCTATACCTGATTTCTACAGTATATGTGACTCCTTAAGAGTAACAGCTAATAGAGCCAAAGTATAATAATCCAGAATCAAGATAAACTCATGACCTCAAATCTAAGGATCATTACATCCCAAAGAGATTAATCCACTGGCATTTGGATAATAATATGTGGAATATTATTTGTTAATGGGTCAATCCGATATACTTATTCTCAATAAGCATCCATATATAATTATATGCTAATCTATTCACATAAAATACTACGATTAGGGATATTTACGAATAAAATATAATTACATAGAAAATTTCATCATCATAACTATTTATGATTTTTCTCATATATATTTTATTTGAAAGATTTTATCAAATCAAATACATAAAGAATAACCTATAACAAAATACGTATAAATATAAAAATATTATTTGTCTATAAAATTTATTGATTTTGAGACATACACTAACAAAAAATACCTAACATATATACTCCAAAAACAAGTTAACATAAACCAAGTTCATATGACTCGGGCTCAAACTGACACAAAATGTAAACTGCCAAATTCATGGGCTCTAGTCCCACAGAACCATTCACTTAATTTAAACCAATAAAAAATAGACACCAAAGCCCACTAATAAATGATAATACATGATTTAATTTTCCTATAGAAAGAGAGTGATTATGTCCTCACTACATTATCCTATTTCTTGACAGCTGCTAGTTTGTGTCTCATCTCGTATCATAAAACGATGCGTGAATGGTGTAAAATGCTACTAAATATTTTCATCATTGTGAAATCAAGATAAGGTTTATCTTGTAAATTTTTTACTTTAAATTATTTGAGATATTAATTTAGATTAACACATTTTTCATGTGAAAGAACCAACATAAAGGACAGAGGAGGTTTGCGATAAGGACTAATTTTATCTTGTACTTCTCAATTTATACCGAATTTCATTTTATACTTCGAGTTTCAATTTTAGATACTTTATACTCTCAACTCTCAATTAGCTCTTTTTTCAACACCGTCAAAAAAAATTAACATAATTTTTATTTTTACACACAAAATTATTGTTGTACATCATACTGAATTTGTTGTATATACAGAAAAATTTTGCTAATTTTTTAGATGTCGTTAAAAGAAAAGGTTGAAATGGAATGAATTTGAGAGTTCAGGGTATAAAGTGTCTAAATTACGAAAGTTTGAAATGAAATGTAAGAACTGAGTATAAGTTGAGAGATGCAAAATAAAATTAGACCTTAGATAATAAATAGTACCCTAGTCCTGGTAAGCGGTCTAAATACTACGGGCCAACCCAGATGTAGTCCAGTGTCAGGGTCAGGATTAACTGGTTGACACTTAGAGAAAAATTGTAAGTCAAGAACAATGAGGGAGAATTAAGGAAGGAGAGAGAATCAGAGTTGGGTTAGAAACAAAATAAAGAAGAGGAAAGATCTAATTCATTTCATAAATACTCCTTACAATTAGCTCAACAAAGCATTTATAAGCTCAGCCCTCTCAAGCTTAACTAACTAACCACTTAACTAACTGCTTAGTTGGTAACAGTAATTGCTTCCACTAACTATCATTAAATAGTACAATACGATACCGTACAAGTAAGATCATGACAATACACTCCCCCAACAAAACATCCTTGTCCTTAAGGATGGTTTAGGGCTTGAAAGCAGGAAATCAAACCATGTGATCGGAAAAAATCAAGGTCCTCCCAAGTGGATTCTTCCAGACTAAGGTTGCACCACATAATCAACACCTGAATGACAAGAGCTCCGTTTTGCATGATAACTTTTCATTTTGAGGACAAGTAAGAATGTGATCATCCAAACCAACTAAAGGTAAGGAAGACATAGCTACTTGAGCAGTTCCTAGCTTTTTCTTAAGCTAAGAAACAATGAACACGAGATGTAACCTAGAACCAGCAGGAAGTTGCAATTTGTATGCCACCTTTCTTATTCTCTCCAACACAGGAAAAGGCCCATAGAACTTGTAAGAGAGTTTCAACTGCTTCCTTACTTCCGCAGAGTTTTGTCTGTATTGTTGAAGTTTCAAGTAAACTAGGTCTCCCACAGATAACTCTCTTTCAATCCTATTTCTGTCAGCAAAAAGCTTCATTTGACTCTGAGCAGCTACACGTGTTGCCTCAAAATCTGAACCATAGCTTGTCTGTTCTTAATCACATTTGATGCCGTAGCTGGGGCAATGGATTCCCAATGGTCTCCCACTAGAAGATGCTTAGGCTTGTAGCCATATAGAGCTTCAAAGGGAGACATCTGAATGCTGGAATGGAAGTTAGAGTTGTACCACCATTCAGCTAAAGGAAGCCAAAATGCCCATTTCTTGGGTCAATCACTAGTCATATATCTTAAGTAAGTTTCTAGACATTGATTGAGTTTCTCACTTTGCCCATCTGTCTGTGGTTGATAAGATGTACTGAGATGTAGTTAAGTACCCAACATTCTGAACAGCTCCTGCCAGAAAGAACTGGTGAACAATTTGTCCCTATCAGATACTATGGAATCAGGAAGACCATGTAAATTAAACACATTGTCTAGGAACACCTTTGCTACATCTTTGGCAGTGAAAGGGTGAGATAGTAGTAGGAAATGACCAAACTTTGTTAATCTGTCTACAACTACCAGAATGGTATCATAACCTTCTGATATAGGAAGTGTCTCAATAAAATCCATGAGGCGATGAAAAACCATGCTTGAGAAGGAATAGGTAATGGCTGTGACAATCCAGGATAAGGGATGTTTTCATGTTATTTTTCTAGAAAATGTCACACTCTTTGACAAAGGTCACCACTTTGGTCTTCATAGACAGCCAATAGAATACAACCCTGATCCTTTATAGAGAAGCATTCTGGCCAGCATGGCCTCCAATAGGAGAGTTATGTAATGCTTGTAAAATTTTGGCCTTGATTCCGGAAACATTGCCCACATAAATCTTCCCTTTGTGTTTGAGGATACCACCCTCATAAGAGTACAAGGAAGGATGTTGAGGGTCCAATAAAATTTCAGCAATCAGTTCTTGACATGATTATCCCCATCATAACTTTTCACCACTTCCTAGAGCCACACAAGCTGTAAGGAGGTTACTGGACATAACATCTCCAAAGAAGGATGATCAGTCCCATCCATTTCTCTCCTACTTAATGCATCTGCAGCCCTATTTTCAGCATCTTTTTTGTTAGGTCTCACAGTCAAATGCCGACAACTTCGCAAGCCATTTTTGCTGGAGGGTTGTATTGATTTTCTTGTCCAATAAGAATTTGAGGCTCTGATGGTCAGTTCTTATAATGAAATGATATCCCAACAAATAGTGCTTCCATTTCCCAACAGCCATTACCACTGCTAATAGCTCTTTCTCATATATAGAGAGACCCAAATTTTGAGGACTAAAGGCTTTACGAAGATAGCATATTGGTTGTCCTTCTTGCGTCAGGATTGCTCCTATGCCCTTACAACAAGCATCAGTTTCAATAACAAATGTCTTCGAGAAATTAGGCAGCCTTAACACAGGAGTAGAACTCAAAGCTCTTCAAGTCCCCACTGAAAACTACTCAAAGCTCTTCAAGTCCCCACTGAAAACTATCTTTTTTTTTAAGAGATTAGTGAGGGGCTTAGCTATCACTCCATAATGCTTTGTGAATCTTCTATAATATCCTGTTAGGCCTAAGAAACCTCTGAGGGACTTAATATTTTGAAGAATAGGCCAAGACATCACACAATCAATCTTGTCACAATCCATTTCCACTCCTTCAACAGAAACAGTATGACCAAGGTATTCTACTTTCAATTGAGCAAAAGAGCATTTAGACTTTTTAGCATATAACTGATTTTCTCTGAGAATTAAGACTACCATTTTCAAATGTTCCAGGTGAGTGTCAAAGGATGGACTAAACACAAGAATATCATCAAAAAATACTAGGACAAATTTTTTAAGGTATGGTTGAAAATTTTGGTTTATCAAGGCTTGAAAAGTGCCTGGTGCATTTGTTAATCCAAAGGGCATGACAAGGAATTCATAATGGCCATGATGTGTTTGAAAAGCAGTTTTAGGAATATCTTGAACTTTAACTCTGATTTGGTGGTAACCTGATCTTATATCAATTTTGGAAAAGAATTTAGAGCCAAAAAGGTCATTGAGTAACTCATCAATGTTTGGTATAGGATACCTATCCTTAATGGTTAAAATTGTCTACACAAAATCCCCATGAGTTATCCTTTTTTTTAACCAAAGGGCAGGTGAAACAAACAGGCTAGGTGTTGGATGATACCATTAGTTAACATTTCAGTGACTTGGTTTTCAATCTCAATTTTCTGGGAATGAGGGTACCTATATGGTTTAAGTTTCAAAGGTTGGGCATCAGGTTTAAGGGGGATACAGTGATCACATTGTCTTTGTGGTGGTAAAGATTATAGAATATCAAACACATCTGAAAATGATTGTAACAACTCAGAGACTTGTGATGCCATGCTTGAAGTTTCATGCTCAATGTTATTAATACTAAAAGTAGAATTACCTTGCAAGAACTGTTGCCATACTTTTTTGCAACTCTTTCCTCCAGGTGCTTTGAGTTTAGGTTCATCCACAGCTCCTTCTAGCAACATCTCGTTTTCTTGATCAATCATCTTGATTTGGAGTTGTTTAAAGTCAAAGGTAATTGGTTTGTAGTTATACATCCAATCAAGTCCTGGATTGTATAACATCTCAAACCCCAATATCTAGGATTCTCAAATTGAAAGAAAATTCATTGCTCTGGATTTGCCATTTAACCTAAGGTAATTCTCCATAGCTGGTCACTACACTACCATCAGTAATGGTAGTAGATAAAGGACTAGCCACCACATGATGCAACTCCATCTTTTGCACCAACTTGTAATGGACAAAACTGTTAAAACTGACAGTGTCTACTAAGATTGATATTAACCTTCAACGTTCCTTGCAACTGAATGGTCTTCCTCTTGATCATATCAGATAATGTACACAAGGGAATATCCATCTATTAACCGAGATGGCCAGTCTGCTCATCTTGTTCACCAACAGCATCCAAAAATTCAAGATTTTCTTCATCCTTTCCAGACAATATGAAATTGAGGTGTTTGAACCTACAAGCATGCCATGGGCTGTATTTTTCTCCACACCTAAAACACAGGTTGTTGTTTCTTCTATACAGAATTTCTTGAGGAGATATCTTTTTTACTTTCCCTAAGAAATTTTTTTCCATTTTTCTCTGAAGGACCTACTCCTCACTTAGATGCAGATTCCCAAATTCCATTGTTGCTCTTGTTATGGGAAAAAACGAGAAGAAAAGAAAGAGAAACGAAAAGAAAGAAAGTCTAAATATGGGAAAAAACCAATTTAGTCCATTATTTTTGAAATATCGATTAATTTGATCTATTTTCTATATATCACAACATATCAATTTGGTCCCTCATGCATCTTTGAAAAAATTAACCCATTTAAGACTTATGACAAAAATCTTGAACAAACTAACAATGCAATCGAGTTGATAATCACATGGTTATTAACCAACAATAGGTGTTTTATTTATAATTCCGTTAATTTATTCACAATTTTCATCACAAGCCTTACATTATATAATCTTTTTAAAAATAATGGACTAAATTAATCTTTGTAATAAATAAGGGATCAAATTCATCGACACCTAAATATAAGAGATTGAATTGATCTTTTTTCCCGATCTAAATATGGAGAGAAATAAAGAAAAAGTGAACTGGGCAAAGTTGTCAGCATAAAAATCACCAAGTGCATGATTTATTTAACATGTAATAATTAGCTTTTATCTCTAATCTAAAACTTCTCTAAACTCTCAACTCTTTTAACTCTTCTCAGTTGAATAATGTAACAAACCCTCATAATCAACAAACTTGACTACTAAAAAACCCAATTAGATTAGAAAATATAACTATAATAGAAAATTAAAAATTAATGCTTAATACCTAAATTAACTAAACTACTGAATCATAGTAATATTACATACAAAATTAAGGGGTTTGGTTTAATTATACCAATGCCTCCTTTAAATCAAACTTTCTATGAAAGCGAATTCACGCAACGCTCCATACATATAGCCCATAACGCTTGATCAACAAATTCTATCTCCATTAATTTTCTTTTCCTTTACACTACATTCTTCATTGTTCATATGCAACATCAACTTGTTCTATCTCCATTTTCCGATTTTTCAAATAATCTCCGCATTTGGATAAATAAGTTTCATCGCTCAATGTTTTTTCAATCAATCAACCTCCTTTATTGATATCCAATAATTTTGACAGGATATATCACTTTCCAACACCCACAAAATAATATTGATAGGACTTTTTCATATCACCTATTACTTGTTAGCACAAAAATATAGGAACAAAGGATTTAATTTATTAATCACAATCTACAATTTCTCTATTATAGGCCCTTAACTCTTTCCAATTAAATAAACTAACAAATCCCTTAGTTATAGAGTACAAGACTTGTATGCCAAGAAAGCTAAATAGATTTGGAATATAATTATAAAACTAATTCTAGTAGGAAAGTAACAAATAATAACTAATACCTTCAATAACTAAACAACTAAAATCTAATTACAGTTACCTCTAATATATAATTTGGAGTTTGCTTTAACTGTACCAACACAAATGAATATTCAAATCGCTTTTGTCTACGGAGAACAAAATGAAGCTCGTTGATGCTCTGTTAGAAATGTTTACTTTGGAAAAATTAAGTCATTTGGTGCCTGATAAATTGTGAATTTTTAGATAATAATATTGATATCTGATAAGTTGTTTCTTTTTAAGAATGTTACGTTTTATTTAATTATAATTGTTGTTTTAATTAAAAGATATGATTCCTGATTGAATTTAGAAAAATTCAATCATTTACTAGAAGAATTTAAAGAAATTGTTATCTGTAAATTCTTGAGTACTTAGAATTAATCTTAGGGGTGATTTGCCAATACCCTGCAGTAATAGTAAGGGCAAATATCACCTTAAGGACAGTGTGATTAAACACATTTCTAGGTATTATCCATATTTTGTCAGACATATATTTTCCTAACAATCTCTCCCAAAATCTACATGCAGAAGGAAGTCTAATATCAATAGAATGTGTTTTGTGCATGAGCCAGCAAATGATGTCAAAGTTTATTTTGCGTAATCAAGGTTGTAATATGGTTCTTAAAACTTGGAAAGGATGGTATTTTGAAGTTTTAATAATAACTATTTCCCTTTTCTGTTGCCCAAAAACACACACACACAAACAAAAAAGTGACTCAAATAATGTTAAAATAAATGAGAGTGGAGCCACGTGTAAGTTCATTGACCCCCATAAATTTTAAAAATTTATAAAGTAAGTAATTTTTTTTTTAAATTTTAGTTTTGTCCTATAATTGTACCTCTTTGAATTTATAAACTTTATCTTTTACTTTATATTGCCTTACTAAATAATTGATAACCTCAAAACATACAATTAAAAATGATGAAATATTCAAAATTAAGAATAAGTGTCAATTGAAAAAATAATAATAATTTCAAGAACTTTTGAAGTTTAATACATAAAATGAATATACAATTTTTATTTTAAATTTATTTTTGTTAGCATAAAAAACACGCAGTAGAAGATAAATTTATTCAACACATATAGAAATATGTGGGAAAAGAGGAAGAGTTACAAAATAATGCACATCGAACTCTCATATTGTAGACCCGCATAAATCAACGGCATAATAGCCTTAACATTAGACTAGAATCTCTCTATTCTAGACTCTCTCAACTCAACTCTTCTCAACTGAATAAGTTAAACAAATTCTCTATTTATACGGTAACAAACTTGACTACCAAGAAACCTAGAAATCTAATTAGAATAGGAAACTACTAAATGACACTCAATATCTTAAACAACTAAATTACCAAAACCTAACAATAACATATTTCCTGATAAGGAGTTTGGTTTAATTATGCCATTAATGCCTCCCTTAAACCAAACTTTCCGAACTCTCCATGAGGGTAGATCCATGTCATGCACGATCAAAATGATAAAAAAATCCCATGCAACTTTTTCTACCACAATTTGGCATCGTCAATTTGATTTAAACTTCATCTTCAAAATTTTTCAAACGATCCACGTATCTAGATTGATAAATTTCCGTCGTACACTTTTCTTCAATTTATCAACCTCTATGAATTCTCATTTTTTGTAAATCAATCTCACTATCTACTTGGCAGGATTTTTTTCCTTCGTCACTGCCAAACACCAACAAAAACAGTCACAACAGGATCCCTCTTTTTATATCTCTACCCAATTAAAGTCAATTTCGTTACACCCTAACTGCTAAATAAGTACTCCAAGACCAACCTCACGTCGTCTAATTTTTCAATGTTCAAGTACTCCAACAAAAAAAAATTTCTCCAATTTTTGACAAACACCCCAGAATTAAACTTTTGAACCTAGAGCTCTGATACCACTTGTTAGCATAAAAAACATGCAGCGGAAAAATAAATTTATTCAACACATATATATGTGGGAGAAGATGAGGATTTACAAACTAACGCACATCGGACTCTCATATTGAGACCCGTATAAACCCATTACATAATAGCCTTAACATTAGGCTAGAATCTCTCTATTCTAGACTTTCTCAATTCAACTCTTCTCAACTGAATAAACTAAATGAACCCTCTATTTATAGGGTAACAAACTTGACTACCAAGAAACTTTCAGAAACCTAATTAGAATAAGAAACTACTAAATAACACTCAATACCTTAAACAACTAAATTACCAAAAGCTAATAATAACATATTTTCTAATTGATGAGTTTGGTTTGATTATGACATCAATTGGTATCAAAGCTTGTGTACTATTTTTTTATGAGAATATTGGCATGATTGCAAAAATGATGATGACTCATAATCGCTTATTTCCATTAAATTTGAATAGTGAAAATTTTTCTTGTTTGAATACTGTGATTGATGACAATAATTAGCTATGGCATTTGCGGTTTGGACATCTAAATTTTGATAGTTTGAGATTTTTGGCTAGTAGAAGAATGGCTGGTGGGTTGCCTAGAATCAGTGTTCGTAGGAAAATTTGTGATACGTGTATTTTGGGCGAGAAGCATATGGATGCTTTTCAGACAGAAAAATCATGGAGAGCAAAAAGACTATTGGAGATTATTCATTCAGACTCATGTACAGTGGAGTTTCCTTCTAATAGTGGCTGCAATAGTAGGTATTTTATTACTTTTATTGATGAATTTAGCAACAAAAACTAGGTTTATTTTTTGCAACAAAAATCTGATGCATGTGAGACATTTAAAAAATTCAAGATTTTTGTTGAGAACCAAAGTGATTTTCAAAAAAAAAAAATTGAGAACTGATAGGGGTCAAGAATATTTTGTTTGTGATAGTTTTCTTGAAAAAATTGATATACATCATCAACTAACAGCCAGATACACTCCACAACTAAATATAGTGGTTGAAAGAAAAAATAGGACAGTTATGGACATGCAGAGATACATATTGAAGTTGAAAAATATGCCAAAGCCTTTTTGGGTAGAGACAGCTGCATGTGCTATTTATTTGTTACAAATTTCCTACAAGAACTTTCCTGGAAAGATCCCTGAAGAAGGTCTGAGTAGTAGAAAACCATTTCTTGGCCATCTCAAAGTTTTTGGATGCATTGTGTATTTTCATGTTCCTAATTAGTTGTGCAGGAAACTTGATGATAATGGTGAAATAAATGTGCTCTTATTCGGTATAGTGAGCAGTCTCGAGCTTATAAATTATTCACTCCAGTTTTAGGAAAAATTATTGTCAATGGAGATGTGATGTTTGATGAAAGGAATGTTTGGAATTAGTCCTCGGAGGAATCGAAAACTGTAGAGATACATTAAATTGTGAAGGAGATCGAGGATGATGATCATGATTTTCGTCCATCATCAGTTGCTCAAGATTCACAAACTGAGACATCTGGTTGTTCACAGTGTCAACGCCAGTTGCCTACTCGATTGCTAGATTATTTTATTTCTTCAGATAATTCTCCCTTTGATGAAGATATTGTAAATTTTGCTTTTTTTTTTGCAGATTGTGACCCTATGATGAGGCAGTTCGAGATAATCGTTGGGTGAAGGCAATGGAAGAAGAAATTCATGCTATTGAAAAGAATAATACATGGGAGCTTACTTCTCCTCCGCTTGGTAAAAAAGCCATTAGAGTAAAGTGGTTCTACAAGACGAAGTACGAGTAAAGTGGATCTACAAGACAAAGTACAAGCCCAATGGAGAGGTGGAGAGATTCAAGGCGAGATTGGCGGCAAGGGGGTGCAAGCAGAAACCCAGTATTGATTATTTTAAGATATTTGCACATTTTGCGTGGCTTGATACTGTTCGTTTGATCATTTCTCTTGCTGCTCAAAATAAATGGAGAATTTATCAAATAGATGTCAAGTCTGCTTTTCTTAATAGAGTACTAAAGGAGGAAGTGTATGTGGAGTAGCCTACAGGTTCTGTTAGAAAAGGTCAGGAAAACAAGGGCTTTGTATGGCTTGAAACAAGCCCCAAAGGCGTGGTACATGAGAATTGATTCATATTTATTTCTTCTGGTTATTTGAGATGTCGATATGGACACACTTTATATATTAAATTTTCTACTCGTGATGATATTATTATTGTGTGCTTGTATGTAGATGATTTGATTTTTACAGAAAATAATCATGTGATGATTGCTGAATTCAGGGAGGCCATGATTAAGCAGTTTGAGATGATAGATATGGGACTTATGTCTTATTTTCTTGAAATTAAAGTCTTCTAGTCTAACCGTGGTATTTTTATTGCTCAAAGAAAATATGTAGGTGATATTTTGAAAAAATTCAAGATGGATGAAGCTAAACCAATTCTGATTTTGGCTGAAGAAAAATTGCATTTGACGAAGGATGGCACTAGAGAATTTGTGGATCATACTTACTTTAAAATTTTGGTAGGAAGTTTGAGATATTTAACTTCTACGAGACTAGATATCACTTTTAGTGTTGGTTTGATTAGCAAGTTCATGAAAAATCCACGTTAGTCACACTTGCAAGCGGCAAAGAGACTCTTGAGGTACATTAAAGGTACTTAAGGAGATGGTATTTTTTATTCATGTAGTGATCCAATTGAGCTATTTGGCTACACAGATAGTGATTGGACAGGTGATGCAGTTGAGAGGAAGAGTACTTCAGGTTATAAATTTTTTTACTGGTTCGGGTGATTGTATTATCTATCGCACGCTAGAGGCGGAGTATATAGCATCAGCTAACAGTGCTACTGAAGCATTGTGGTTGCGTCGCATGCTTGGTGTTCTTCGACACAAATAGGATGGTCTGACGAAGATTTATTATGACAGTAAGTCAGCAATTAAGTCGTCCAAGAATTTAGTTTTTCATGGGCGTAGTAAGCATATTAACATCAAATGCCATTTCATATGTGGTTTGATTCGAAATAAAGAGATTGAAATTGATTATTGCACAACGAAAGAACATGTGGCAGACATCTTTGTGAAGGCTTTGAAGTCAAAGACATTTTTGAAGTTGAAGAAAATGTTGGGCATGTCCAAGTTTAAGGAGTTTGGTTTAAGGGAGGTTATATCGGAAATAAAATAAACCAAACTATATTATTTATTTAATTATTATTTCTAGTTACCACGTCTCTAGTGTTCATTGGTTGTTTAAGTAGGTTGTAGTTGATAGCTTTAGAAGTCAATCACATGGAATAAAAATCCATAGACTAGTCTAGTATAAAAGTAACTGCCACGCAGGGCATATATTGTTGAGTCTCTATTTGTTTTGTCTTTTGTGTGTGTGTGTGTGTGTTGGCGTCCTCAGTTTGTAAATAATTGCCGCAGCCATATTTTTCAATAGTAATAATTTTTCCCAAGCTCTTCATATCCCTTTTCTTTGTGTTTTATTATTTAATTGATTTGAATTCATCAATTTTCATCTATATGCTATATAAAAATGAGAGATTGGTGGTATTCTCAATTTTAAAATTGTCTATTCTATTATTATATTTTTGTCACACCTTGTACTCGCGTACATCGACACGTGACCGCCGCTGTATCTTCAAAAGTTATCTCTCAAAGGCACAAGGTTCGAATCAAACAAAATTATCAATTAAACAATAATGAACTTTGCACTTAAACAACAATTATTATTGTCTCACTAACGCAAAAAGTAAATATAAATTAAGTCAATCCATAAATCTTAAAGTAACATAAGTTCAAATTAAATAACTAGGAGAAACTAAGCAATAATTTATTCATTTGCTACTCCTAATTGGCACGCTTCAAGACCTTGGCGCAGCTAAACTTGTATATCGTCAAAATTCTCTAGCTTTGCAAAATTGTAGAAATGGGATGAGCGACAAATCACTCAACAAATAGCTAACACCACCTTTGCTGGACCAAACAAGTTATATATATGTACATATTTTTCGAAATTTTATCACACATACACACAGAGGTATTTCAAAAAGATTTTTCTCAAAAAAATGAAGCAAAAGCTTATTCCACGTAATAACAAAAGTTCCTTTACAAAATGTCATTTCAAAACAATATTTACATACTTCTAAAGCAAGTGGCATCATATCAAAAATTTATAAAACATATTTCACAGAGATCGAAAATCAAAAATCAAAATCAAAATCAGTATTTCAAAGTTCAAAGTTCACAATCAAAGTTCAGAGGTTCATATCATGGTTTATTATAGACTCATAAAACAAACATACTATCATTGGCTTATTGAGTACTTAACCTAATGCTAAGGCACCCCACTGAAAAAGGTTATTAAGGGTCTCGCAAAAATCATTTTAGCTAGAGTTCAAAGTTTAGAATTTGGAGTTCGGAAACCAGAAATTGTCTTATCTAGCAGTTCAGAAAGTGCAAAACTATAGTTCCTATAGACTATTCATGATTATTTTAAGAGCCTTAGTTCATTATTAATTACCAAACAAATATTCCAAACACATACAAAGTTTAAAATAATGCCACTTTATAAATTCATAATTTAAAACAATTCAAATATCTATGTAATGTCCAAGTTTAATAACTAAAATAATATGTTGCCGAAAATAATATTTAGACAAAATATTTTTGAAATTACAAAGGGGTAGTAACCACTTACCTCAACGTAGCAAAACATAACCGTTGAAAAATCTAATTAATTTCTTATACAAAATTTCATCATATATTACCTAAATTCAAAAAAAAAAAAAAAAAGAACTTACTTGTATAAAGATTATCATGCCTTCTGACAAATTATTCATGATCCAAAACATCCTAACAAAGGAATGTTCGGTAGAATATTGATTAGGTTTTTGAAAACAATGAACAAGTAATAAGAAAAAACCTTAATTATCCTAATTAACTCCTACAAACTCGCAAGTATACGAGGTGAATTTGTATATAGGATGAGTAAAGATCGTTCCCATGAGAACTATCGGAACAATTTCTAGGTTCACAAGACTATTTATTAGTTAGACGAAATAATCAAAGATTTTTTACTGAATTTAAACTAAATTTAATCACAATAAATAAAAATAAAGACAAGAATGTAAAATTCTAATCCTACGGAAAGCAATTGAATATAATTAACTAAAACCCTAATTCAATCTACCCTACTCGTGAGAATTTAATCACGAATGAAACTTTAAATTAATCTACTCGATGAAAGCAATTGAAAACAATCAAATAAAACCCTATTTAAACAATCACAAGCCTATTTACTAGTTACACAAAATAATCAAGAGTTTTTTTTTCTGTATTTTTTTTACTAAATTTAAACTAAATTTAATCACAAGAAATTAAAATAAAGAAAAGAATGTAAAATTCTAACCCTACAGAAAGCAATTGAATAAAATTAACTAAAACCCTAACTCAATCTACTCTATTTGCAAGAATTTAATCAAGAATGAAAATTTAAATTAATCTATTCTATGAAAGCAATTAAAATCAATAAAATAAAACCCTAACTATAAAACTATAGAAGCAATTAAGAATTTAAAGGCAATAAAACAATAATGATAATTAAAGAACAAGAACGCAATGAAAATAAAACTTGAATTATATAAAAATAAATCAAACTCAGTAATTGAGGCGAAAACCAATATTGATGATCATCAAATCTTGAATCCTTGACAAGAGAACAAAATTCTAACTCGAAAACTTAAGAAAATCTAACTTACGGTTAAATTATCGATTTAACTATTAAAAAACTAAGAAATTAAGAATGGTTGATGATTATTATTATTTCCTCCTCTTTTCTTGGTGTAAATTTATAGGTGTGTTTAGGGTTTTGGGACTCTAGGATGATAAGTATATGATTTTCCATGTAAATGGGTCCATGGAAGGACTTTTCTTGCAAAATGAGCAAACTTATGAGACCTATCCGACGAGGCATGCTTGGGCGTTGCAATTTTGTCACACCTAGTGCTGCTTCCAAAACCAAACTGGTTTTGACGCCTAAGCGTTACATTTTTTTGGCGCCTAGGCGCCACTGGTAGCACCACGTTCAACTTCCTCCTCGATCTTGACTATGATGTAAGCCGAATTTGGAAAAATTTAAAACATAAAAGTTGTAGCTCTATGTCTTAACTTTCTAAACTATCTTGAATCACCCCAATTGAAGCTTGTACAATAAAGTTATACTCAATCTACCAAACTATGTCAGAATCGTTGCTCGCCAGTGCAGTAAATTCCAATTTTGCAATCTTCCTCCACTTTTGTGATCAATTTTAGCTCTTTTTTCACTCAAACCCAACAAAATTCAAAATAAAGTAATGACTATTTTAGCTCATAATTACTCAATTCTTGCTTATACATCACTAAAAATGAGGTAAACGATACATAAATATACGATATTTACGAGTTTATCAAGGAATTATCTCAAAGCCCATAAAATTTTCGAAAACAATGTTTTCCAAAACAATACTAAAACAAATTCTTTATTACACCATGTAACTATTTATCATATTTACTCTAAAAAATAACACTACAATCGTATAATACTTATTTATTTTAAAAAAAATATGTACTCATGTAGGCATTACATAAATAATTTTCTGAAAAATAAAAGTTCAGAAATAATCAGGTCATAATATATATGCGAGATATATATATATATATATATATATATATATATATATATTCAAGAACGTATAAGATTTAAAAAATAGCATTGTTACTAATTAATACTTTCAAAACTATTTTATTTGGTTACTACAAAAATTAAACTTTTAATAATCTATAATGACTCGGATCAAAAGTGTATAAACATTTGGTATAAACGAAAATTCATATTATGAATAAATTATAGAGCGTAATCCTCCATAAATATCTAATGCAGCAAGAAAGCAGAACCTAAACTACCTAATTGACCATATATATATATATTTTTAATCTTTTAAAATTTCTTTTCCCTTTCTTTTCTTTCTTCCTTCTTATTAGTTACTGCTGCTACTTGCTTGATACTACTATTGCTCAGGCTTCAACGCCAAACAAACACCAATCATCAATCATCACAACTTCAGCAAACTATCTCCAACTCCTGCTGTCACGAGCAACGCAACAGCAGCATTTTAGCAGCCACAGGCTCACAGCCGCACAGCCATAGCAGCAGACTAATGGCTAGCAGCAGCGGCAACTCGGCACGGCAGCAGCAAGAGCAGATTAGATGCCACCGCAACCAGCAGCCCCTTGCTGGCGACCGAGAGACCTCACCGGCAGCTTCCATAGCTGTCCATGACCCTCCAAGTCGTCCTTATCATTTTTTAATATTTTTAGAAAAACTCTTATTCAATTTAGAGCACCTGAAGATAATTTCCAGAAAAATATATTCCTATATTTTATAATCAATTTTCTAGATTTAAGACATATAATATCCAAAAAAATTCCTAATTACACATAGTATTACTAATGAAAATTAAATCCTAGGCATGATATGTTGGATTACCAAATTAACTTTAATATCATGACAACCAACGTTATCATAACCTGGATCTTTTATGTTTAATCATCAACAATATAAATTAAATACTAAATGCGAAAGTATACCTGAATCCATAAGAATTGATGTGATTCTTGAATATCCGGATGTGATTCTTGAATATTGTGGTTATTGATCTTCCAAATTACTATGTATGTATTTTAGAAAATAGGATTCTCACTTTTCTGATGATGGGATGTTAAAAAAGTAACACAACATAGAATTTAGGAATATATATATATATATATATATATATGTATATATATATATATATATATACTTTCCTTATTACCTTAGGTTTTGCCCACTATCATAAAACAGAAAATAAGATTTTAGAGTATCTACACATAAAAGCCCAAACTAATTAGATGACTTAGGCCCATTTATCTTAAACTATAATAGATCACTTTATATTGGACCAATTAATTATGATAGCACATATTACACAATTAATATATACGTAAATGTCCAAAACCCAACATTCTCCCACTTGGACTATATATATATTATTGTATAAAACCTTAAACTCAAAACTTTTATCTATCATGACCATAGTCATCCCCGAACAATCTCGTCCATTAATCATGTCAATATAGGATCAAGACGATTTTCATTACATTAATCGTAATTAAACCCATTCTTGGTCACGTACATCAACACAACCAAATGACATAGATCAAGTATGGATGTGTAGCATGAAAATTACATGCAATGTGATCTTAAACATGCCTATTTTGAACTAGTCCAACTTTATTCTTTATAGAGATCAAACTGAAATTGAAGTCAGAGTGAAACTTAAACTGATCACTTTTGTCACTCTTATTTCTAAAACTGAATTCTTTATTTCTGCAGAAAATATTTATAAACATATGATGTATCTTGAAAGATTTAAGTATATAAACTGAATACAAACTCCCACTAATCCTGAATAACCTCAAAAGTCATAACATCCATATGAGCAGTGTGCTCATGAAAGACCTTAGGTGGTAATCCTTTAGTAAGCGGATCCGCAATCATGGAGTTCGTCAATATACTCTATAGATACCTGACCACTCTGAACTCTTTCTTTAACAACTAGGAACTTGATGTCTACGTGTTTAGACTTTGTTGAACTCCTATTATCGTTAGAATATAATACCGCTGATTTATTGTAACAAAATAACTTAAGTGGTCTTTCAATACCATCCACAATTCGCAGTCCTGTGACAAAATTTTGCAACCATATTCCATGATTGGATGCCTCAAAACATGCTATAAATTCAGCTGCCATGGTGGAAGGAGCTATGAGTGTTTGTTTAACACTTTTCCAAGAAATAGCTCCACTAGCAAGATGCAAATAAATATAGCTCGAAGTGGATTTATGATTGTCTTGACATCCAGCAAAATCAGAGTCGCAACACCCAATGATCTCTAATTTATCCGATCTCCTATATGTGAGCATGTAATATTTTGTTCTCTGAAGATACCGCATGACTCTTTTGGCTGCTATCCAATGATCATACCCGGATTGCTTAAATATCTGCCTAACATCCCAACAATATACTCAATATCTGGACGCGTACAAACTTGAGTATACATTAGACTTCCTATTGCCGAAGCATAGGGAATCTTTTGCATTTTTTTATTTTCAAAATCATTCTTAAAGTACAGAGCGAGGCAGAATTTGTCTCCCTTAGCAACATGGGTATCTCCTGGTTTGGTTTCTTGCATGCCAAATCTCTTAAGTACCTTCTCGATATAGTTCTTTTGCGATAATCCAAGAATACCCCGAGACCCATCTCGATGTATTTGAATCCCTAATACAAAAGAGGCGTCCCCAAGATCTTTCAACTCAAATTTCTCCGTGATAGAAATCTTTTGATTTCGTGCAATAAGCCTATATCATTACTGGCAAGCAGTATGTCATCGACATATAAAATCAGAAAAATGCATCGACATATAAAACCAGAAAAATGTACTTACTCCTTCTAAACTTGTGGTATATACAATTATCAACCAAATTCATCTCAAAACCAAACGAGATGATAATTTGATGAAATTTGTGATAAGCTTGCTTAAGCCCATAGATGGATTTTTTTAATTTACAGACCATATTCTTTGCATCTTTGGACAGAGTTTTCTGGTTGCATCATATAAATTGTCTCATAATGTTACCATTGAGAAACGCAGTCTTTACATCCATCTGATGTAACTCAATGTCAAAATGTGCCACTAAAGCCACTATTACCCTGAAAGAGTCTTTCGATGATACTGGAGAGAAAGTTTCTTTATAATCAATGCCTTCTTTTTGAGTAAAATCCTTTGCGACAAGACGAGCCTTATATCTCTCCACATTACCCTTCATCATCGAATCCCTTTTGTTTTAAATATTCATTTGTAATCAATAGGTTTCATACCTTCGGGTAGTGTGACGAGTTCCCAAACATCGTTGTCTTTCATGGATTTAATTTTCTCATTCATAGCATCAATCTATTTGTGAGAATTAGCACTATACATGGCTTGATGAAGTTGATTGGATCATTTTCCACCAATCCAATGCCATTCTCATGTTCTTGGAGAAATACGATGTAATCATCCAGAACCGCACTTCTCCGCTCTCTAGTGGATTTCCTTAATGCCATTTGTTATTGAGGTTGTTGAGTTTGTTCATGTTGTTCTTGATGGGGAAGATTTTCAACATTGTCTTGTGGTACTGGTATTGCTTCTTGAACAATGTCAGGAATAGAAAGCTGATCGTTGTCAATAACAATCGTAGGAAGGGAAATAGATTTCTCTTCAAAGACAAAGTCTCTAACTTTATCTCTCTCCCAAACTCAATATCCTCAAAGAACTGGGTATTTCCCGTCTCAAAGAAGCTTATAGGATCTGGATATGGAATCATAAAATTTGTACCCCCGAGACAGTTCAGAGTAACCAACAAAATAGGTGTTGACCGTTTTTGAGTCCAATTTCTTTTCATTTGGCCTATAAGGCCTTGCCTCAGCTGGATAACCCCAAATATGTAAATGCCTTATACTAGACTTTTTACCAGTCCATAGTTCATAGGGAGTTTTGGTCGTTGCCTTAGTTGAAACTCTATTAAGGATATAAGCTGCAGTCTTTAATGCCTCTCCCCAGAATGAATCCGGTAAAGTTGTATGACTAATCATACTTCTCACCATATCCTTTAAAGTTATGTTTCGTCTCTCAGCAACACCATTCATGCTAGGAGATCCTGGCATGGTGTACTGTGGGACGATTCCACACTCTTCTAGGAATTTACCAAAAGGTCCTGGACGTTGTTCACCTGATCCATCATATCTACCACAGTATTCACCACCACGGTCAGATCTGACAGCCTTAATTCTTTTACCAAGTTGGTTTTCAACTTCGCAGCTTTAAAAGCCTTGAACATGTCCAATGACTCAGACTTCTCATGAATTAGATAAAGGTAGCCATAATGAGAAAAATCGTCTATCAATGTAATAAAATATTGTTGACCATTCCAAGAAGCAATAGGGAATGGCTCGCAAATGTCCGTATGTATTACTTCTAAGACGTCCGAAGATCTACTGGCACCTAATCTCTTTATATTTGTTTGTTTTCCCTTAATACACTCAGAACATTTTGAAAGTCTAACAAATTAAGGAGATCAAGAATTCCATCTGACACAAGTCTTTCAATTATTTGTTTAGATGTATGACCTAAACGCTTATGCTAAAGTGAAGTAGAATTCTCATTGATTAATTTGCGTTTAGTACCACATGAACTTATATGCAAGGTTTCATTATATGAAGCAATAGTTTGGATTAAATAAAGGTTATCATGAGAAGACAAAAAATCAGTACCAATAATATTTGAATTCAAAAAAAGACTAAACTGACTATTTCTAAATGAAGTATGTGCAAAAGTAACCGAATTTGTCAGAAACAGAAATAGAAACCAAATTTCGTCTAAAAGACAGTACAATATATGTCTCTTTCAAATCCAAATAATAACTAATTTTTAATAATAACCTAAAAGTCCCTATTGCTTCAACTTTAACTGGTTTGCCATCGCCCACATAGATGAATCTTTCAGCATCACTCGGCTTTCTGCAATTCAGGCAACCCTGCATGGACGCACTTATGTGAGTAGTAGCACCGGAGTCTTTCCACCAAGTGTGTCTAGGTACTAAAGCTAAATTCACCTCAGAACAAACCAAAATGAGAAGCGTACCTTTCTTTGCACGCCCAACGTGATATTTGGTACAGTCATTTTTTAAGTGTCTAGAATTCTTACAAAAGTAACAACCAAATTTCTCAGTTTGTTTCTTTTGAAGTGGACCACCCGCAACTTCTTTATCCTTTTTCCTTTTCTTATTTTTGTCCTTAAAGGTACTTACCAAGTGAGCACTTTCGATCTTTTCTTGCTTTCAATCTTTCCTCTTCTTGCACACAATGAGAAATGAGCCCATTTAGAGGCCATTTATCCTTTTGACAATTATAACTGACCTTAAATTGACTGAATTGTGCAGGAAGAGAGATCAAAACCAAATGTATGAGCAAGTCCTCAGATAGCTCTAACTTTAGTGCATTAAGTTTTGAAGCAAGATGAGACATCTCTAGAATGTACTCCCTTATATTTCATTTTCCTTTATACCTCATTGAAATTAAGTTCGATAGAATCGTGCTTGTTTCAGCCTTATCGTTTTTTATAAAACGCTTTTCAATTTCCATAAGGAACTCTTTAGCAGTTGCCTTTTCGGACACATCGCCCCTGAATGTTTCCGGAATTGCACGTTTCATAATCATAAGACTCATACGATTTGAATGATCCCACTTCTCATAGTCCCTTTTTTCTTCTACGGAACTATTATCTGTAAGAGAGTGGGTTGTTCAATCTTTAGCGCAAGGTCTAGATCCATGCAACCAAGAACGATCATTACATTCTCTTTCCATTCCTTAAAATTGGTTCCATTCAACATAGTAATGGAATTGATATGGGCAGATATCATAGAAGCATATGTATTTACTGGAAATAGAACAAAATAATATATTCACATAAGTTCCAAATCTTAAATAATAAATTAAATTCAAATAATGGTAGGGCCCATCACAAGATACCTAGAACAAAATTAATATTTAGTCTTTGGACAGAAATATTAATTTGTAAGTGGTACTTTTGGTGTAGTAATCAAATATTGACAATAAATCCTGTCAAATAATAAGTCTATCTTTGGACTGACTTATTATTCACATAAAATACCAAATAATAGTCACATTTATTACCACAGGTGTATATATAATTCGGCCAAATATTAGTCTTCCTTTGGGTTGATAAATATCTGCATGAATTATAAATACACAATCATCTTAATATTTCAAAATAAATTGACTTACACAAGAGGGACTATTTTAATAGCATGTTATGCATATCAATATATTATTAATACTTTAAACATTAGACATTCTTAATTAAATAACCAATATTTGAATTTAATTATTTTACCAAATATTTAAAAAAAATTTAAAAATTAAAAAAAAAATGACCATTAAACCGATTCCTTACGGTTCATGACCGTTCCTTAATTCTTTTTTTTTTTATATAAATATTCCTTATTGGTCATGAACAAAAAAAAAAAAAAAAAAAAACCGTACACCTTAATAAAAAATATTTTTTTTTTTTGAATTCTTATACCAAACGAATTTAAAAGAAAAAAAAATTAAAACCAAAATTTTGAATCCAAAAATTTAATCCGAATAAATATAAAAATTATTGGACCCAAAACCTTAAATCTGTAATATAACTACAATTGTTCTTAAATACAACAAATTAAATCACATAAAAAAATTGTTGAATTCAAGAACTGAATCCATATGAAGTCACATAATAAATCAATTAATGAAAAAAAATTGATTTCTCTATGATTCAACATGAAGATGCTCTGCTACCACTTGTTGGAATTGTCAAATACCAAATTAACTTTAATATCATGACAATCAACGTTATCATAACTCGGATCTTTCATGTTTAATCATCAACAATATAAATTAAATACTAAATGCGAAAGCGTACCTGAATCCATAAGAATTGATGTGATTCTTGAATATCCGGATGTGATTCTTGAATATTGTAGTTATTGATCTTCCAAATTACTATGTATGTATTTTAGAGAATAGGGTTCTCACTTTTCTGATGATGGGACGTCAAGAAAAGTAACACAACATAGAATTTAAGGACCATAACCTATATATATAGATATATTTTCCTTATTCCCTTAGGTTTTGCCCATCATAAAACAGGAAATAAGATTTTAGGGTATCTACACATAAAAGCCCAAACTAATTAGATGACTTAGGCGCATTTATCTTAAATTATAATAGATCACTTTAATTAGGCCAATTAGTTATGATAGCACATATTACACAATTAATATATATGTAAATGTCCAAAACCCAACATGATATCCAATAGATCATGTGTAAGATTTGAAGGACATATAATATAAACAGGATTATCGAAAATATAAATAGGATTATCGAAAAAAAGACAAAACTTACATTGTAAAATTATACCGGATTGATATACGATGAACTCTTACTATGCACGAAAATTGTTCTCTCTCAAAAGTTCCTAAAATATTGACCAAGTAAATGATGATACAACCCTATAAAGTACCCTATTTATAAATATTTTAACTTTCAAAAGTTTCCAAATTTTAACTCTTACAAGTTACCTAATTTTCCTTCGAATCTTACTATTATTGGGTTAATTAAGTTAGCAGAAAATTTCGTCTAAAATTAATTACGAAAATTAACAAATAATTAACAAAAGATTTATACTTAAAGTGAAATACGTATTTAGATGCAAATTTAGTCCAATTCAAATAACACAAGACGAATACGAAGACTCAGATTAATAAGAATTAAATTTTCTCATGTGAACATATCACATAACAAACAAGTAGTTCAAATTCAATTAAAATTCGTAGTTTCTAGTATTAGATGTTATAAAATATTAATATTATTTTTTTTCAAAAAAATAAAATTTTGTAAAAGTTTGAGACAACCAGAGGAAATCAACAGAACGGTTGCTGAGGTAGGTGTTGTAACCATTTCTACCCTGTATACTGCATTATTAGCCAGATAGATGCAGCAGAGGTAAGTGGATAATAAACCATTGGAATGGTCTGTCTAACGTTGGACAAAAAACTATCAAAACAATTAAACCAAATGAAGAGCTAACCACACATTGCCAAACTTGCAAAGGAAAGTTAAGGAAGTTAATGTTTGATCCGACACCTTCAAAATCTATCCGTGCTAAGGTCCATGGTCCCAAAAATCAGTTCTTGATTCACGGCCCCTTGACCAAGACCCCACAACCACCGAAAGCCTTCTTCTCTTACCATCCAACCCCACCAACACGTGAAAGACAGATGAGCAATTGGACACAACGATAAGGAGAAAAATATATAGCTAATAGTTTCAGTGAAGTTGAACAAACTAGTAACGGGAAGAATTCAAGAATCCAATACTAGTCGTACGTGACCTTGTTCAAGGATTCGAATAATCATAAAATGTAGAATTTTAAATCTTAGTGTTATTGGATACTAATTACAGAATTTGAATTTTTCGATACTAACTTCAGAATTAAAAAATTAAAGTAATAATATAATCACACACAAAAATATATAAAAAGATTAAATAATTTTATTAATTTATCAAATAAATAATACATTCATCTCTACATACGTCCTATAGACTCCTAAATTTGAGATATAATCAGACAATATTATCAAATAACTACCAACTCCTAAAATAATTAAAATACAAAAAAGTGACTAACAAAAAATACTAAAGTTAAATAAAAAATACCAAGCCAACATAAAATCATCGAACCTTATAATAGTATATATAAACCCACCCCCTTCCACCCTTCAAAAAAAAAAAAGAAAAAGGAAGGAAGTCTCAAAAATTTGAAATGCTAAAGAATATACTCTTGCATATGAAATTTTATTAATAATGAATGAAGTAACTTATAAATTTTATTAATTAGTATCAAATCCCTTAGAAAACTGCTTGATTGCACACACAAAAATTTTTGGAGGAAAATCTAGGTGCTACCTACTAACTCGAAGTGTTTTTTAGTACTTTGCGTATATTAATGCTTCTCATACATCAGACATATGTATGTACCTTGTTAAAAGATTGTAACTGATCAAGTCTGTGTCGGCAAAACATTATAAGCCACTATCTATTCAAAAGACAAAAAGAAGCTGAGGACCATGTTCTATTTAGTCCCTTAATTCTAAAAGTGTCAACAAATTCTTAAACTTTTAAATTTAATTTTAAATGGTTCCTCAATTAATATTAAATTTAAATATGGTAATTGTTTACTTTGCCTCGGAAGATTTAATCTATTGTCTATTTCCCCCTCTAAGATTTAAAAAATAGAACAAAAGGTCGTACAACCTCCTTAATTTCATATGTTACTGAAATTGTCCACTACATTTTTTATTGTGGCTGAAATGGTTACTCAACTTTTAAAATCATCCACCATTATTCATTCTATTAATTTCAGATGTTAGATTAATCATTATGGGCAAACCGTGAGTTATACCTGGATTTTTCATACAGCAAAAATGTTTTATAATAGATGATTAATTATTAAATGAGTCAAGATAATAATTTATCAAAAATTAACGGGTCAAAAAGGAATTTTTAAAATTCATTATCTTCTTCTCTACTATGTCGGCCACCACTCTTCTACCATATTCCTCCACAGCAGCTACTCTTCTTCTCCACCACTCCTTTCTCCACTATTTCTAGTCTTGTTTTAAGTCAAAAAAAAAACACCCCAACTCAAATTCTTGTATAAACACTAATCCCAACCTTGAATTCCAGCCCCCCTCCCAAAGAAAAAAAAAAAAACCCATTGCAAAACAACCTAGAAAAAGAGATCCCAACAAAAAATTTCTATTTTATGCCAAATTTATTATAAAAAATCTCAAAAAATAACCTACTAAAAAGTACAGACAGGCAACCTTCATTTGAATGAGATCTAACATGTTCTTAAAAAAAGATACTATATAACATTGACATCTATGGTTGCTACCTTCATTCACTTATTTTAGTGAATTTTACCTCGAATATATATATATATATTAATTTTACCAACCTCTCAAAAACACAATAGTTTTGTCAAAATCTTCCATCAGATGGTTAGATCTAAAACAATTGTGACAAATTCACCACCAAAATGGTGACGAATCCTCCATGCCAAAAATTAGATGGGGATTGTCCACTCAAAAAAAATCGTGGTACATCTTGGATGGATCTAGAAAAAGGGGCACTGAAAGGAATGGAGGAGGAGATGAAAAGAGGGGAGGAAGGGGTGACGGAGGGAACAGAGAAGATGAAGTGGGGTTTGCAACTAAAAAAAAAAAAAGCCCATATTATTTGTCAGTAGTGAAAAAAATAGAATCTGGTACCAAAGAAGAGAAAAATGATTCAAATCTAATTCTTTATTTGGGATTATTCAGACCCTTAGACAATAGACAGTGGTGATGTGATTTCAAATGGAATTCAAGAGAGAGGGTGATGGGATTTAAAGGGAAAGGTAGGGGTGACGGGATTTGGAAGGGGAAAGGAGAATGAAGGCAGAGGAGAAGAGGATGGGAAATGATGGAGAAGTAGAAGGAGGAGGAAGGGTAGTGATGGAGGCGCCTATAAGATTTTTTTCATAAAAAAGTAGATAAATGGGTTTGAACTTTGATCAGTAGCTGGACAAATTTGCTCCTTTAAAAATCACGCGACATTTTTACTAAATTTGTTATTGGAATTCAAATAAACCGCTTAACTCATAATAAAGTGATAATATTCTTTACAATTCATTGGATCACAATGTATAATTAAATAAAATGTGTTAAAATATTGGTTTTGTCATTGCTTTTACCAGTTAACTAGTCCATTGTTAAATATTTATCCAAAATTATTAAAATAGTATAATTTTGCCTAATTTTTAAACTTTCATTGTGTAATTTTTAAACTATTATTTGTAGGAGAGGCAAAATTGATAAGAAACTAATCTTTAATGGGACAAAATTAAAATTATCCTAGTTGGATTTGGTATTTAATACCAAATTGATAGATTGTTGCTGGAGTGTATAAAACATGAATGATTCCGAAAGCGTCGGAAGGCAGGAGATGCCATTTTGTTTAATGAATAGTAGTTGGATTACTCGTGGAGAGCAGGAGAAGCAGCTTTTAAGTTTTAAGTTGGTGACACTAAGAGAGAAGATGCTTGAGGATTCACAGCAGGATTCAACAGAACTATCAGTATATATTAATATATAATGAGACCTTAAATTACAAATAGGAATATAGTATGTGTATATATAAAAATATCGGTATATTCTATGATAGCTTTAGAGTATTATATTCTTGTATTTTAAAATTTGTATTGTATAAATATTCAAAATATATAATAATATATTATATAAATATTTAAAGTACAATAATATGATACCTTAACGAAATTATAAAATTTTCCCTATTTATAACTTGCTTTTAAGTACTTTTTTCTCGGTCTTTTGAAGGTTAAGTATTTTTCTTTGCTGCCTAAGAGTTTATTTGGCAAAATTTGATGCTAAAGAAATAATTTTGGCCACACCATTAGAATTGAAGATTTCGTTACACAAAAATTAACGTTATAGATGAAAGTATTAGTGTCTTTAAAATTTAAGAGGCAAATTGTAATTCATCCTTACTTTGTCTACTTTAAAATATAGAAAATGATGGGTCACCTGTCAATGTCAATTCACGTGATAAAATTATATTAAATTATTAACTCTTCATTTTAGATACAGATTTTGTTTTTTATTTTACGAATCTAGTAATATATCATGGCTTTATCACATTTTACAAAATGCACTGTTAGAATATACATTTAAAACTACTATAGTACACGTTCTGTGAAAAATCTCAACTTACATACCCTTGTGAGTGTAACTGTAAACCAATCTTTGACCTTTCCTATTTCCGATATATAGGGTTTTAGTCTGTGATATGGTAGATACATTGCCACCTCCTTTGCAGATCAGCTACTGTTATATATAAGCCTTCTAGAGGCATATTCTTGATCCTTCTTGTGCTCTAATTTTCTGTTCTTTGTCTGATAAAAGAATATCCTATGATATGAGGAGGTTTTCTCCGGCTGCCCAACTTCTTTTATCCAACTCGTTTTTCATGTTTTTCTGTTCCATGTGAGGCTAATGACTTCGTGGAAGTTCATTAAAAATTTACAACTTATAATCAATTAATTGATGAAGTCCATCCTCTGTCTTTGCTGCTGGACAAATGTACATAAGATTCGTGTACGTAAAGTATGAGCAACATTGATACATATATCCATTGAAATTTTCGTTATCACAGAATAGCATTGGTAAAATTAAACAATTTTCAATATTAATATAGCAGTAGTGAGTTTAGTTCGTCCCATAAAGAGTGAAATTTATTCTTGTGTTTAAAAGAAATGGGAGTTTTTGAATGCTTTTAATTAAAAACTAAGGTGCACATTATATGTTCAATAAAGTAAATTGTAGGGAATTCAATTCCATAAGAATCTTGGTTTTGATCAAATCCACCATGACAATTTTACTAGTCGATCATTGACAGCAAAAATAATTCAATTTCTATACAAGTACTAATTGAAGAATTAACTCGAATTTCAATTCAAAATTGATTCTTATTTCTTTCTAAAGTTGACTAATTTTTAACACGCGATCCAATTAACTCTAACCATTAATTTAATCTAGAAACGTGCCAAGAATTAATTAATAGAAACATTAAAATCAATAAGAATAATTAGGCTAATTAAATATAAACACACGCGGTTATGCCAATTAATTGATTATTTTTCTTAAATTTGATAATACTAATCTAGCAATTATCAAATTTAGTTGCTTCACAGATTGAATTAAATACACACAGTTAAAACAATCTAACAGTAGATTAATTCCAATAACATATTATTCTGCAGCAATTGCAAGATAAAAGAACAATCATAAAATTAATCACAGAAAAATAATCAATACTTGATATAAAATGGAATAAATTCAAGAACAAAAAGTCTCACAACATATTAGAATTCACCATGACTTCAATTCTCTCGACCAAGAAAAAGGGTTTAGGCACTAAGTGCCATAGAAAAATAAAAAAGAATTTCTCTGCTGAAAATCTTAACTAAAACGAAGAATAGATGTATGTTCCATTTTTTTCTACTCACCCTACATGGGATATTTATAATGAATACTAGGGTTACAATCATTGTCTTAGAATAAGAATGTGAAAATTGTGAGAAAAAGAGTCCAATCGGACAAAGAAATTTGCCAAAAATAAAAAATCACGTAACTTCACTATTTCGAACGCATGTGCTCTACCTATTTTTGCGCATGTGCTCTCCAACAAGTTCTGAAATTTTCCTCTCTGGACACAATGCACATGCGCTGCACAAGTGCACTGGGCCTTAACACTGTACTTCACTTTCAATTTCAATTTTAACCCAGATGTTTTTGGAATTTGAAAAAAGCGTAAAACACCGACGGAAAGTTGTAGCTCTCTCTCTTAGCTTTCCAACTAATCTTGACTCAACTCAATCAGAGGTTGGATTTGAAAGTTACTCTTAAAATACGAAACAGCGTCCAGAATAGCTTCATACTCGTGCATGTTTCGCCCTTAGCACTTGCTGTCATCTTTTCCATCTTTTTTAGCTCTTATTCACTTTAACCCTACAAAAACTAAGAATAACCAAATAAAACTCAATAATAAATCAAATCTTGCTTACAACACATAAAAATGTGATAAATGACACATGAAATATAGTGCAATTATGAATTTATCAAATTACCCCACACTTAACCTTTGATCGTTCTCGAGCAAACATAAAATCAAAAAATTTAAGCATAACAAAATTTCACTTAACATATTTCCTCAAATATCTACATAAATAATCAATAATCAATCTACCAATCAGAATAGTTTAAGAACCCAAGAGCTCAAATGCTAATAAATACCAAAATATAAAATTTATGTGTATGTGTGTATAGCCATTAATTTGAAAAATTCAAATTTGAAAATATTTAGATTAACTCATGAAGACCCTCAAAATTTTTCTAAACACCCCATATCTCACTCTTCTTACACCCTTCCACTAATCTAGACAACCGATTCTATTTAAATTAGGTATGACTTTTAACTCGAACTATATGTTAGGATATTAGTTAGCCAAAGAAGGGAAAGGATATAACAAATAAGAACAAGAGTTTTATAGTAATGGTGGCCACACATTAAAACAAAACTTCTATTCAGTTGCAAAACATCATATATTCACAACACCATACTTGAGTAACAAACACCCATGAAAGATTCCGAACAACCAACAATCATATAAGTTCCCCTTCCTCGAATTGGCCAAACATGCTAACATTCTTCCGGACATATATACATCATATCATTATTTCATTTTTGTTATGTCCGCTCAAAGTATGGGTGCCAGTGGTAGGCACTATCGCAACATATAAACATGCAGGTACCAGAGATGGGCACTACTTGTAAATACTTATAGGTACCAATAATAGGCACTATTTGTAAATATCAAACTCCCATTATTATTATTTTTTTTCAGCAATTTTTTTCCAATATCCCATTTCGCTCTAGAAATGTACACCACCTACTTCTCACAAACTTTCACCCTTATATCCCCTAAACATATAATGTGCACCATAAAGCTCTTAAAATAAAATTTTAGGATAAACAATTAAAAGAAATATTAAACTCAATAAGGGTAGGTACATTGAGTTTAAGTGAAAGAAGATGAATGATGTTTTTCTTCACAAGAATAAGGCTCAAATAAGCTATTTAGAAATAAATTGTTCAAATGGTTGGGTAGAAAGGCTCAACAAACAAAGAAGGCACTACCCTCATTTTAAAACTAAATCAGGTCATTTAAGAATTCGCATCGAAAATATAATAAAGTAAGTTTTTGGGATACAACATAATTGAGTCTACATAAATTTCTCTAAATATCGCAAATCAAAAATTAATGTATGGCTTAGTGCTCAAAAGTCTACTGAAAATCATGAATGAAAAATATTAACACCGACTACTCATTCATGCATTGTTTAATTAAAGATTTATTATGCAGAAAAATGGGAAAATATGTTAAGCAAAAAAATTTCAAAAAATTTCAAAAAAAAAAATGGTTAATTAATCCACAAAAAATTTCAAAGACAAAAATATTGACAAGCTCTCAGATCAAAGAAAAAGTCAAAATATATTGTAGCAAAATTGATCAAAATGTACCAAACAACTTAAAAAATTCAAATAACTCTCCCACAATCACATTTAAAATTAAGCATTGTCCTCAATACAAAAATAAAAGTATAAAATGGGAAAAAGAAAAGTTTCTCTGGATTTAATTTGTGAGTGGAGCAGTATCCGCTATAAATATCCCCTTGTTGCCAATGGAAGTTGGAGAGAACACTAAACAAAACAAAACAAAACAAATAATTCCCTTGAGATAATAAGAAAAACAAGAATATTGTAGAAGGGGATCCTACAATAATCAAGAAAAAACTTACTTGTGTATTCCTTTAAGAGAATACACGACAAAAATAAACGAAAACACCATGACGAAAATTAAAATTTAAAATGTCTAACCAATAAAAACAGCAAAAATGTTCAAGAAATCAACTTGCAATATTAAAAGATCAACAAAATGGCCCTAAACATAGGACATTAAACCCATAAAGACTCAAGGAGCATTCGGCTCCAAATCCTACAGGAAATGAGGAAATGGTGGAAATGTCGATGGGTCCTCTCCCCACTCCCTAGCCATCTGGCGAGCCTCCATAGTCTGCTGCCAAGTATACTGGTACTGAGTAAAACAAATCAAAATGATGACTCATTCGCTGATGCTCCGCTAGGATTTGATGTAGAAGCTCTTCTTGAGTATGTTGTGGCACGGGAACATGCTTATCTTCTAAATCAGCAACATCATCTACGTTCGATGTAGAGGCATCGGACCGAGTGCGTCTAATTGGGGCTCTCATACCCTCCATGGCAATCAACTTCCCAGGCTTAGGTTTTTCTTGCGGAAGGATCAATCACAATTCCACATTCCAAACATAGAGCAGTGATCAAATAGGGAAACCATAAGCTAGGTTGCTTATTGGTGGCAGAGTAGCATATTTACTGACGTATAAATTGACCAACATCTATGGATATCCGAGTAGCAATGCAATACAAAAGTTTGGCTCTCTCCATAATGACTTGTGCAAGATGGTTGACCGGAAGGTGGCGAGCACAAACGAACTTAAACCAAACCAAGCTAGTTTAAGTGTATTAGCATTAAAATGCCTAGCCACATTGCCATCCATTGTGTAGGTCCATTCAACATCCCCATTACAAAGAACACTTGTGATTTCGTTTAACTCTATGTTGGTTTTGCGGGTGTCTAGCCATTCATCATTGCGTACCTGATTGACCGTCAAAATTCTATTAATTTCATTGGTAGAGTCATCCACTTCCTTGCCTCGAACATAGAATCTGGTGTCACTGTAATGATCAAAATTTGCGTAAAATTCATGCACCACCGGGACAAAAAGATGTCATGACTGCATCTATAGGAATTGAGGTGAAGTGATCCCATCCACGATTGCGAATGGTTAACTTGATCTCAGGCACCCCTGCCAATGGAACTTGAATGCCATTTTCCTTGATTACAGCCCATTTAGAGATATCATTGTCGTATTTTTGTTGGGCTACTGCAGTTAAAAATCACACCTCTAACTACCCTAAGTTGTTGAGACCCAGATGATGAGGATGCTCCGGCACTCTTGCCCGTTCTTCCCATTCCTACAAAATATAAATAAGCATCATGGCCTCCCAACAATTTACTTTTACACCCCACACTTAAATAAAATTCGACTCCCCAAATCATAAGCCCTAGAATATACAAGAAAATTCAAGAAAAATAGTGCCTAAAACTAAGCTTATATACATTCCAAGAACATTCTTATGCATGAAAATTACCCCAAAAGAGATCACATGGCATAATCAACATTCTAGGAATTAAATTCATGCATCAATGCCTTGTGTTTTAATATTTTTATGGGTCATTGAGACAATTTATCGAACACATGGCATGCATAGATAAAAAGGGAAATTTTGTGTATATAATTAACATAAATAACTCCTCAAATCAACAATACATACATATATCACACCAATCACAAGGTTAAAGTTCAATCCATAATAAATTTAATCAATTAAAGCATAAAAAATCAAAATATTCTTGATGTTGAAACCTATGAAGGAAAAATTAAAGAAAGAGAATGAAATTCATACCTTGATGTAATTTTCCTTTAAAAATAAAGGTGTTGGATGTGAATTTGATGAAATATGAGTGATTTGATGAAGAAATAGTATTGGGGGATTTTGGGGTTTGAGAGGAATTGGAAGGGAAGAAGTTGAAGTGTTTGTGTATTATGATTGTGAAGAAGAGTTTTGAACCTTATAAATGGTCATGCGTATGTGCACTAAAGCAGAGAGCATGCTTGCCATTCGGCCTCACGCACATGCACGAAAAACATGATTTTCAGAATTGACTCGCGCACACATTCGCGAGCTAGGTAGCGCACAACAAATTTTTCAATTTTTTTTTTTCATAGAACAACACTTGAAGCATATACTCTAAATCGCCCACATAACACACAAAATCTTCAAAGGACTATTTTATCAGTTTAGCTTAAAAATGAAGTCGATTTCCCATATTAATAACACAATAAAATTATGCTAACTTTAAAAATAAAATAACAAAAATAAAGTTGTAAAATTAAATAACAGAACAGAATTTAAATAAACATGAGTTGCTTCCCTTGCAGAACCTTTGTTTACTATCATTGGCTCAACTTGATGCTCATCCACCAATCAAGTAAGTCCCATGTTATGGAGTCCAAGTATTTTCCTTTTCACTGTTCTCATAAATAATGGATTCAATCTCCTTTCTTCTTTCAGGACCCGAACAAGTTGCTCTTCTTTTGGATTGCTAAGTTGACTTGAGATGATCAACTTCTCCTTATATTTCAAAATTAAGTATTTAAGGTGATCAGGAAGGCGGTTATAAAGGCCAAACGGAATTGTTCCCTGCATAACAAATAGCATCAACGTCTCATTAGAAAGTGGTAAAACATTAGAACCTCTATTACTTGTTTGATGTGACTTGGAAGAACTCCCCAGTTCTACCACCTATTGCTGCAAATTAGCACTGAGTGACAAATTCTTATTCCTTTCCTCAAATTGGTCTTCATAGTTCACGTCTACCTCCTTATTGTTATTGTGTCCATGAATTTCCTATAATGGAAGCTTAAACACGTTGATTACAGAAACCAGTTTAGTGTGGTTAGATGATTCAATATCATCGTAAATGCTAAACTTAACACTTGTATCACCAAATTCCATACTAAGAGTTCCATTAAGAACATCTATCTTAGTATTAAAAATAGCTAGAAATGGTTTTCCTAATAAAATAGGAGCACAAGAATCACCTTGTCCCATTTCTAGAACATAAAAATCACTAGAAAAAACTAAACTCCCCACTTGAATTGAGATATCCTCTACAATTCCCTTAAGATATGAACTAAAGATCTATTAGCCAACAGAATTAGCATACCTGTCTTATTCAATGGTCCAATTTTTGGTGCATCATAAACAGAATATGACATTATGTTAATAGATGCACCTAAGTCCAGCATGGCTTTTTCAAATTGTGTGTTTCCTATCTTACAAGGAACAGAGAACATACCTGGGTCCTTACGCATTTCAGGTAGAGATTTTTGAATGATGGACGATACATTTCTCCCAACTTTTTATTTTTCTAACTTTCTTATCTTTTTGCTTTCTTTTATGAGAACACAATTCCTTCAAAAACTTAGCATAGCGAGGTATGTGTTTAATAGCATCTAATATAGGGATTTTTACCTCGCACTTATGAAAAGTATCATACAACTCTCTATCAGGATCCACTTTTGAAAACTCTTTCAATGCTTCGAGATATGGGGGTTTGGGTTTATATTCTAGGCACACAAGAACACTTTGCCTTCACTGCCACTGCCTTTCTTTTCGCTCGGAACAACCTCTTGTTTCAGTTTTGGCCTCTTTCTTCTCGACCTTAACATGTTGAAGAACCATTTTGTGCCGCACCTCAACCTCCTTACCACTCCTCAACATAATTGCACTAACGTTTTCCTTTGAATTGATAACTGTTTGAGAGGGTAACTTTCTAGAACTCTATGCTTCCAACTAGCTTATTGTAGTCTCCATTTGTCCTATTTGGTGCTGCAATTGCTGAATACTAGACTTGGTTTCCTGTTGAAATTGCATAATATTAGCCATTAAAGCATTTAGCATTTCCTCTAAAGACTTACCAAACTGATTATTCAAATTAGCTTGCTGTCTTTGAGCAAATAGCGGCCTATAAGGTTGGAAAATTTTCTGATTCTGTTGAGACTATGGTTGTGTTGGATCCCCATATCTCATATTAGGAAAATCCCTCCATCCAGGATTATATGTGTTAGAATAGGGATCATAATTTGGTCATGGTTGCCCTGAAAATCTTCCTGCAACATTTACTTGCTCTTGAGCTTTGTGCATATCTTGTAATGTGGGACACATATCTGTTGAGTGTCCCTCGTTTGAACAAATACATCAGGGTTGTACTGTCGGCACAGTTCTTGAAGCCAATTATCATATAAAAGAAGCTAGACTAGCCATTTGTTATTCTAAAGAAGAAATGTTTACCTCGTTAACATGTTTGAGAGATTGTTCACATCGTGTCCCAAACTTTTGAGAATGTGCGACCATGTTTGAAATGAGTTCATGAGCAGTGTCTCTGGTCAAATTATCTAACGCCCCTCCACTAGCGGTGTCAACCATGTTCCTTTCATTTGGCAACAAACCTTCATAAAAATATTGAATTAATAAAGAGTCACTTATCTGATGATGTGGACAGCTTGCACATAGTTTTTTGAAGAACTCTCAATACTCATACAAGGACTTATCATTAAACTGCCTTACGCCACAAATTTCTTTCTGGATATTTGCAATAGAGGTTGGATTTGCCAAGAATAATCTATTCATCTACTCCCAGTTTGTAATGCTACCCTAAGGTAAATCGAACAGCCAATCCTTTGCCTCATCCTTGAGCGAGAATGGAAATGCTTTCAATTTAATATATTCTTTTGAAACTCCAGTGGGTCTCATACTTGTGCAAACTACGTGGAACTCCTTATGATGCTTATTTCGATCTTCACCTGGTAATCCATGAAAGAAAGGTAATAGATAGATTATTCCAAATTTTAATTCAAACATAACATTTGCATCTAATTCAGGATATGTAATGCACAAAGGTTGTTGATTTAAGGTGGACGCTGCTAATTCTCTCAATGTTCTTTATGTGATGCTTGTTTCTCCTTGGTCTTCCTTATTGTCAGCAAAGATAAAATTGAACAACTGATCTTCCCCTATCTGTCTTTCCCTTAATTCTTTTTCTAATTTGATTAGCGTTCTCTGTATTTTTTAATCAAATTGAAATTCAACTTATCCAGCAGATCACGTCATTAGCATATACAATTAGCGGAAGAATAATAATAAAAGAAAAGAAAAAAAACTGAAATAAATAGCAAAACATATAATTCAAACCGTTCCCCGGCACCGGCACCGGCACCAAAATTTTGGTCAGTGTTGTCGTAGGTATCCAAAATTAAACAATACTCAATATCAATGTAATAATGGTGAATCCAGTTCGTACCACAGAGAATAGAGTTTATTCTTGTGCTGAAAAGAAAGGGGGGTTTTTGAATGATTTTAATTAAAAACTAAGGCAATAAAGTAAACTGAAGGGAATTCAATTCAATAAGAATCTGGTTTTGATCATATCCACCATGACATTTTTACTAGTCGATTTTTTATACCAAAGATAATTTAATTTCTATACCAAGCACTAATTGAAGAATTATTCCAAAATCCAATTCAAAGTTCATTCTTATTTCTTTCTAAAGTTGGCTAATTTTCAACACGCGATCCAATTAACCCAACCATTAATTTAATCTAGACACACGTCAAGAATTGATTAATAGAAGCATAAAATCAACAACAATTAGGCTAATTAAACATAAACACACGCGGTTATGCCAATTAGGTATTTAATTATTTTTCCTAAATTCGATAACACTAATCGAGCAATTATCAAACTTAGTTGCTTCACAGATTGAATTAAACACACGCGGTTAAAACAATCTAGCAGTAGATTAACTCCAATAACTTATTAATCTACAACAATTGCAAGTTAAAAAGAACAATCACAAAATTAATCGCAGAAAAATAATCAATACTTGATATAAAATTGAATAAATTCAAGAACAAAAAGTTTCACAGCATAGTAGAATCGACCATGGCTTCAATTCCCTCGACTAAGAAAAAGGGTTTAGGCACTAAGTGTCATAGAAATATAAACAAGAATTTCTCTGCTGAAAATCCTAACTAAAACGAAGAATAGACGTATGTTCCCTTTTTTTCTACTCACCAGACATGGGGAACTTATAATGAATACTAGGGTTACAATCATTGTCTTAGGATAAGAACATTAAATCGTGTGAAAAAAGAGTTCAACCGGACGAAAAAATTTACCAAAAATAAAAAATCACGTAAGTACTTCACTGTTTAGGGCGCACGTGCTCTGCCTCTTTGCGCGCATGTGCGCTCCAGCACATTCTGAAATTTTTCTCTCTGGACACAGCACACATGCGCTGCAGAACCCCAGCACATGTGCACTGGGCCTTGACACTGTACTTTACCTTCGGCTTCGATTTTTGACCTGGATGCTTTTGGAATTTGAAAAAGTGTAAAACATGAAAGTTATAGCTCTTTCTCTTAGCTTTCGAATGCATCTTGACTCAACTTGATCGGACTTGGACTTGAAAGTTACTCTTAAAATACGAAATGGCGTCCAAAATAGCTTCGTACTCGTGCATGTTTTGCCCTTAGCACTTTCTTTCATCTTTTCTATCTTTTCACTTTAACCCTACAAAAACTAAGAATGACTAAATTAAGCTCAATAATAACTCAAATCTTGCTTAAAACACATAAAAACTTGATAAATAACACATAAAATATAGCATAATTATGAACTCATCAAGCATTAGGATTTTCAAAAAATTATTCAGTAATTAGGTTATAATGTGATCTAAGACAGACACAGAGATAAAGTTTTGGGGACAAAAGTATAGGAGAATAGACCATCTAATGCATAAAGTTATATGTAAAGTTTGGGAGTATCTGATCATTTGATTCACAGTAAGTAGACTTATCTTGCAATTTTTTTCATGAGACAAAAATTTGAATCCGTAACATTTATGTCACGTGACTGAAAAATATTTTACGAAAATATCACTCTACGAAATAATATGTAAATACTAACATCAACTTTTTTATTATTAATTAAAATTATATTAATTACTAATTTTTTTTAAAGAAAAAATAAATTATTTTGGAGACACTATTAACTTAATTGAGTAATTTATAAACACTCTAACAGTTAATGATATAAGTTTTTAATCACATGCTAATAATTATAAAAAAGAAAAAAAACTTAATTTGTTAATTATTAACAAAGAAAATTAATTAGACAATTTATACTACATATTACTAAATATGTTAGATACTTGACAGTATTTAATAAATGTGTCAAATTAAGGCCTTAAACAAACAATGGATCTTAAATATTTTATAAATAAAATAAAATATAAAGAGATAACATGTTAACTTATTTTAATATAAACTAGGGTTATGGAAATTAAAATTTTACTATTAAAATAATGAATTATTCAAAAATAAAATAATATTTTAACATAAATTAATTAATATTTCATAAACAAGCTATTGAACAATTTACATGAAAACAGATAATAATGTAAAACAAACTTATTTTGTATAACAATTGAGAATGATACTCTATTTAAAGATGAGATTGAAAAGAACTATAGAGACTAGTGGGTAGGGCACACCCAATATGCGTGTAAAATAAGAAGAAAAAATGTATTAGGAAAAAAGGGTGCAAGTTAAGGAAAGAAGTTATTGCAAGTTTTTAGAAGTTTAAAACTTTAAATATTTGATAGGGGTAATTATGGGAAACTAAACTATGACACTAAAAGACCTCTCACACTTTATATACTAGGATAGATAATAAGAATACTAGAGCTAAAATATGTCTTGAAATGATTAAATCATACTATTAGAATTTTGATTAAGTTTGTGTAGATATTAATTATTTTAATTTTGCCATAAGATTATATAGACATGTATTTTAAGATAATTTTATAATTGTATAAAATTTTAGGAGTTTAAAATCTAATTTTATAAGATTGTGACTGAAATTTTAAAAACTTCAAAGCAGGAAGATATGAAAAGTGAAAGTTTGGGTATAATGACATTTAAAAAAAAAAAAAAGACTTTGGAAGGAAAATATTATACTTCTTAATACCTAACCCTTATAAATACACATAATATATATACATATGTCCTTAAAAATTTTGGCGGGTGGCTACCACCCATGCTCCCCCAGTGATCCACCCCTGCATAGTTATTGAATTTGGAAGCTATTGAAAAGTTGAAAAATTCTACAATTTCGTTGAGGGAATTATTCTATTAGTTTTTGAGATTTATATAGTATAAACTTTTAAATACACGCATAATGTTATATTGTACCAGTCTTTAAAGCACAATAAAATATTTCTAGAAAGGACCATAGAATTTTTCTGAAAAGGTCATTTTTTGATGTGTTTCCTATTGTATTCTTATGCAAAGTAAGTATTACCTTTCTCAAATTTTCTATCATCTGACAAGTCTATATAAATAGAAATTTTTATTTTAGTCAGGAGAAATTACTAGAGATATCTAGTAGTTACTCCTGAACCAATGAGAGCTCTACATTTGGAGTGGAGGGCCTATTTTTTGAATGGGATGGCCCCTTTATTTTTCATAAATAAGAGCCCTTCACTCCAAATGGGGGGGCTTCTATTGATTGAGAAGTACCTATTGGGCATGCCAATAGTTGCTCATAACCGATATAAAATTTCTCCTATATAAATAGATCTATAGTCATATTCAAGGGAGTAAGGGTGTTCATTCGACCGATATTCAACTTTTCGTGACTTGACTTGTTCGATTTTCTACTTGAAAATCTCCAAATCAGATGGTAAAGTTTAGTCATATAAATTCAAAATCAATTAAAGTCGAGTCGTTTAAATTTGACTTATTCAATCGGTAAGTCAAACATAAATCTTTTTTCATTCTATATTCTAATTCCAAAATTTAGTACATCATCCCTCAAATTTCATATCGTTTCACAAATTTAAAATATCACTTAGTAGAAATTTAAAATAATACAAGTTCAAAGATAATACAAAAAAATACACAACCAAATTATAATTATATCATTCAACAAAATGTGTGTGCACTAAAATGTAATTCATAATATATATATATATGTGTGTGTGTGTGTGAAAGTTACAAATTTTAATATATGAATGTATATTAGTGTATATATCATATATACATATTAAAAATGGTTTATAAAATTTCAAATTCAGGATAATTTACCAAAGACAATTTACCTAGTGAAATTTTATTGAATCACCAATCCCCGTTAAATTATATCCTATATAGAGAAATATATATGATTATCTAACTGTATCTATACTATGTGAATAGTATGTTAGTAAAATATTTAATATATTATTTACAGTAAAAATGTTACATTAATAAGTTATGTAGTATATATAAATTGGACATTATGTAAAATATATTTTTATTACAAGTATAAGATATACGAATTTAGTATATAAATATCGTGTATGTATAGATATTATATATATATATATCAATAAATATTATTAAGTATATATAATTACACAACTCTAATATCTACATGTATTAAAAAGAATATATATATATATATCAATAAATATTAAAGTATATATAATTACACAACTCTAATATCTACATGTATTAAAAAGAAATTAGCACTCAATTTAATTAGTTATTGAAAGAAAAGTATTACATTAATAAATTGTACACTTATATTAATGTATAAGTATGTAAATTGTACATAATATAAAGTATTACATTTACGTTACGTTGATAACCCCAACAATTTTAGTAGTAGTAGTAGTACATAGTAGTAGTAGTAGTATGGGCTTATTCCACTTTGATAATCGGTACACTTTAATTCGTATCTGATTCTCACTTTACACTTTATATTTATTTTTTGGACATATTGTATCTCCAACTCTCAAATTTGTCTATTTCAATCAAATTTTTAATACCGTTAACAAAATTAATTCGACTCAACCTTCCTGAAGTTCATTCCTCGATTATTCCACTGAATTATTTACAATCTATTTCTTTTTTGATCTCATTAGAAATCATATAAAGAAAATTCCAATTTGCTTAGCTATTTGTGCTAGTATTTTGCAATTAACAAGTATCTGTCGCTTGTACAAATCATATATTAATCTACTATAGCTATAGATACCGCCCTTTTGTGAATTACAACATTTATCCTTAATAGTTCCTGTAGAACGCCCTTTTCAAGGAAATAGAGAATAGCAAGAATGTTTAAATAAGTATGACCTTTTTTCAGATCATAAAAATCCACCTTTTGAAGATCTGTTCCTTCTCTTCATAATCGAACATCAATTTACGGCTCATTGAAATAGATGTAGAATCATGAACAATACCCCACTAGAAATATATAAGAAGTTTTCTACTCATACATCCCTAGAAAAAATAATTTGATTCAAAGTTTTATCTATGAATGCTTCAATTGTACACGCCATGTATTTAAAATAAAATATTCGACAAACTTTTTAACACTAATAAGAATTGTACAAAGTAACACGAATCTAAGAGTTAGTGGTATAATGTGTCCAATCTTTAAAATTAGGGGTGCAAAGTGAAAATGGCCATAAGTTAGAAAATAAAATTAGTCATGACTACTTTCATTAATATAATACGTCTCTAAATAAGCATGTGATATGTACGCACTTAACATCCGTTAACTTTGATAATGGAGTTAAAAATTAGATTGAAATGAGATAAAATTTATGGTGCAATATATCCAAAAAAATAAGTATAGAGTATAAGGTAAGAATCAATTACAAAAGGTAAGAATCAATTACAAGTTAAGAGATGTAAATTGGAGTAAGGCCTAAATTTATTAGGTTAGCTTTAATAGCAAATACATAAAATTAATTCTGTATACTATTATTTAGGGTTTCCTACTCCACCCTAATGTGATTGGTATTGCATACTATCATTAGTTATAGCAATTCCATTCCTGGGCGGAGCCACACTTCATTCACAATATTTAAAGTGATCATTGAGTAATTATTAAATATTTTAATAATTATTTAATAATTAATAGGAAAAATTTATTTAGAGTGGTAGCTCATGTTATTGCAAAATAAGGGTCATATTTTTCTAATAAGTCGGACATCCATTACAAATGAGAACCTTTAATTGGTTGTTGAACAACTACTAACATACCTATTTGTTGCTCAATGACCAAAATAACCCCTCAAGAAAAAATTTTAAAATTTTAATTTTATTGCGTCCTCTAAAATTTCTCAACTTTTGCTTTTTCTTTTTTACATATAACCTCTAAAGATTTGAAATTCTAAAGTCATATAATATAAACATAATGGTATATTCAAAATTAATAATAAGTGTCACTTGAAATAATTTGTGACACTATATAAAAATTGTAATGAACTGTACATAAAATAAACATATAATTTCCATTATAAATTCATTTTCAAGTACATGTTATATAAATTAAGCACTATGTAATTTTCTTAGCTCAAACATTGTTGTTTCTACTATACTTTAAAACACAAACACACACACATACACAAAAAGACATTACCCCTTAGTGACTCAAACCATGATCTATTATAAGAAAAGTATTGTTCCATCTAAGATACACTTCATTATCCTACTATACTTTTTATTTCATAAAAAAATAGGACTTCTACCATCGTATTCTTATAATTTTCATGCAAAATTGCTTATTATATAAAAAAAGTTATTTTACACTAACAATTACTAAACACCAATTAAAGTTGTTTTACCCTTAGTGTAGGCTCATCAATGGGTCGAGTCTAGACCCAGATCCAACCCCATCTACACCCGTATATGCAAGTTTAGTTTCATGATAAATTTTGATTATTCAAATTTGATCCAGAGTCGTTTACCTATACATTGTAATAAACGGATCAGATATAGATCTTGTTGTTCCAACCCAATTAGAACCCAGATCCGATTAAAATATTTAATATATAATAAAATTATACACAATTAGTATTATTCTATGTGTAAACATACATATGTGTTGCGTAAGTTGTCAATATAAATTATATTATATTGTAGACCCCATGCATAAATATAAATTTTGAAATAAATATTTTTTATAATTACAAAAACATAAATTTTTTATAAATTATAAAATTTCTATATGAATATTTTAAAAGTCAAAAAAAATTATAAGATCCGAATTCGGATCCAGATCTAACAAGATCCGACGAATCCAGTTATGAATTTATTTTTGTAAACCTAACGGATATCCAAATCCGGATCCGAATACAAATATAGTAATCAGATTCGGATCTAGATCTACTAGTTCCGACTCAAATCCGACCAATTTATAGGGCTATACCTCAACGTTAGATCCTTTCTCCGTCCCTAATTATATTACCGGTTGCACGTACCATCACATTTATTTTAGACAAAATATTTTAGAAAATCACATTTTAAAGTTATTTTTCGAAACCAGTCTACGTGTCAAAATCCTATTGAATGCCCAACTCCTTGATTTTCGATTCTTAGTCGGATTTTATTCTTACTTTTTTAGGTCTAATAATGCATTAATAATTTTTACTTATCACTTTATATGTATTTATTACGTTACTTAAATGCACTCTTTATTTTATCCTGCTAGGGCATTGCTCCGAACCTGCAAGACATAGATACTCAAAATTAACAAAGTCCGTTATTAGCCAATATATAAGTACTTTATAAGATCAGTTTTATATGGTAACATCATTTTTTCTTATCTACACTCTGTCAAGATGTTAAATTAACATAAATCAATTAATATTTATAATCATTAAACAAGAACAACAATTTCAGTATAAGTTATATCAGACTATTATCCACCACTGCAAGTAAAACATAGGATTAATAACACCTTTCCCCCTAAAGTATAGAAATAATTATATGACACTTTAGCCTCCTAACTTAAACATTATACTTTGTCTCAAATTTACACTGTTTATCGGTTAGTAATTCTAACTCCGTTAAGAAAAGCCAGTTAAATAACCGAAATGCTCTTATCACTATTTTTTGATTTTTTTACATTTCAACTTTTGATAGTGGCGTGATAATTATAAAAAATATAAGTAAAATAAAGTATAAAAATATATTAATATAATACATATCAATATATTTTTCTGGTCAAATTCTAATAATTTAAGGAGTTCTTTTAAGCAGTTTTTGTAGTTCATTTGATGTTATTTCGAATTATAGTGTTTTTCATAGTGGTAGTACACTTCTCAGGGTAGGAATCTTGGCAAAATTTTCTGTTAGAACCTTTTCTTTAAGAGTTTTGTGTGATGATAGATTTTGCGTAAAAGTTTCATAATTTTTCATTATACCTCGGTATTTTACATTTTTTTTTTATTTTGGGTTAAACATCTGCAAATTGCAATATCGAATACATTTGGGTCAAATAGTTTTTCTCATAATTTTCACTCTTGAAGACTAAGATATCCATTTGTTTATATTTTATTTTTCCTAATTTTCTATAATTATCAAACCATGATAATAAATAAAATTACTTCAAAATAAAAAAAACAATAGTAATAAAGCATTTCAGTCATTTAACTGACTTTTCTTAATGGTACTAGAATTGCTAATGAATGAATAATGTAAATGGGAGGTAAGTATAATTTTTTAATTTAGAGGAATAAAATGTAACTACTCCAATACTTTAGGGGACAAAGTCATGTGGTTCTTAGATTTTAATCCTATTACATATTTCGGAGGGAATGTTACTTGTACACATTTATTTGGTATTTGGAAGAACATTATGCATTAGATTCCATTAGTCATATTCTTTTTATATTTCTGAATTATCACTGAAACGGAGAAGGATAAAAAAAAAATCAATTGTTTTGTATGGTGTTTGGATCGATGAATTTGAATAAAAATTTTGAAATTTATTCATTTATTAAATTAAGAAACAAGATTTTGTAAGGTTAAAATGAATTAATTTTAAATTCATCCAAATTAAAAATTTATTTGAAATTATTCATTTTATACTTTTTAATTTGGTTTGATTTAAAATTAATCCATTTTAACTTTACAAATTATTCCTTAAATCAATCGATCCAAACACAACTTGGGGAGTTTACGTCAAGCCGAGGTCCTCAAAACTTTTCGTCGGAGTCTTCGTCCTCTTCAGTACAGTGAATTCGGTGAACTCAATTTGGGTAGTCCATGCATGTAAGTGTGGGGCGAAAATTAGGGGGAAAAGAGTTCGATTGAGGCAGCGAAAGGTTAGAAATTGAGAGTTTTGTTAGAGAGATTTTGGGGTAAAATTTTGATATTTTATCAGGTGCGATTCGTTAAGGCCAAAAATAAATAAATAAATAAATAAATAAATAATTTTTTTTTTTATTACATCAAATAACTAAACATTTTTTCTGTATTTATTTTTTTTATAGAAATTGAAAATTGAATTGGCTTTCGGTAAGGCACAAGAGAGTCTTGGGTGGCAACAGGTCATGTTGTGTTGTTATCGTGTCCTATTATTATTATATTCGTGTCAAAATATCTAAATCAAACACACTCGTTAAGCATTTGCGTCGTGTCATGTCGTATCGTGTCATAGTCCATTTATTAACGGGTTGACATGATATGCCCCAATTGACTCATTAAAGTTTTACATTAATATAATATATTACGATAAACTTAACTTAAATGACACGATAAACTTATAAATAATCTACTAACTTGATAAATCCACAACAAACCCGTAGCCTAATAAGCCAAAACAAACCCATTAACCTATTTAACTTATTTTTAACCCTTCAAACTAATAAGTTTATAAAATTTATATAAGTATTTTTTATATGTAATCTCTAAAATATTTATAAAGTTTTAACTAAATATCAAAAAGGCCCAATTATTAGTCAATACTTGTTAAATAATTAACAGGTCACGTGAGTTGAATGGATTGTGTCACTTATATAGGGTTACCGCCCTATGATAATTTAATGGGTTAACGTATCAATCCATAGATTGACTTGACACGACTTATTAAATTTTATGTCATTAACGGGTTGACAGATAATGGCTAAATTAATTTCCGATCGTATTTATACTTGTTACTTTCAAATTGTATTCGTATCATGTAATCGTGTCGTGTGAGAAATTACTACCCCTACAAGGGACTGGGGAATTTAAAAGCAACTTTTAGAGACATTTTGAAGAAAATGTCTCCACAAGTGTGCCACGAAATGTCCAAATTGTTATAGTGATTGCTTTTAGAGCGCTACATGATATTAACAGAATATGTTATATCTGTTTGTATAAGATATATATATATACATATATATATATATATATATATATATATATATATATATATATGAGAGGGAAAAGTTATTAAGAGACAGATGTTATGGGCTTTATATTTATTGGTTTTATGTGGTGTTTATTGAGTCAAAAATTAATTCTTTCTACAAAGACCACAACTTTTGTTTGATGCACATATATCTTAATGACATATAGATTGTTGGACTCTTTCGCATCAGGTGGTGTTTGTTGGGACAAGTTCAATTTATAGTTATGGCCTATTATGCCATATAAAATTATTTGATGCCAATAATACTTCTTAATTGTGCCAAGTTTAATTCTTTCACAGCATACTTTTTTGGAAAAAATAATTATAATAGTCTCTCATTTTTTATGTTTGTACTTGTTTAGATCCTCACATTTAAAATAATATATTATCGTCTTTCACAAATTCAAAATATACTATTTTGGTATTTCGACATTATTATGAACATATTTAACGTAAAATAGTCACATGTATCACATATTACATTTTTTAGGAGTAAAATTGATAACACCAATTTTGAATACTAGACGATATTACTTGAATCTACTTAAAGTTTATTTGTTGCCAACTTTGCATCTAAAAAATATGACATGTGATATACATGTGAGTATTTTAAGTTAAAATATACTCATATTTTTATCGAATGATCATCAATCGTAATGCTACGTTTAAGATTTGTGATGAACGAATGTATCATTTTAAATGTAAAGAATTAAAAAAATACAAACGTGAAATGTGTTGGATTTTTACAACGTTGTTTCCCTAATTTTCTTATATTTGTACATTAAGATAGTATGATTCAATTATTGCTCGTTTAATTGTAGAATTAATTTAGAATGAATAAGTATTATTATTACTTTCTTTTTCTTTTTCTGAATTTTATACTTTTCTTGAAGAAATTAGAACTATAATTTTTGTTAACGTTTTATCAGACTTTACTCGTCAAAAAGTAAAGTACCTAAAATTTTATATTTTTACCCGTAACCAAACTAATTCTTTTGACAGGCATAAACTATGTGCAACAAAACTAGTTTTATTTGTATAGATTTGTTATATCTTTATCATTAGATTTAGAATTGCCATTGTTACATGTAATTGTAACATTGTAGTGTTACCTTAAGAGTGACTTACTAGTATTCTTCTCATACATTTCTCCCAAAGTTAGATATTTTCTTTTTTGGCAACTTTTTAATAGTTAAATTAACATTTATAGGGAAGACGTTGATCATCTAATTAGTTTGTTTTAGAATAATAATGACTTAGTTTTCAGCCCATTTTTTTTGGCAATAAAAGCTGGATACATGGATTAAGAGTAGTCAAAATAGAAGTGAAATCGAATGGATGGGACTCCTATCAAGTATACTTTGTCTCCAATTTTCTTCAATACGCGATGTGATGGTTGACAAGTGCACTTAATTAATGTCAACGTTTTTGGTGATTTTTGGTCATTAACTTGAGTTGGTTTGGCGTGATTAGAAATTTTCGTCGTTTAGTCAAATATCTTTCAAATTGTCCAAGGATAAACTAAGGAGGCGGACACCATCCTATTTGCGTGCATCATTAATCTTGGAATCTAACAACTCTTGGCTTTTTCATATATGCACAGGAAATAAATACTTAAAAGATTCGTGAGGAAAGTTAAAACGAAGTGAATCAGAGGACCATGAGTCCAGAATTTATTACAAAACCTCAATCGTTAACTCTGTCCTTCAATCAAACAACTCTTTGATCAATAACCTATAAATTTGACAAGCTAACAACTCTTGCCTCTTTGAATATGCACCATAATTACTTACTAATCGTGTTCAATAGAAAATTACAATAGATTAAACAAATTTTTGTTGGGGTAAACGACTCAAATAGTTTTCAAACTTTTATCAATGATTCTACTTGATCTCTCAACTTTTAAAAATGTCTATTAAGTTTCTAAACTTTTAAATTTAGTTCTAAATAGACCCTCAATGTCAAATTCAAATATGATAATTTTTACATTGCCCCCAAAATTTTGGTTTAATGTCTATTTCCTCTCTCTAAGTCTATAAAATAAAGGATTTAGCCCTATTTAATATTTTTGGTTAAACATTAAATAATTGACTAATTTGACCGAGAGAAAATGACAACACTTCCTATCTAACAATTTTGTATAATCTAAAAATTATAAAAAAAAAATTACATTTTTAAAAATATTTTTTTCCTTTATCAGTCTAATACTTTTGTAAATTAAAGATTATATACTATGATATATATTGATAATAAAAATGACAATAAGATAACTAAACAAATGTTCCCATTTTTATTTTTTATTTTTCCCTTACTTTTTTTTCTTATTTTATTAGTTTTATATGTTCTACATTGTTATTTATATTTACTAAATTTGACATTGAAATTTAAATAATCTGATTAACTCATAATAAAATGATAATATTCTTAAAAATATATGATTAAATAAATATTCTAAACAATAAATTAGACCACAATACAGGATTGAATAATATGTGTAAAAATATTAGCTTTGTTATTTTTATCAGTTATTTAGTCAGTAGTTAAGTATTTACCCAAATCTATTAAAATAAAATAATTTTGCCTAATTTTTAACTTGGAAAAGTCAAACTGATGAAAAACCATACATTTAATTGCAAAGTAAAAATTACCATAACTGAATTTGATATTGTGGGAACCAGAACTAAATTTGAAAGTTTGGGGATCTAATAGACACTTTTAAAAGTTGAGGAACCAAATAAAATTATTAGTAAAAATTCAGAAACTATTGGAGTCATTTACCCTTTTTGTTGGTAAAAGAAAATACATACGACTAAATCCTTTTTACTCCCTAATTGCGAAATTGTAACGTTGTTTCATGTGAAATGTAAGACAAAAGAAATAATTTCTCATAGTCCAAGTTAGTCCTTTAATAATTTGTACTACAAAAAAGAATTGTTTTCATATTTATTTATTTTTTTAACTACAAATATGTTTTTCAAATAAAATGAGAATATTTTTAAATAATGCTTCTTGGGAAAAAATTTAGTGAGCAAAGCTGTTTGTACTACCAATTCTGAATTGTATCATTGTTTTAATAAAAAAGGTAAAACACTAGAAAAAAGAAATTTTCATTGGCTAAGTACTAATTCTAAAAATGAACTTTTTGAATAGTTTGAAACAAATTCTTCCAGTAAAACGAAATATGTACCATGAACAAGTCATTTTGTACTATGAAATAGCACAATTTACTTGTTTACCATGAAAATTACTAATAAAACTTTCATTGGCCTAGTTAGTTGTATTTAGTTATTTGTATTCATAGGAAAATATTTTCCAAGATTAGTGATGCATGTAAATAGGATGGTGTCTGTCTCGATAAAATTTAAATTGTCGTTGGATGATTTTACAGATATTGATTGACGGATGAAAAATTTTAACCACACTAATCAACTCAAGTTAATGAACAAAAATCATTGAAGTCGTTGATATTAATTAATTACTCATGTCAATTATCCAATTCCGTATTAAGAGAATAAGAGACAAAATGTATTTGAGAGGATTATACTCTGAATTGGAATTGACATTTACGCGACTCATATAAATATTTCAACCTATAAAATTTCAAACAAAACCTAAAAACTCGTATGTAGAGAAACCAAAAAAGCGGATTCATGCACTCTCTGATGACCTGACGGCCACACCTGATGGTTATAGTTCAATTTGAAGACAAAAACGGCAAAAGCATGTGCCTCCATTAGGGACGGTAAACGTGAGAGAGCAGCTCGCGAGTCAATACTTGCTTGCACCTCTGTTGACTGACCTTAAAGCGAGCTTATCGTTTACCCTCGTAATCTTTAGGAGTGTTTATGGATCGGATATTCAATTTATGAATCAAAAAAATATTCGATTCTTATTGATCGGGTCAAAAAATTTTTAATTCTCTACCCAATCTATATAAAGCGGGTATTTGACCTACCAGATACCTGCAAAAGAGGGTCGGGTTAACCTGGATACCCGCTTCACTAGTAACAAAATATAAAAATTTAAATAATGATAATTAGGCAATTTAATTTCACAATTAAGTTAACAACAACTAACTCTAAGTCACAAAATAAATTCCACTATTACATCTCAATAGCAACAAATTAACAAGTAGCAATAGGTCAATAGCAACAACAATTAAATCACAAAATACATCTCAACGACACGAGTGTGAGGAATTGATGATGCAAGGAAGAGGAAGAGGAAGAGAAGAGATGATTGGAGAGGAAGATGAAGGGAAGACAAAGAACTGAAAAAGAAGAGGTGAGAGGTTGTCAATAACTCTAATAAGTATTAACTTCTAATGAAACCTTATTAATTAAATTTACAAAATTACCTCCAAAATAGATCGGCTCGGAAACCCAACGGGTCACAAAAATATGACCCGCTACCCGACCCGCTTTCAAAATACGGTTCGAGCACTCTTTTTTTCGATTCGAATCGGATCGATTTAATAGGTTTTTCGAGTCAGCGGATCAGAATGAACACTCCTAATAATCTCCACTTCACCAAGAAGGGAAAACTACACAAATGATCCCTCCTATTTGCAATCACTTTTTTAGTTCCCCATACATAATATTAATGCATTTTGATCCTTAAATAATGAAAATATGCCTAAATTCCATATTGAACCGTTATTTTGTATGTAAATATCAACATCAGATGTAAGTAAATTGCTTGTCGAAAAAATTTTGTTGATATATGTAAATATCAACATCAGTTGTAAGTAAATTGCTTGTCGAAAAATTAAAATATACAACTTTTCTTCTAAAATACACACACAAACATATATATATATATATATATATATATATATATATATATATAAAAGTTACAAAATAATAAATTCAGAACTATTTGCCAAAGTTACTTTACATAGTAAAATAATAGTGAATCATCCATCTTCAAATTTTAAACACTTAGTTGATTTTGTCCAATTTTTTCGAGATCTATTAACATATTAGTAATTTTTATAATTTTGTCACTTTTTATATATGAATAGGCAGACCATTAAGAGGAAGGAAGGGGCAACCACCCTCTCGCCCTCCCCTCCTATAAGAAATTTCTATTACATAACGTGGAAGGTGCATGATATGCATTTGATAAGGGTTTGGTAGTTAAATATATATATTTAAAGAGACAATCTTTATTATTGTTGTTGTTGTTGTTATTTGGTCATTGCTCCTAAATTTTTATTTTTTTTGGGACTTTCCAGGTTTGGTTTTTCACGTCTCATTATTGTTTTAGTCAATTATATTTGCATTAAGTTCAAAAACTTTTGTTGGTTTTTTTTTTATTTTTTCAAATCTATTTCCACATTTTTTTTCACATTTGAATTTTTAAAATTTTTGTTAGTGATTTTATTGGGTTTGGAGAAAGTACAAACTTTTTGTCTTTTTTTTGTCAAAAATCTGAGAACTCTTATACATATCTTATAAAGATTTGACTTAGATATTTCATATTATTTTAGTGTCTTTAAACGATTTTTTTTTTTCTTTTCACGTCTAAAAAGTCTAATTTTCTTTTAATAATTAATACAAACATTATTTTAGAAGTCCGTCTTTCACTTGCTTGAAATATTTGACCAATAATTGAATTTCAAATAAGCTAATATACTATTATTTTCTATTTTATTTTATTCTAAAACTTTAAATTTATTATTTAAGACTTACCTCAGTTTTTTATAAACTTGCTGGAATAATATTTTAGGAATTCGAATTTGAGTTTCAAGGTCGAATATGCTTCAATCAATATTGAACGAATGCCGAGTTCAAGTGCTAATTGAGATATCTGATCGAATTCTAATTAAAGCAATTATATATCTGCCAATTCGAATTTGAGCATATCACAATTCAATTTTAATTAACTTGTTTACATGCTAAGCAAATTTTACCCTCCAAAATCTAACCCTTACGTCTGCCCCTATATATATATATGTTATTTAGAGTGAAAGATTGAATCTCTTATATAATCAGTATATATACATATATAGATATTCAAAAGAAAATTAGCGTATTGAATATTGCCCTTCAATTGATTAATGTGTAAGGTGGACTTTACCTTTTTCACCAAAAAAAAAAAAGGGTAGATTGGAAAAAGATGTGAGGGAGTAAAAAAGGATAATGCAAAAGTGTGAGGAACATCTGAATTTTTTCCTTGCCAAAATGGCAAATCATGCCGAAACCAATTTTTATTTTTATCGGTGAAAATGAAGATTAAGATTCAGAAATTTACACTTTTCATCAATGCTAAAAATGAGGGGCTGGTCGTTGTCGGTGCCTCTTTGGAAATTGGAATAATCAAATTTGATTGATTGCAAAAAAGAAAGGGAGGACATGTACATTCATTTCACATGCATAATTTCTCTATCAAATGGCCAAACTTTGTTGAAGACTTGAAGTCCGATAGGGATTGAACATTGAGTGCCAAAAATCTTACAGCACAAAAGGATATTATCAAAATTCAAGCCCACAACATGTTGGGGGAAAATATGTTAAACAAATGGGGAATAGCAAATTGTAGCAGTCAAGTCGCGGTTGATTTTATTGCTCTTGGTTTTTAGTTTTGATTTTTGATTCCACGGTCTAGTGTTCAAAAATAGTCTAACAAGTTAAGTTAAAAAAAATAAATTTTGATTTAATTTATTTAATTTTGATTCAAAATTAATTAAATAATTGACTCTTAAATTACTAGTCGAGTAAGTCGAACAATTATATATATTTAACATATATATATATTAGCCATATATTGTATTGATATATTAATGAATTTTTGTATATAATATATATATATATATATATATTTAAAAAATCACCTCTCCCCTAACCCTCCGTGGCAAAAGAATGTTGTGATTGTTAATTTTTGTAATTAGGTTATTTATTTAACTTGTATTGCTAAGAACTTGTAATTTTTGAATTAATATCTATTTCTAGTATGTCATATTTTAAATTTGTGAAATGATATTATGTCACATTTGGAATTCGTGTGATGATATACTAAATTTTGAAATTAAAACATAGAATTTATAGAATGATATACTAAAATTTAGAATTAGAATATAGAATGAAATGAGATTTATTCGACTTATTTGACTTATTGACTGAATAAGTCGAATTTAATCGATTTGACTTTAATTAATTTTGAATGTATATGACTTAACTTTAATTTTTAAAATTTTAAATTAAAAGTTAAATAAATCAAGTTAAAAATATGAAAAAGGTTCTGATCAAATATAAATTGAACGAACACACTTACTCGTTATTGCTTTGTTATCAAATAAAAATTAAAAGAAAAAAAATCCTCTTTTTTTTTATCACATCAATTTAGCATCATCTTCGTCAATGTACGAAAAAAAAAATTTAAGTAGATCCGATTTTAAATTTTATTAATAAATATTTTATTCTATATTAAATTTTACTTACGCTATTGTGTTACCTGTTTCCATATGGAATTAAAAACTATTTCATGTAAGTATTTCCTATAATATTAGCAAAGAGAATGCATCCACATATATTGTTGATAAGATAACTTTAATCACTTAACCTCAGTCTTACTCTTTAAACTAGTTTATACTTGCCTTTGTCAAAACACAAAATGATCATTATGGGTTATTTATTTCCTTGCACATATTATTTATTTTATAATATTTAAATCGAATACGTAATCTAATACGAAACATTAATACAAGAAATTTGAACCCAAAATCCTATTTAATTTAATTTGTGCAACTAACTTACAAAGAACCTAAATCACTAGGAAAAAATTCAACCCAAGTATTTTCTTCTACAATTTTGTATTTCTTCTAAATATATTTCTAACTATTAGTACTATTTTATGGTAGTTTTTTGTTTCATTGATTTAATGTATAGTCCCGTCCCACCAATAATTGACTCCCTAAGAGTGGAATTAGCAATTCACCAAGTTGGAGCAAAGCAAGAAGAAAGACAGTCTAGTCTCCCTCACTCTCTCTCCCAATAGAAGAAGAAGAGACCATAGAGCTGGCTCTCCCATGGATTTTGGAACCAAACAACTGGCCCCACATCTCATTGATTTCATTCCACATAGCAGCAAAGCTCTCAACCATTCACCTTAAATTTATGGTAAAACTTTCTCTCTCTCTCACTAACTCATATTTATCACTTGGCAGCTTTCTACTATATTGGTGTAGTACTTCTTTAGTTGCTGGACCACTTCTTTTAACTCAATTAACTGTACTGCTCTTTTCCATCTTTAGCTGTGTTAGATGCCCTTGCTTCCACTAAGGAGGCACACATAATAATTTCTTGCTGATTGAAAAAATTAATAAAAAATCACAATAAATCTCAACTGTTCATCAACTGTACAAATACTCTTTAACCGTAGTTTATTTTATTCACTTTTTTTTTTTTTTTTTTTTGTCTAGGAAATTTACAAATTCAACCCTTTTCAGCTTCAAAGAATTGATACACATATGTTAGAGCAAACTTCTTCACAGTTGTCATTTTTTTTTTTTTTTTTGGTTTTTCTGTAGCTTCAAATTTTAAAAGGGATTTTTTCTTGCAGTCTGTGGAGTTCTTTAGGCAATACAGCATGATTCTCATGGATGATCTTTTGTTGGTTTATTGATATCTGATTAGTTGTAGTTAGAAAAAGAAAAAAGTAGTTTGCTGAATTGAAGGGGAAAAAAATGGAGTCTTGGAGCTATGTTTGTGGGGACAAGACTTTTGTGTCTGATGAATCTGTTGTTTCTGGTTCTGATGGGATTTCAAGAGGTGAGCATAAAAATGGGTTGATTTGCTCAGGTCAAGAGGGGATTATGAAGAATCAAGAATTTGGTGAATTGGGTTCTGCAAATATGATGAAAAGCTCTCTTGCCGATGGCTCAATTGGGGATGTTCTGAGTAGTAAGTTTGGTTTGGGAAGAGTTTATATTCCATTTCCAGCTCCTCCAAATTCAGTTTCTGGAGAGGAAGAACTGAGTTCTAAGGCATCAAGCTCCATTGTGGAATCGAATTCACGGGATTCATCACTGATAGACTTGAAGTTGGGGAGATTTCCTGATCATAAAGATGCTCAGATTAAGGCAAGTTTCAGTATTTCTCAAGCCGAGTCTTCTGTTCCGGTAAAGAAAGCAAGGGCTGGTAATTTCAGTTCTCAGAGACCATTTTGCCAAGTACATGGTTGCAGGAAAGATCTGAGCTCCTCTAAGGACTATTATAAGAGGCATAAAGTTTGCGAGATCCACTCAAAGACGGCTAAAGTAATTGTGAATGGCGTCGATACAAAGATTCTGTCAGCAGTGTAGCAGGTTTGTTTTTGGCTTTCAATCCATCAGTTCTTTATCATCACCTATTTAAACTATGGAACTTGATAATCCAATTGGAGACTTGTTAGGGCCAAAAGTTTAACTTGTAATCACTTTCCTGATTTTAATGTTATATTTGGACTTAAAGAATTTCCTCTACTTGTATCGATTTTCTCAAATTTGTTCTCTTCAAGAAATACCTGCCTTGTATTGCTATATTGCCAAGTTACTACTTTGCTTTGTCAAGGGGTTTGCTGATTTTTTAGCTTGTCCATCTTCCAATTTAGAATGTGGCTGGTTAACTTTCCACTTAGGCTAATTTGATGAAACCAGATTTGCAGTTTTCCTGTATGTTTGACTTTCAATCTGTGTAATTTGGTTGGAGTGTACATAAGCATGCATCTTTTTGTAGCTGACAAAGCTTACTCAGTAAAAGATTAAGTAGTACTGGTTGCTAATATCAGATATACTTGCTTTTAAATTCTTGCAGATTTCATTTATTGGCTGAATTTGATGATGGCAAACGCAGTTGCCGCAAACGCCTTGCAGGCCACAATGAACGCCGAAGAAAACCTCATATCGGCCTGCATGCTGGCAGAGCAGGAAGGTTCTTTCAGCCGTATAATGGTACCATGTTTACCTCTGTTGTGCACATGTATATCTTTTGTGTATAATATGCAAATACACATCCACTTTTGCATTGAATTCTCCATCAATTTTTGTTTTGGAATTTGGTTCTAGGGCAAATGTAGGAATAGTTTACTACTACTATTTAGATCATACAATGCAAAATCAGCTTTTGGCCTTCACTAAGCCATTTTTTGTGAACATGAATGTGATTTTGCAGTTTTATGAATAGCTATCCTATAATTGATTAGTTGCGTTGAATAACTGACATAGAAGTTAATCCAGTTACATTCAAATAGGGAATTGAACTTAGAATAAAATCATCCAATTCTCTGATGCAGGATTCAGAACCTGACTTCTGTCATTTACTATTAATGTTTAGATTCACCAGTGTTATTGTCTATATCATATTGTTACCTTATTGATTAATGTCTAGACTCATTGTATTTGTATGCTTATAAATATAGACTTATTGTACTTGTATATTTCAACACCGTTTTACCAATGTACATACAATTTCTCCAATTCTCTCTACCATTCTATCAGGGCATCATAGCTTTCAATCCTTTTGATGGGTATTCTTTCAATCCCTTAATGAGCTCAATTGGTGTTTCAGTCCCTTAATGGGTTTACAACTTCTTCTGCGGGTGTTTTCAATCCCCTCTATGGGTATTCCATCCCTTACCGGTGTTCCCTTTATAATCCCTGTCAATGGTTCAATCACTTTTTATTGAGTGTTAATATTTAAATCACTTTTACTGTGTTTCCTCTATACGAGTCACTCCTCTCACAAAAACTTATTTCCAATACCCTTTCAAGAACCTCAACATGGTTTCTCCGCAACCTCCTTGGTTATTTCAGTTTGTGGGGGAATGTTAATATCTAGATCCGTCTGTGTTATTGTCTACATCCGTTATATCATATTATTAATTGTGTTACCTGATTGATTAATGAGTAGATTCATTATCATATTATGAATTGTGTCGTTACCTTATTGATCAATGTCCAGATTCATTATATAGTTTAGATTCATTGTGTACGTATGCCTATAAATATAAGCTTATTGTGCTTATATATTTGAACACCTTTTTACCAATGTACACACTATTTCTCTAATTCTTTACCATTCTAACATTTATGTCCAACAACAATGAAGATGTTACAACGGATGAAAACATAAAATTCTTTGTTTTCGAGTAAGTGCATGTTTATAAAATTGGTAATCAGCAATGTAGCCATAATGAGTGCAAGCTTCTGTCACAATGGATATTGTCTTCAGTGATTTACTTGCTATTGTTGTGCTGAACCGTATTAAATCTTCTGTGCATTGTATATCAGAAAATTACTATAGAGTTCAAGTTCGTTCATTGTCTTAGCATGGGTCACCTGCAGGCACAAGACTTGAGGGGACTTCCTTTGCATTGTCCTCTTTTGTTTGTCAAGATATACTTCCAGGCAGCTTGCTTCATCCACCGAAATATGAAATGAATGACTGGTATAGAAATGTAAAAGTTGAAGGTGGAGCTGTTTACGGTCCAGAACTTGTAATACCAAACTCAAAAGACCAAACACATCCAAAATCCCATATGTCTTCCTTTAATTCTGAAAAGCAGAGTCCCACTTTTTATGATAATGGACTAGATGCAATGACAAGCAGCACTACTAATGAAAAGAACAATACCTTTCTGCACAACGTGGCTACCTCAGACTTTGATTCCCGTTCTCTGTTCCATAACACTACATTAGGAACTGAAGAGTTGACTGTTTTGGACTCATCATCAACTGTTCAGGGGCTACCAGCAGTGTCAAACTCTGGTTGTGCTCTCTCTCTTCTGTCATCGCAATCCCAAAATTCTTCAAATCATTGTCACTCGTCAGGAATTCCTACAGCTGTTCCCTTGATTACACCCAGCAGTCATGCTCATTACAGCATGACTCAAGTTTCTGAAAAGTTCATGAGGGTAAGTTCACAGACTTCAACAACTGGAGCATCTAATACGTTTCATTCATCTGGGATTAATTCTGCTGAGGAGACGCACATGGAACCAATCCTCATTCCAGATAATGTTGATTCTGTTAACTACGGAATCAGTGGGATCATCCATAGTTCACCATACATGAATGCCAAAAATCATCTCTCCTGTGAAGATGGTTCTACTATTGATTTGCTTCAGTTATCATCGCAGCTTGAGCGAGTGGAGCACCAAAGGCAATCTATGCAAGTGAAGGAGAAAAATGAAGACTTCTTTGGCCTTAGAATCACTTAAAAGCAACGGGAAGCAAGGTGCATGAAGATAATTAGGACTTCTATTTTGATATTGTAACATTTTGAGGTGAAAAACTAGTTGGTCCTAGTACTCCTGTATTTGATGGTGTGAGCATTTAACTACAGCTACCTTGATAACATGCAGTGTGAACTGGTCTCTAGCTCTAACTTATCGACCCTTTACATTCAATTACCTCTGTTATATTTTATGCTTTTGGTCCTCACTTTTTAGATGGCTCATGTTTATGGGCACTTCTATTTTGATATGCATTGTGCAACATGGTTGCATGAAACTATGGAACCATTCGCTGGGCATTGTATTTTAAATAAGCTGAAGGCTTAAATATTTCTGCAATTTTCTTTTTTCAATGGTAAGGATTTCGATTTGTGTGTGCACCATAGAAGCAGTTGCAGGGATGTCACTTATTATGTGTACTTGGAGCATGTAAACAATGAGTGTTATTCATGAACCTTATAAGAATCATAGCTTATAGGAGGCATTTCTGGACTTAGATGTTGTAATATGTGCTTTTGTTCCTCTGGGTTTCTCTGTCCCTCTAGAACTTATGGCATGGACGGTCAAGCCACTTTTGAGTCATTTTAGTACTGTTTTATCCCATAGGTACTTTTTGTACTCTCAGCGATATATGTAGATCTGCAGCTATCAATATTGAAAATGGGAATGATAGTCTGTTTCATTTTATAGCCCTTCAAAGTATAATTATATTTTTATGTTTTAATTCTGATTCCAAAAGTTAAGAAGATGGAGGATCCAAGAAACCCTTCCATTGTTGTTCTTCTGTATGATGTAATTTTTCAGACAATTATGAGGAGAAATGCTGATTTCTCTGCCACATTAGTGTTTGAAATATATTCGAAGAATGGAGATTGTGGAGTCGATCCATTAAAAGGTTAAACTATTTTAGTGATTGTTAAGACTGCCTGTCTGATCCGGCAGCTAGGAAGTGCTTCTGTTTCTCTTTCAAGATTGAAAAGTACCTTCAATTTTTTGGTTGTTTTTGGAACACTGTCCATTTACACTATTTGATCATATTTTTTTAAACCCAGCCCTATGGTTGAATCGGTGGACCTAATAAATTAGTCATGGGATTTAAGGATATGATGATCTGGACTGGTTTACTTCTGATCTAATCAAACAACAAAGGAATCCAATATTAACTGTGTGAAAACCTACCGGTTGAACCCGAGTGAATTTGTTGAAACCAGTAAGTTTGAGAAGTTTACCTCAATATGATTTTCTTTTCAACCCTCAAATGTTGCACGAGTCTTGTAAAATTTGTTCCATAATCCTTGGTGACATTTAACTTGTACATTTACATATTTTTTGACCTGTGATTAAGTGAGGAAAACAAAATATTAACTTGTAAATTTACTGTTTTTTTTTTTTATTAACCCGTGATTAAAAATCACTGTTAACTAGTTTAGCAAACAAATAAATCCAAGTCAAATTCCCTAAATTTTAAAGAGGGGTGGGGAAGGGGAGAATCTTTATAATGCCCCACTCTCGGGGAAATTTACTGTGACCGTCGTACCTTTTCTTTTTCTTGAGGACATTAGGTTCAAAATCATTAAATCCTTGATTTCTTCCCCTTAATCAAATCCATGATTACTTGCAAAAAGAGGATAATAAATAATAGGGTGAGTAAAACACAAGATCAGTAAGTAATGAAAGTTCCCTTCTACTGGATTGCACATGATATAAATTTTGTTATCAAGTTCAAAATTATTTTACATACATGCATGCATACTTTATACATAATCGAAATTACATGCGAAATAATAATAAAAGACACTCGAAATAATCAATATGTATAAGTGGGAAAGCATCAAATCTACATACTGAACAAATGCACATGTCGAATAGTCAAATCAATGCAATTCAATACAAAAACAACACAAATGGCTCAAGAGTCATTGAGGATTTGTTAGTAATACAAGATATCCCGTCTTAATTTTGTACCCGTTAAGAATATGGTTGTATGCTCTCTCTCTTAGGGCCAAAAATACCTATCTCCATATAGGATCAAAACTAATCTTATCTTCGTACCATAACGGATCAAAACTAACATGGTACTAATTCTCCAGCAACTCAACCAAAGTTACAAAGAGACCACATGCGAACAAGTGCTCACGTTCAAGTAGGGCATTCATCAAACACATAATGAAGCGATAATACATATGAATCATTTAAAACGCCACTTACCTATATTTGATATAAAATCAAAGGCTTCAAATATATTACATATGATCCGAATTTATAAGTTGACATATAATTTTCAAATATCGTTTAATAGAGAAAAATTATTTATAAATCATGGAAGGAAATCATACCACTTACAAATCAATATTCAAACGTCATCGCTAGAGGTGGAGGTGGCAAAATAGATAAATGGATGATCCATAGTTTTAGTTAAATGGATTTGAATAAAATTCATCCAATTCATTTAAAACCATTTATTAAATGGATCTAAGTGAATGGATTTAAATGAATAATGGACAAACAATTTGCACACACATATTTGTACACACTTATACATATTTTTACACAAACACACACTTACATACATTACATACATTTTCACACATGCACACACACTTACACACATTTATTTACATATTTACACACACAGTAATATACACATTTTCACACACACACACAAAAACTCACACACATTTTTTCTCACTCATACATACATACATATATTTTCAGATACTTGCACACATTTTCACATACATACATGCTTACACATATTTTCACACACACACTCACACATTTTCAAGCACACATACATACTTACAAACATTTTCACATACTTATACATATTTTCACACATACACATGATACTTTTTTAGAAAAAATCACCTAGTTATGAAATTTATAAAGCACCTAAATCTTCATACTAATTAGGCGGCATCTCATAAGTATATGATTGTCAACTAGCAGTATAGGAAAATGGAGATCGAATCTACAAGGATTGGTTGGTAATTAGTGATTATTTGGTTAGATTATTAGTTGAAATGGTTGATTTTAAGAAAAGATTAAACTACAACTAGAATTAAAGAACTGAGAAAGCAATTTAAAGGCTATGAAGGCAATTTAGAACTACTAAGAAAGCATTTTGTTAGGAAACAATCTAAAAAGGAAGAATCTTTAAAAAGAAATTAAAGAGAGCAATTAAAAAAGAAAAGTATTTTAAGCAAGCAATTTATTAATCTAAACAATTCATTATCGCTAAGCAAGTACAATTAAAAAAAGACTCATAACCTATTCTAAGAAAGTATGTAAAAAGAAAGTATTTTTAGAAAGCAATTAAATAGTCTAAACTAGAAATTAACACTAAGAAAGTATAATTGATTAAAACCCCTTAGCTAATCTATCCAATAAACTAAATAAACATGTAAAGGAAGCAATTATATAAAAAGCTCATGAATTAATTTACCCTAATTTACTAATCTAACTACAAATTACCCTTAAGAAAGTATTTTTTAAGAAGACCTATAAACTAATCTAGTAATTATACTAAGAAATTATGTGGAGAAAGAAATTAAATTAAAAGCTCATGAACTAATTCTACTAAGAAAGTAAGTAAAGAGATCATTTTAATTAATAAAATTAATTAAACTAACTAAACTAGAGAAACAATAGCGAAATTAAAGACTAACTAGAGGAGTTTAAACAAGAACAAAGTACTTACCACTAAAAATATTGAATCTTTAACTGGGAAAAGAAGGTTACAAGAAAGATAAATTCTAATCTAATCAAAGAAAATCCTTCTCAAATAGGAAATAATAAGAGAGAAGAGATACATTATACTACCCCTACTCCTATTTCTACTCTACTACTTCTTTTACTACCTAGTCTCCCGAGAGTCTTAATAGAGTATTTATATTACTAGGGTTGGACCAAGTAAGTTGCAGATACTATTTGCTTCAGAATAGAATATTTTGCCTCTGAAAAATACTCGTACCGTACTCAATGATCGCAGTTATCAAATTTCCTTCTTTAAATTCTTAACTGTAGTCACTGATGATCACGTGTGATAAACTCGTAAATATTGTATATTTTATATATCGTTTACCTCGTTTTTAGTGATGTATAAGCAAGAATTATGTAATTATGAGTTAAAATATTTTATTTTTAATTTTGTAATGGGTTTGAGTGACTAAAGAGTCAAAATTGATCACAAAATTGGAGGAGAATTGAAAATTTGGAATTTACATGCACTGGCGAGGAGCAATATCGATACAGTTTGGTAGATTGAGCATAAATTTCTTGTCCGAAATCTAATTGGGGTGATTCAAGATGTTTTGGAAATCTAAGACATACAATTTTGATGTTTTGAATTTTCCCAAATTCGACCTGCATCAAAGTCAAAATTGAGAATGAAGTTGAAGCTAGTGTTACCAAGTGCGCCTGGAGCGACAAAAATGCAGTGGCTAGGCGCCAAAACCAGAAGCTCCATTCTTTGGTTCTGCCAACACACCCAGGCGTGACAATATGCAGTGCCCAAGCACAAGTCATCAGACAGATGTCATGGGCTTGCTTATTTTGCAAGAAAAGTTATCTCGTTGGCAAGTTTGCGTGGATCGTATACTTATCATCTCGGAGCCAAAACCCTAAAAACACCTATAAATATACCAAGAGAAGGGGAGGAAACAGCAACAGTCACCATCAGACATTCTTAGTTTTTTAGTTTTCAATAGTTAGAACGATAATTTAGATGTAGGCTAGATTTTCTCAAGTGTTCAAGCTAGAATTATGTTCTCTTATCAAGGATTCAAGATTTGACGATCATCAACATTGGTTTCTGCTGTAATTACTGAGTTTGATTTATATTTATGCAATTTAATTTTTATTTTCATTGCGTTCTTTTTCTTTAATTATCATTCTTGTTTTATTGCCTTTAAATTCTTAATTGCTTCCATAGTTTAATAGTCAAGGTTTTATTTTATCGCTTTTAATTGCTTTTATAAAGTAGGTTAATTTAAATTTTCGTTCTTGATTAAATTCTGGCAAGTTGGGTAGATTACATTAGGATTTTAGTTAATTATATTCAATTGTTTTCCGTACGGTTAGAATTTTATATTCTTGTCTTTATTTTAATTTCTTGTGATTAAATTTAGTTTAAATTTAGTCAAAAACCTCTATTTATTTCGTCTAATTAGAACTAAACAGTCTTGTGAACCTAGTAATTATTCTAATAGTCCTTGTGGGAACGATCCTTACTCATTCTATATACAAACTCACCTCATATACTTGTGAGTGTGTAGGAGTTGATTAGGATAATTAACGTTTTTACAACTTGTTCATTATTTTCAAAAACCTAATCAATATTTTACTGAACACCGTTGCCGGGGACTATTTTTATTTTGGTAACAATATTAAGTGTAGTGAGTTTTACTAGATTAGATATTTTGTTTCTTTTGTTATTAATTTACAATTACTTCTTGTTCTCTCATTTTGTTTGGAATTTTTTATTTAATATTTGATATTTGATCTTTGGTTTTCTTTTCTTATTGTTTATGGTAGATACTCGTTTGTCCAATCAACCACTTCATCTGATTGACTTGGAGATTGAATGGACCATAAGTAGAAACCACAAACGACGAGACTCAAAACAAGGTGACCATCTAATGGAGAAACAAAACCGTCCCGTGAATGAATAAGAGGAGGTTTATATAATGTAGGCAATAATGGAAACCTGGTTAATGCTAAACCCTGACATTTTAGAGATTATGTCATACCTAATTTTGAAGGGGATAGTTCTAGTATTGCTCGGCTACCCATGCAAGCAAACAACTTTGAAATCAAACCTAGACTGATACAAATGCTTCAAACACATACTATGTTTGGAGGAAAGCCCAATGAAGATCTCTATGAGTACTTAATCAGGTTTAAGGAGGTTATTGATAAATTCCAGTATAACGGAGTCCACCCCTATTATTTTCGGATGAGAACATTCCCTTTTTCTTTACACAATAGAGCAAGGTTGTGGTTGCAGTCATATAGACAAGGTAGTTTCACAACATGGAACCAACTCATTCAAGAGTTTCTAGCCAAACACTTTCCACCGGCTAGGATCTATAAACTCCTAAATGAGATCACATCATTCAGACAAATAATTGGAGAGAGCTCAAGTGAAGCGTGGGACTGCTTCAAAGAGCTGTTGAGGAAGTGTTCGCAGCTATGCTTTACCACTATCCTGCCAGTCCAAACTTTCTATAATGGACTATTTTTGGAGACTAGATGAATAGTTGATATTAGTGCAGGAAGTTCTTTCCCCTACAAGACTCTAGATAAAGCACAAGAGTTGTTAGAGAGAATGGCATCTACTCATTACTATCATCGTACAACAACTCCCGTAGTTGGACAACAACAAGAAGTGAATCAAGCAAATGTCCAACAATGAGGTATGCCTAGCTATGATACTTCTTATCTCAGCAGAACATAATGATGAGTGCCATTACAAACTTGACAATGGCTGTAGAGAATATGGGAAGAAGCTTAGTGAATTCCATTGGTTCAACATCCCAAGGAATCTTAAGTTTTGATTTCTGTAGAGGAAATCATCAAAATGGCTTCTATGACACTTCAGTGATGCAAGGTGAACAAATTGAATTCATTTCAATCAAAATCCCACCTCAAGAAATTAACCCATTAATTATGGAAACACATATAATCCGTCTTCAGGCGAAACCATCCCAATTTTTCCTAGTCAAACCAAGCAACCTCAACAAAATTTCACCTTATCAACCACCACATCAAAGGAATTCCCATAATTTGCCACCTTATCAAAACAACTCATACCAACCCCCACTACCAAGCCACCATTTCAAAAACTAAATTATCCAACATATGTGAATTATGATATATCTAATGATGCTAACTCGAGAAGGAATTTTGAGAGGTAGCAAAGGGAGTATGAGAATTTGCGAGCTACCACATGGAACCTTGAGATGCAATTGGGGCAGATAGCTCGCCAAAACAATAAGCGACTATCAGAAACATTACCGAGCGATACATTTCCTAATCCACGGGATAATAACCAAGGGAGAGAGCATATTCAAGCTGTCACATTGAGGAGTGGAAAAACACTGGACCCGAAAAAAGTGGAGGATGAGTCGAGCAAGTTGGAGAATGGTGCAAAGGATAAGGAAGACATATCAAAGAGAAAAGGACGAAAATAAGGAACCAGTCTAAAGCTCTTGACCAACAAGGTAAGCCCGAGGATCATTTAGCACCTACAAGTAAGTAGGTAATTATTTCTTTTCCCCAAAGACTAAAAGAAGATGAAAAGCTGAAAAAGTTTAGGAAATTTTTGAAAATTTTTAAGAAAATTGAGATTAACCTTCCTTTTATTGAAGCAAGAAAATATGCCCAGTTATGCTAAGTTCATGAAGCAGATATTATCTAGCAAGAGGAGATTGATGAGGGACAAAATTTTATGCTTCAACGAGGGATGTAGTGCCATCATTCAAAAGAATCCTTCCCCTAAGCTCAAAGACCCCAGCACATTCTCGATTCCATGTGAAATTGGAGGGGTGACATTCCACCGAGCTCTATATGATTTAGGAGCGTCCATCAATCTCATGCCTCATTCCACCTTTAAGAGGTTGAATGGAGGAGGATTGAAGCCAACAAACGTCACTCTCCAATTAGTTGATAGAAATGTGAGGCTACCGATAGGAGTAGTAGAATAATGACCTTATTGTCAAAGTTGGTGACCTTTCTCATATTAGGAAGACCTTTCTTGGCCACCAGGTGAGCCATCATTGATGTCCAAGTTGGAAACTTACAATTTAGAGTCGATGATGATATTATTTCCTTTAATATTTTTTATTCTTTTAAATTTTCAGCTGAATATGATGATGTTATGAGTATAGATATTATTGATGATTTGGTTAATGATTTTTGTAGGGAATCCATGAAAGAAGAGACTGAGGAAATGAACAACATCTATGAAAAAGAGATGGAAGCTAGCAACAAAGAAAGCGTGATGGATGACGAGATGGAAAAGGCAATTGAGTAGAGCAAGCTGAGGAATAAATGTAAAGTGGGGTATCCGACCAACGAACCCCCCGAAGGTTAAGCTCAAACCACTGCCTTCCCATCTTAAATACATTTTTCTAGGAAAGAATGATACACATCCAGTCATTGTCAATACTTCTCTTTCTGATATTGAATTGGGTAAATTAATATTTGTGTTATCAAAGAAACATCATGGAGCCATTGCATGGAGCATTGAACATATAAAAGGCATTAGTCCCACTGTTTGCATGTACAAAATACTACATAATGACACCTATAAGCCTATTAGACAACGTCAAAGGCAATTAAATCCAACTATAAAAGAGGTAATTAAGAATGAGGTTTTAAAATTGCTAAATGTTGGGATCATATATCCCATCAGTGACAGTCAGTGGGTTAGCCCAATTTAAGTAGTGCCAAAGAAATGGGGATGACTGTAATCGTAAATGAAAAGTATGAATTAATTCTCTCTAGATTAGTGATGGAGCGGCAGATGTGAATAGACTATAGAAAACTTAAAACCATTAGAAAAGACCATTTTCCTTTACCCTCCATTGATCAGATACTTGAAAGATTATCTAGACATGCATTTTATTGCTTTCTCGATGGTTATTTAGGGTATTTTTAAATTGCCATAGCTCCTAGAAATCAAGAGAAAGCCACTTTTACTTATCCATATGGCGACATTTGCATATCTATGCATGCCTTTTGGCTTATGCAATGCTCCTAGTACTTTTCAGAGATGTATGTTTGCAATCTTTCATGATATGACTGAAAAGTTTATTGAAGTTTTTACTAATGATTTCAGTGTGTTTGGTGATTTTTTTATTCATGTTTAAATAATCTTGCATGTGTATTGGAAAGATCTGAGCCTTCAAACTTATCACTTAACTGGAAAATTTGTCATTTATGGTTCAGGAAGGAATTGTTTTAGGCCATCGTATTTCATCTAAGGCATAGAGGTAAATAAAAATAAGGTAAAAATTATTGAAAAATTACCTCTTCTCACAAATGTGAAGGGAGTGACGAGTTTTCTTGGTCATGTCGATTTTTACCGGCGTTTCATTAAAATCTTTTCTTTAATTGCTCGCCCTTTATGTGCTTTATTGCAAAAAAATGTGCCTTTTGTTTTTGATGATAAATGTTTGTTTGCATTTAATAAGTTAAAAGAAGCTTTGATTACCGCACTGAGCACCCGTGATAGTTGCACCAAATTAGAATTTACCTTTCGAATTGATGTATGATACAAGTGACTATACCGTGGGTGCGGCATTGTGTCAAAAGAAAGAAAAAGTCTTACATGTTATGTATTATGCTAGCCGAATCCTTAATAAAGCACAAATGAATTACTTTACCACCGAAAAGGAATTATTGTCAGTAGTTTTTACATTTGATAAGTGTAGGTCGTATTTGATAGGTAATAAGGTGATAGTTCATACTGATCATTCAGCCCTTAAATACCTATTGACCAAAAATGATGCTAAACCTAGACTTGTTAGATAGATTTTACTATTGCAGGAATTTGACTGGGAGGTGGTGGACAAGAAAGGAGTCGAAAATACTATGGCGGATCACCTTCACGACTCGAGGAACCCATGGCAAGAAAGGGTGATGAAGTGCCTATAAATGAGACATTTTCAGAAGAACATTTGATAAGAATGGAGGATGGAGACCTTGGTACGCGGATATTATCAATCTTCTTAGCCGCCAAGATCATTCCGTTCACTGTGGATGTAAATCAAAGAAAGAAATTCCTTGTAGAAATGAAGTACTATATTTGGGATGACCCTTACATCTATCGTCAATACAAGGATCAAGTAATCCAGCAGTGCATTTTAGATAGTAAGCTGCAAAGTGTCTTATTTCATTGCCACTCTTCACAAGTAAGGGGACATCACGGTTCACAAAGGGCGGCTGCAAAGGTGTTACAAAGGGGATTGTTCTGGCCAACATTGTTTCGTGATACAAGAGATTTTGTTACCCAATGTGATCAATGTCAACGTGCAGGAAATTTATCTAGAAAAGATGAAATGCCATTGCAAAATATACTAGTTTGTGAAATTTTTGACGTATGGGGTATCGATTTTATGGGTCATTTTCCATCGTCACACAATAATGAATACATTCTTGTAATGGTGGATTATGTGTTCAAGTGGATTGAAGTTGCGGCACTACTAACAAACGACGCAAGGGTGGTGATTACAAACTTTGTGAGGAAAATATTTTCCCACTATTTGGTATTCTGTTGGCTATTATAAGTGACAGAGGATTGCATTTTAGAAATTGTTTGTTTGAATCCATCTTATTTAAATATGGAGTCACCCAAAATTTCCTTACCATACCACCCGCAAACTTTTGGGTAAGTAGAGGTTTCAAATCGAGAGTTGAAGTGCAAACTTGAGAAGATTGTACATTTGTCGAGAAAGGATTGGTGCAAGAAGCTAGATGATGTACTTTGGACATGTAGGACCACTTTCAAGTCCCCAATTGGGATGTCTTCTTACTGACTAGTTATGGTAAATCTTGTTGTCTTCCAATTGAGATTGAGTACAAGGCATATTGGGTGATCAAAACTCTCAATTATGACCTAAAGAAGGCCGGTAAGAAGAGGCTTCTTGCTTTAAATAAGTTAGATGAGCTCTGAAGAGAAGCCTATGAGAATACACGACTGTACAATGAGAAAGCTGAGATGTGGCATGACATTCTACATATTCTTGAAAAAAATTTGAAGGCTGGGGGCATGGTTTTATTATACAATTCGAGGCTCAAATTGTTTCTCGGAAAGTTGAAGTCAAGATGGAGTAGACTGCTTGAAGTAGTGTAGGTATTCCCATATGGTATGACGGAACTCAAAGAAAGTCAAGGAAATTTCAAGGTTAATGGCCAACGGGTGAAGCACTACTACGATGGTATTATTAACGAGGGGCAGGAAACCGTTCACCTTGTCAACATTTGATCAAACGAGCCAAAGTTGAGTCTAAGACTATAAACAGGGGCACTACATGGAAAGCAACCCATGTTCCTTTTTAATTTTTCTGTCTTTCGTTTTTATTTTGTTTTTCTTGCTTTCGTGTTGTCTATGTGTGCATTAAATTAATTTGTGCAAAAACAATTGAAGAAAAGTGAGTTTTAGGGTCAAGGGTGGCGTGTTTTAAGTTTTTGAGTTGAAAATTTGCGCATTGAAATGGAAAATTTTGCTCACTAGAGCTTGCGTCCCATGTGCTGCAAAATTGCAATGCCTAGGCACGAGCCTAGTGCAATGTCTTGACGCTACTAGATTACACGCTTGGTAGCGCACAGGCCTGGTACCCAGGAAGGATATTTAAACCTTCGATATATGCATAATTTTTCTCTTCTATTTTTCAATTCTCTTCCAAACTTTCTCCCCAAAAACCTCTTCTACCCCAAACTTCAATTTTCCAATTAATTTCATCATCCTATATTGATCCAAATTTCACATCCACACAACTTTTGCATCAACCAAGGTATGAATTTTTTTTAATTCGTTCTTATTTGGGTTTTTTCTTTCATATTGTTAAAGGTCCAATTTTTCATGCTTAATTGATCTTAAATTATTTAATTTTTATACATTATGCACACATTTGAGTCCTTTTGTTGTGTGGGGTGATTTTTTATTTGAATTTTTTGTTCAATAAGTTGAATTGTTTTTATGCACACCATGTGTTCACTGAAATGTTTGGATTGATTTTATGTAGAAATAGATGTATGAATTTTATTCCTATCATTAGAATTAATTCAATTATGTGTTAATATAATCATGATGATGGCTTGTGATTTTTTTAGATATTTTCCCTAGTGATTTTATTATCCTATAATTGTGGAATTTTATGTGATTGAGTTTACATTCAAACATCTCAATACATGACTTTGTGGCATAATTATATTTATGAATTGAAATTTAGATATTTATTGTGGTGTATGGTAATTAGTACTAAGTAATTGGAACATTTTTTTTTTTTGAAATTATGGAGTTATTTGGTTATGCATGCCAAGTGTTTGTTAAAATGCCTCAATAAGTGAATTTGTTCAAACACTCGGCATATGATACGAGCCAAGGGGCATCTTCAAGCTTGACTAAGGTTCGTGAAGAGTCATTGCAAGTGCCAACTGGACCAATTACAAGGGCACGTGCAAAGAGAATCCAACAAGCCATGCAAAGTTTGGTTCAAGGTATTCTTGACGAGGAAGCCGTCCAAAACAAACTAGAAGTGAAGTGACGGGCTTGTAAATCTGATTGGAACATTCTTCAAGTCCAAATCCATAATGGAGAAGTCCAGTAGTTTGTGTTTAATCTATTATTATATAGAGCCCAATAGTAGTTTAACTTTGTGTAAATTGGGCTGGCTTAAGTCGAGTTTAGTTGTGATTTAGTTCTTAGTTTTTAGGCTCATTAATTAGCCTTAATAAGGCCCATTTAGCCCAAATCTTGGGGTCACTTATGGCTGAACCCTAGCACTACTTTTTTAGGAGTTTTTTAAGCTAGTTTTGAGGACTTTATTAAGCCTATAAATAGGCCACATCATATGACGAATTTTTGCATACTTTTATAAAAAAAACTTGTCTTTTTCGTGAGAAAAAAGTTCTTTCTTTTGGTTTTTGGACTAAGACATTGTTGGGATCATCGCTTGAGCAACAGTGATTGTTCTAACCGACTTATAGATTTGGTTCATGCCTGATTCATATAGGCAACGGGTCAATTCTCGCTTTAAATCTTGTTAAGAGATCAGATGTTAACTTTGGTTCTTGTCTCGTTATAGACAACGGGTTGAATTCTTGCTTGATTCTTGTGTGTTTTTTATTGTTCTTGTCTGTGTGTTTGCTGTCCAAATTCTTGTGACCAACTTTGGAGTCAATCCTTGGGGTTTTGGTGCCATATTGAATTGTTGGGTTTCGTGACATCAAGTCGATTGCGCACGGAGTTTGCATCAAATTGGTATAATGTGAACTCCGTGCTCAATCGACTTGATGCCACGAAACCCAAAAGTTCAAGATGGCACCAAAACCTCAAGGATCGACTCCAAAGTTGGTCACAAGAATTTGGACAGCAAACACACAGACAAGAACAATAAAGAACACAAAAGAATCAAGCAAGAATTCAACCCGTTGTCTATAACGAGACAAGAACCAAACTCTTAACAAGATTTAAAGCGAGAATTGACCTGTTGCCTATATGAATCAGGCAAGAACCAAATCTATAAGTCGTTAGAACAATCACCGTTGCTCAAACGATGATCCCAATTCAAAAGTCTTAATCCAAAGACTAAAAGAAAGAACTTTTTCCTCACAAAAAAGATAAGTTTTTATGATGAAAATATGATGAAATTCATCCATATGATGAGGCCCATTTATAGGCTTAATAAAGTCCTAAAAACTAGCTTAAAAAACTCCTAAAAAAATCGTGCTAGGGTTCAGCCATAAGTGGCCCCAAGATTGGGCTAAATGGGCCTTATTAAGGCTAATTAATGAGCCTAAAACCTAATAACTAAATCACAACTAAACTCGACTTATACCAGCCCAATTTACACAAACTTAAACTACTATTGGGCTCTATATAATAATAGAGTAAACACAAACTACTGGACTTCTCCATTGTGGATTTGGACTTGAAGAATGTTCCAATCAGATTTACAAGCCCGTTCCACTTGTAGTTTGTTTTGGACGGCTTCCTCGTCAAGAACACCCCGAACCAAACTTTGCATGGTTTGTTGGATTCTCTTTGCACGTGCCCTTGTAATTGGTCCGGTCCAGTTGGTTGGATACACTTACAATGAATCTTCACCAACCTTAGTCAAGCATGAAGATGCCCCTTGGCTCGTATCATTCCCTCCCTCCTCAAAATGATTCGTCCTCGAATCCGAACTTTCATCAAAATCAAAAGGAGAAAGATGAGAAACATTAAACGAAGCACTAGCATTATACTCACTAGGAAGATCAAGCTTGTAAGCATTGTCGTTAATGCGTTCCAAAATTTGGAATGGTCCATCTCCACGAGGGGATATCTTAGATTTCCTTAAGTTGGGAAACCTTTCCTTTTGCCAATGACCCCAAACCCAATCACCAGGTTCAACTACAACCATAGTGTGGCCTTTATTTGCTCTTTTATCCACACTCTCATTGGCGTCCAAAATGTGTTGCCTTGCTTTCTCATGGATTCGTTTGACGAATTCCGCCTTTTTCTTACCATCTATATTGGCAAACTCAGAAACAGGTAAGGGCAACAAATCCAATGGAGCAAGAGGGTTAAAGCCATAAACTAACTCAAAGATGGAGAATAATTAGTAGAAGAATGCATAGAACGATTATATGCAAATTCAATGAATGGAATGCACTCTTCCATGACTTAAAATTCCGTTTAATCATAGCACGCAACAATGTACCTAAAGTTCGATTAATCACTTCAATTTGACCATCAGTTTATGGATGACAAGTAGTTGAAAACAAAATTTTAGTACCAAGTTTACCCCACAAAACATGCCAAAATGGCTCAAAAATTTGACATCCCTATCACTAACAATTGTTTTAGGAATACCATGAAGACGCACAATTTCCTTGAAAAATAAATTTGCAGCGTGAGATGCATCAGCAGTTTTTGTGTAAGGAATGAAATGTGCCATCTTAGAAAACCTATCAACCACAACAAATATACAATCTTTCCCCGATCTAGACCTAGGTAAGCCCAATACGAAATCCATAGAAATCTCAACCCAAGGATGATAGGTATGGGTAAGGGCATGCAAAGACCATGTGGTTGCACTTTAGGCTTAGCCCTCTTCTACAAATCACACATTTAGAACAAATGTTTTCAACATCTTTACGCATATGCGGACAAAAAAAGTGCTCTTTCAAAATGTCTAAAGTTTTAAGAACACCAAAGTGCCCCATCAGCCCTCCTCCATGTGACTCTCTTACAAGCAATTCACGTAAAGAACATTGTGGAATACAAAGTTTGTTTTCTCGAAAAAGATAATCATCAGACCTATAAAATTTTTCAAAAGTCCTATTTTCACAAACAGGAAAAACAGATGAAAAATCACGATCATTAGCATACAAGTCCTTAATATGCTCAAATCCAAGAAAATGTGCATGCAATGTAGAAATCAAAGCATACCTACGTGATAATGCATCAGCCACAACATTCTCTTTACCATGTTTATATTGAATCACATATGGAAACATATCAATGAATTCTACCCATCTAGCATGCCTTCGATTCAACTTATTTTGGTATTTTAAATGTTTCAAAGATTCATGATCAGTTCGAAGAATGAACTTGCTTTTGACCACAAATAATGTTGCCAATTTTCTAAAGCCCTAACCAAAGCATACAATTCCTTGTCATAGGTAGAATAATTCAAAGCAACACCACTCAAATTCTTGCTAAAGTAAGCAATTGGCTGCTTATCTTGCATCAACATGACACCTACACCAATACCAGAGGCATCACATTCAATTTCAAAAGGTTTATCAAAATTAGGCAAAAGCAATAAAGGTCCAGAAGTTAGCTTATCCTTAAGCGTTTGGAACGCCATTTCTTGCTCGGGCCCCCATTTGAATCCAGCCACTTTTTTGATTATCTCGGTCAAAGGTGCAGCAATTGTGCTAAAGTCTTTCACGAACCTCCTATAGAAACTTACCAATCTGCGAAAACTTTGCACCTCAGACACGGAAGTGGGAGTTGGCCACTCTTGAATGGCTCTCACTTTTCTTTCATCCACTTTAATTCCTTTGGAAGTCACTACAAAACCAAGGAAAAGAACTCTATCCAAACAAAATGAACAAGCTTTTTTAGGTTAGCATAAAGGTGTTCTTTCCTTGAAACCTCAAGTACCAAACGAACATGCACTAGATGATCTTCAATAGATTTGCTGTAGATTAAGATGTCATCAAAATAAACTACAACAAATTTACCAATGTAATCTCGTAAAACATGGTTCATTAATCTCATGAAAGTACTAGGTACATTACTTAAACCAAAGGGCATTATCAACCATTCATATAATCCATGTTTCGTTTTAAAAGCAGTTTTCCACTCATCGCCTTCTTTCATCAAATTTGATGATATCCACTATTCAAATCAATTTTAGTGAAAATCTTTGAACCATGAAGCTCATCTAACATGTCATCTAATCTAGGAGTGGGGTGGCAATACATTACCGTAATGCGATTTACCGCACGACAATCCATACACATTCGTCATGAACCATCCTGCTTGGGTACCAACAAAACTGGGACGGAACATGAACTAACACTCTCACGTATGCGTCCTTGTGCCAAAAGCTCCTGACACAACTTGCCTTTGAATCTCTCTTGTTTCCTCTGGACTAGCACGATATGCTGGTCTATTTGGAATCATGGCTCCTGGAACAATGTCAATTTGGTGCTCAATCCCACGAATTGGTGGCAATTCTGGCGGAGTCTGTTCGGGAAACAAATCCTCAAATTCTTGCAAGAGAGACTTAAAAGCACTTGGAAGAGAAGGACCAAGGTCAGAGTTAGCAAAATAAGCTTCTTTAAACCTCAACAAAATAATAGGCATAGTATTTTTACAAGCACTCATGACCTTTCTAGGTTTAGCATACAAACTCAATTGTTTATTCTTATCCGTCCCTTTAGCCGAATTTTCTCCTATTTCTCTAAGCTGATTATCAATCACTTTACCTTTTAGCTTATCTTCAGCCTTTAACTTAACATGCTCCTCAAGTGATTTGAGAAGTTGTAATTGTTCTTGATAGACTTGTTGTGGTAGTAAAGGCTTGAGCACAATTTTGTGACCATCCTTTTCAAACCTGTTACTTCTTCTCAAATCCATCGTGAGTAGTTTTACGGTCATATTGCCAAGGTCTACCAAACAAAATATGACTAACTTGCATAGGCACAACATCACATACGACCTCATCCTTATATTTGCCTAAGGTTAAAGAAATTAGTTGTTTGTTAACTTTTAATTCACCACTTTCATTTAACCATTGCAATCTATATGGTCTAGGATGTTTAAAAGTTGGAAAATCCAATTTTTTGACCATTAATTGACTAGCTACTTTCACACAACTTCCACTATCAATAATCAAACCACAAACTTTTTTCTGAACAAAACAACGAGTAAAAAATAATTTTCCCATCGTACCTCATTTTGTTCATATTCAACTTGTGCATGAAGAGCTCTAAGAACCACCAAACTTTGACCATGGACAGCTTCTTCCTCTTCAAACTCATCTTCACTTGGACCTTCTAGTGGTGGCATGGTCTCATCTTCCTCATCACTTTCACTCACTAACTCTCCACGAATGATATTCAAAGAGCCTTCTTGTTCGGATATTGAGAAGCGATGTGACCTACACCATGACAACGAAAACATTTCAGATCTCTAGTCCTTAGATTAGTACCAGAATTAGATTTACCTTGTCATTTGTGGGTTGATTGCGAACAAATGGCCTTTCAACTTCTCTAGGTTTAAAGTTAGACTTCTCACCTTGCTTTGTTGCACTAGGCCAATTCAACTTCCAATTAGAGCTTGAACTAGATGTTACCTTTTGCTTGCCTTGTTTGAATTGCCTTTCTACCTTGACGGCCATATGAACCATTTCCTCGAGATCCACATAGTGGTATAGCTCGACTACATCGGCAATTTCCTTGTTAAGTCCACTCAAGAACTGCGCCATTAGAGCCTGTAGACACCTATTTTTGTCCCGTAAGTTCTCCCCTATTTTTCTTTTAATTTGACTCTCAATTTTCTTTTTAATTTCCCTTTTAATTTCTTTTTAACATGCTTTTGGATTTCCTCTTAATTTATCCTTTAATTCAGGCACTCTCTTAATTTGTCTTATGGTGTTTAATTATTATGTGTTTTATGTATTTTTGAAATACAAAGAATGAGTTTTAATATTATTTAAGTTTTTAGATTTTTCAAAAAAAGAAAAAAAAATTTAAAAAAAATTAAATTTAAAAAAAAAAAAAAAAGTTCAGTGCGTGAACAGATCAGCGTACTATTCACGCGAACAATGACAATTGTTTTGGCCACGTTTTCTCTGCATTTTTCACCAAAAATTTCAGATGGTCATACTCCCCACATGACAAGGAATGGTCTTTGACCATTTTTACACTCAATCCAATTCATAAAAAGCACAAAAAATCAGTCTAAAGGGAGAAAAAATTTTCTGCAGAGAGAATTTTCTTAAGCTAAAAAATCTTCCAAACAGTCAACTTTGAGCCAAAATTCCATACGATCGGAGAGGAATTAGACTGAACTCAAAGAAGAAAAATTGTAGAGGGTTCCTGGGTATAAAACTTCTATTTGTAAATATTAAGCAAAATCGTCCATTGATTGGAGGGTCAAAAACGTGGTAGAAAAAGGCTGTTGGTCTAGAGGATTTTCCAGAAAAATTTTTAAGTCTGGAAAATTTTCCAGACAACCAACTTTGAGCCCGGATTTCATACTATCGGAGAGGAATTAGACTGAACTCAAAGAATAAAAATTTTAGAGGGTTCCTGGGGTTAAAACTTCTCTTTGTAAATCTTAAGCAAAATCGTCAATTTGGAGGGTCAAAAAAGTGGTAGAAAAAGGCTGTTGGTCCAGAGGATTTTCCAAAAAAATTTCTTAAGTCTGGAAAATTTTCCAGACAACCAACTTTGAGCCAGGATTTCAAGCGATGGAGGAGGAACTGGAGTAAACTCAAAGAATAAAAGTTATAGAGAGTTCCTGGAGCTACAACTTTTATTTTCAAATCAGAAGCAAAATCGTTAAACTGGTGGGTCAAAAGCGTGGTGGAAAAAGGCTGGTAGCCCACCAAAATCTGCAAAAAAAAAAATGAAAGGTTAGAAAATTTTATTATCCATTTTACTCCTCCAGATTTCAATTTTTTGCATTTTAGCCCGAGAATATTTTCTCAAATTACATTTAGGCCCTTCTGATAGGGCCCATTTGGTGCCACATCATCGATGACGTGGCACTTCCAGATTGCGCCACGTCAGGGATAACGTGGCACCTCCAGATTGTGGCACGTCATCGATGACGTGGCACCTCCATATTGCGCCACGTTATCGATGACGTGGCATTTCAAAAAAAAAAATCCAAAATTTCAGAAAAATTTTGTTTGCATTTTGGCCCTCCAGATTTCAGACTTCTGCATTTTTAGCCCTCAAATAATTTTTTTTATTTACATTTAGGCCCTTAAGAAATTTTCTTTAATATTACACATTTTGGTCTCTTCAAATTTCTTCCAAATTACATGTTTTATGTCAATAACCACCAATTTTTACTTTGATTTCTCTTTGGCATTTTAATATGTTTTAATACACCCTGTGATCGCTTGAAAAAGAAATGTGAAAAAAAAGGAGAAGGAGAAGATGTGTATAGACTCTGTCTCTTCACAAAATCAATTAATAAAAAATGTTGTGATGATTGGTGCTGTATCTTAATGTTTATTGGTCTCATTATAATATTTATGCCTTATCTTATTTGTTAAATTATGTGAATTTACTCTTTTGCCCTCAAATTTTGGATTAGTTGCACAACTAGACGTTAAATATTTGAATCAAATTCAATTTAGCCCAGGACTTAATAATTGCATCAATAATATAAAATTGGGCTAGAAATAAACTGTACTGTTTGCAGGAGATTTAAACATCCTAGACCCTGGTCTCTTATACAGCACATTAAGCTTGATGTGTGCGAGAGACAGGGATCCGGGCTAATTCTACCTGTCAAATGTTAATATTTACCATTTATTTTCGTTTCCTCATTAACATGTACATATTTTATTACTTTTAAACTATCTCAAAGCACACGTATGCTACAAAGCCGGCAATAATGAATACTAAAATTGAAAAGGGAAACGCGATAAAATCACGCAACCTGTCTCTTATACGGGTAAAGTGGGTGCCGAGGGAAATTCAAATCCATCCCAAACCTTCCCATTATGACATTGGATTCTTAACTCATCTAGATGTGTTAAGTGGACCAGGAGTCAATCTCAACTAGGGTTTATTTTCTTTTTAAATTTTGATGTATTTTTTGTGTCCCGGCGCACCAGCACACCGGGTGGCAACTCCAGTCTTGTTTTCCCTAGTTTAGATTGTTTTTATACAATTCATAGTCGCATTAAAGGCCCCGTTATGTAATAGTAAATAGGTGATTCATTTAAATTTGTAATAGTAAGTAGGTAATTTATGTTTGTAAATTGTAAGCAGGATTTTTGCATTCAATCACCTATTTCACGAGTACCACACGTTGGCGACGGTGCCGGTCCCACCGGTGCCGGCCAGACCGCGGGTCGGTAGGCGCGCGGTAAAAGGGGGGGCGCGACAGAGCCTCCTTATCTTTGTCAATGTCAGCTCTAATCATGGCAATCTCTATCTCTTTATGGTACTGTGCCTTTCACAGACTTAGTACCCTACCTTAAATTTTGTAGCTTTTGATACAATTCCCTGTAATAGTGAGATGGAACAAATATTTTGCGCAAAATAGATTTCATGTCAACCCAATTATCAATAGTACGTTCTCTATTTCTACGCCTACTTATTAATAATTGATCCCACCAAGTCAATGCATAATCAATAAAAGAGACGGCTGCAAACTTTACCTTTTTCTCATCAGAATCAGAATAGTTGTAACAATCAAAAATAAAATCTATCTTTCGCTCCCATTCGATGTATACGTCAGGATCGGCTTTACCTTGGAACGGAGGTAAGGATAGCTTAATTGTCCCAATATCATTATCTCGAGTCCAATTCTCCCTCCAGCCATGCTGCAAATTCCTATCATTATAAACCTCATCGTCAATATTATCTTGATCAGATTCATACTCATCTTCTTGATGATGTGGAAGGGTATTAGCTCTATGAGCTTGATGTCTAACTCCTTGAGGCCTCCCTCTTTGTTGGTATGACATTCATGCAAGCCTCTATTTGATCTATGCGATCCCTGACATTGCCAAATGCAGCAAATACTCGATCAAATTGTTGTTGTATGGCCTCCATTGTTATGGGATTTCCAGTTCGACTAGTTTCTTCCTGTGACATAATAAAAACACTCACAAAGAAAAAGAAAGTGATTAGGGTTAATAAGATTAAAAGAAATTTCCTCACCACTCAACTTACTCTTGCGAGTATATGCACTCAAATTGTATCACTTAATGCCTCATGTATACCCTCAATTGAATGGATTTTTATCACTCAAATGATCTCGCCACACTGCATTTTTCCTCTATTTAGTTCGCTCTCAAAGTCTTTGGAAGACTACGATGACCAAAGTGAGCTCCAATTATATCTTAACCACTTAATTGGCTGGAAGTCAAGAAAACAAATAATCACGAGCCAACGACAAATAAGAGACACCAAAATTTCAGATTTAAGCTTCAAAGAAGAAGAGACAACAAAATATCCGAAACTAGCGTGAAGCAACAAAACGTATAGAAAGCAAATAAGAATTTGGTAAGCAAATTTACCAAATGAAAAAAAGGAAACTAAGCACACAAAAACAAACAAGTAGCACTTAAGAATAACAAAGAAATAAAAAGAACCAACAAAAGTACTTTTGAACAGAATTACAAATTCGGAAAGTTTTCAAAAATAGAAAGTTTTCAAATCTAGAAATTAGAAAGTTTCCAAAATTGACATCTAGTATGTTTCCAAGAGATTGGAATTCGGAAAGTTTCCAAAAAAAATGAATTTGGTAAGTTTCCAAATTTAGAATTTGGAAAGTTTCTGAATATGAGTTTGGTAAGTTTCCAAATTTAGAATTTGGAAAGTTTCCGAAGATGAATTTGGTAAGTTTCCAAATTTGGAAGTTGGAAAGTTTCCAAACTCAACTAGGAAATCAAAACCTTCTTAGATTAGGACAACAAATTTTTTTTTTCTCCTTCTTGATAGCCGATTCTTCTCCTTCTCCTTTTTTTTCACATTTCTTTTTCTTTCAACACTTTTTTTTTTTTTTTTTCACTTTTCAGCCAAACAAATTTTTACTTTCTTTTTTTAATTGGCCAACAACACTTTTTTTTTTTTTTTCAATTCGGCTGAGAAGAGGTTTATTTTATTTTATTTTTTTACAGCAACAACAACAAAGAGAATAATGTTCTTCAATAACAAAGAAGCAATAATATGGCCGGAAATGTTTTTTGGATGAACAGTAACGGTGAACAGTATTTTTTTTTTTTTTTTGGGGCAGAAACTAAGATATGATTCTCTTTGAATGAAAATCTGGAAAATTAAAGAGAAAAATAAAAAGAACTGACTAGAATTGGACCAGCTTTGATACCAATCTGATGCGAACTACGTTCAATCGACTTGATGCCACGAAACTCAACAATTCAAGATGGCACCAAAACCCCAAGGATCGACTCCAAAGTAGGTCACAAGAATTTAGATAGCAAACACACAAACAAGAACAATAAAGAACACACAAGAATCAATTTACAAGAATTCAACCCGTTGTCTATAACGAGACAAGAACCAAACTCTTAACAAGATTTAAAGCGAGAATTGACCCGTTGCCTATATGAATCAGGCATGAACCAAATCTATAAGTCGGTTAGCACAATCACCGTTGCTCGAGCAATTATCCAAACAAAGTCTTAATCCAAAGACGAAAAGAAAGAACTTTTTCCTCACGAAAAAGACAAGTTTTTTTGATAAAAATATGCTGAAATTCGTCCATATGATGAGGCCTATTTATAGGCTTAATAAATTCCTAAAAACTACCTTAAAAACTCCAAAAAAAGTAGTGCTAGGGTTCAGCCATAAGTGACCCCAAGATTTGGGCTAAATGGGCCTTATTAAAGCTAATTAATAAGCCTAAAAACTAAGGACTAAATCACAACTAAACTCGACTTAAACCAGCCCAATTTACACAAACTTAAACTACTATTGGGCTTTATATAATAATAGAGTAAACACAAACTACCGGACTTCTCCATTATAGTGGATTTGGACTTGAAGAATGTTCCAATTAGATTTACAAGCCCGTTCTACTTGTAGTTTGTTTTGGACGGCTTCCTCGTCGAGAACACCTCGAACCAAACTTTGCATGGTTTGTTGGATTCTCTTTGCACGTGCCCTTGTAATTGGTCTAGTTGGCACTTGCAATGACTCTTCACGAACCTTAGTCAAGCTTGAAGATGCCCCTTGGCTCGTATCAGCATAGTTGCATAAATTTTCATCCAAGGACATCTTTCATAATTTGAGAGTAAGATTGTTCATCTTTTGACTATTCTCCTTGGGATAACCTCATTACTTATTTGTTACTTAGAATGATTACTAATCCTATGATTCAATTCTAAGTGAATAAGATGGGTTACTAATTATAATTGTAGAAGTGCAGAATGATTACTAATCCTATGATTCAATTCTAAGTGAATAAGATGGGTTACTAATTGTAATTGTAGAAGTGCATAAGTGTGGAGTTATTGGTTATTCTAACAAGTGGACTCTTATAAGTATTGGGCATACACGTGACCCAGCAAAGGGCAAGGTTCCCGCATCATCATCAGGCCCACAGCAAGAACAAGAGCAATCCCAGCAACCGGCAGTACTGGGGCAACTTCTAAATATTACTGCCCATAGGAAATATGAGCATAACATATCAAAGTGGGCGCCAATTAAAGAAAAAGGAGTATATGTTCCTCCGCATGGGGCATTGAGCTTCGCCAAGTTATACGACAACATGGATAGAACCACTTCATTGCTACCCTTATTGATGTTGTACTACATGTGGTAAGAGAATTTTATTCTAACTTGGCTCATTATAATGACCAACGGGTGCACTTGAGGGGCCAACATGTGGACATATCGGCAGATGCGATTAATCGGCTTTTGAAGCTAAATTGGGTCCGAAGAAATAAATGGCCGAAAATTCGCGATGTCAATATGGTACACAACACAATTACTAGTGTCCTATGCGATGGGAGGTTGATTGGACCTTTACAACTACTGGGGGGACGTAACTTGGCATTTTGCTTTCAAAAGGCTTAAACCTGAATGACAGTTTGGTTTAAATTTATATGTGCCCGACTTCTTCCAGTAATTCCATCTGTCGGATGTTACTATAGAACGTGCTAAATTGTTGTATTTCATTGCCACTGGGAGGTCCATTGATGTCGGCCAATTAATTCATAACGAAATTTGTTATTTGATGACTCCCAAGCAGTTTGGGCTATAGTATCCGCACTTCATCCGGCTGTGGAACGATTCAAGGTTGGGAAACCACTTGTGATGGAGGAGGTTGACAGGCCACAAGTTAGAAGGACGCGCTCTTATGTTTCTACTACTGAACAACCGATCGGTGAAAGCAAGCTGAAGACTCAAGAAGAGCTCCTCCAGCAGATTTCACAAGTGCAACAACGTATGCGGCAATGATTTAATGCATGTATTATGTATCAACATACGTGGCAACAAATGATGGAGGCTCAGCATATGGCTAAGGAGTGCGAGAAGAGTCTAACTCGACGTTTCCACCTTTTCTTCATTTTTCTCAAGAGTTGGCTTCGAAAGATGAAGATTGATCTTAGTTTTGATTTTTCTTGTTTTCTTGCATTTTAATTTATCTTATTCTTTTATTTTCTTTCATTTCTTTATTCTGTATACCCATAAGTGGCTAGGATATCTTTCTTAACTAAAGCACAATTTAGTTTCTTGGTTTCTTACTATTTTAAGGGTTTTTATGTTTTGTTTTTGGTTTTAGTTATTAATGTTTACCACCTAGACTCCGGCGTATTTAGTTCAATGTAAACGGATCAAACGTTCTTCATTGATAGAGAAACTTCCCTTTTTCCCTATTTACTCTTTATTTTTGCATTGGGGACAGTGTTATTCTTTAAGTGTGCGGTGGGGAGTTTTCTTACTTTCTATTGGTGTTTTGTTTGGTTTGGTGTTTTGTTTGTTCACTTTGTTCAATTTTTACTTTCACAGTCGTAGCTAAGCTTTTGATTTGAGAGCTATAAGAAATTTAAATTGAAAATTTTATTCACAAATTGCTTAGCATGTTTCATTGATTTTCTACTTGATAATTTTGAGCTAAGTTGTCACGAGTAGGATAGTCAGTGTTAATATTTTTCTAGCATGATTTCTAATTTTTGAGCACTAATAGCCTTACAATGTTGTACCTTTTTGGCACTAAGAGATAATTGTGTAGATTCCTTTATATTGCATTCCAAACACTTGTTTTATTATATTTTCGAGGAAAAATTTTAGATAATTTGATTTGAATTAAAGATGAGGGTAGGCATTTCTTTGGACAGCCTTTCAAGCCAACCATTACTATAAAATTTATCTCTAGAACCCTACTTGAACCTTAATTTGTTTTGAATGGACAAAAGCACCATTCGTTTTTTTTTTTTCCTAAATCTTTTTTATCTACCTTTGTGAGCTATTCTAAATGTTCTTTAAGAGATTTAATGTCGCATTAATGATTAAAGGGATATAAGGATGGAAGGTAGTTGTATGATAGTGTTAGAAGAATGGTGAATGGTGTACAATTTAAGGTGTAGGGGTGTTTAAAAAAAAATTTGACCATAGAAGGTGGTGTCTATCACTAGCATTTGTATTGGGTATTGCAGTGGTGCCCACTATTGGCACCTGCATTAAAGTGTTAGCAGGTAGTGTCTATTACTGGTACCTGCGTAGATATTTTTTGTGGGTAGTACCTGCCACTGGTACCCATTTTGGGAAAAATAAAAAGAAGAAAAAGAGAAAGAAAAAAAGGGAGATATGTTTTCAAAATGTTGGAGAAAAGGGTTGAAATTAAAAAAGTAGGATTTCATTTTGCTTGTCGCAAAAAAATTTCATGGGTGTTTGTTAATTAAGTGTGGGGTTATTTTTCTGCAAAGATATGTGGTTTAATGTGTTGGAGAAAAAGTTTTATTTTGATCTGTGGCCAGCATTGATTTAAAGCTTTTTCTTTCTTATTTGTGATATCCTTATCCTTTCTTTGTTAGCCAAGATTCTAGCCTTACATTACAAGGTAAAAATCCTACCTAAAAATTTAAATTGAGTCAATTGTCTACTTTAGTGGAGAAGTGTAAGAAGAGTAAACTATGGAGTGTTTAGAAAAATTCAAAAGGTTTGCATAGTTTGATCTAAGTGTCTAAAAGTTATTTTTGCATTGCTATGCACACACTTACACTCAAATTCATGTATAGGGATGCATTATCATTTGACTAATTTCCTTATGATGGTTTGGTTTTTGTTTATTTATGTGGATAATTGATGAGAGGTGTTGAGTATGATTGAGATTAATTTCTATTTTTTGCTCAAGATGATCAAAAACTAAATGTGGGATAGTTGATAAACTCGTAAATATTATATATTTTATGTATCGTTTACCTCGTTTTTGGTGATGTATAAGTAAGAATTGAGTATATATGAGATAAAATAGTTTATTTTAAGTTTTGTAAGCTTTGAGTAAAGAAAGAGTCAAAATCGATTACAAAATTGGAGGAGAATTGCAAAATTAGAATTTACATGCACCGGTGAGGAGTAATTGTGAATACAATTTGGTACATTGAGCGTAAATTTCTTGTCCAAACTCTAATTGGAGTGATTAAGATGTTTTGGAAAGATAAGACATAGACCTACAACTTTGATGTTTTGAGTTTTATCAAATTCTACCTTCATTATAGTCAAAATCAAGAATGAAATTGAAGTTGGTGCTACCAAGCGTGCCTAGGTGCGACAAAAATGCAGCGCCTAGGCATCGAAACCAGAAGCTCCATTCTTTGGTTCTGCCAAGCACGCCCACGCGTGACAATATGCAGTGCCCAAACGCAAGTCGTTGGACAAATGTCATGGGCTTGCTTATTTTGCAAGAAAAGTTCTCTCGTGGGCCAATTTGCATGAAAAATTGTGTACTTATCATCCCAGAGCTCCAAAACTCTAAAAACACCTATAAATACACCAAGAGAAGGGGAGGAAACAATAATCATCATTAGTCATTCTTAATTTCTTAATTTTCAATAGTTAGAACGATAATTTAGACGTAGGATAGATAAGTTTTTCCCAAGTATTCAAGTTAGAATTCTGTTTTCTTGTCAAGGATTCAAGATTTGACGATCATCAACATTGGTTTCTACTGCAATTACTGAGTTTGATTTATTTTTCTGCAATTCAATTTTTATTTTCATTGCATTGTTGTTCTTTAATTATCATTCTTGTTTTATTGCCTTTAAATTCTTAATTTCTTTCATAGTTTAATAGTCAAGGTTTTTTTTTTTATCGCTTTTGAAGGCTTTTATACATGTAGATTAATTTAAAATTTTGTTCTTGATTAAATTTTGGCAAGTAGGGTAGATTAAATTAAGTTTTTAGTTAATTAAATTCAATTGCTTTCCGTAGGGTTAGAATTTTACATTCTTGTCTTTATTTTAATTTCTTGTGATTTAATTAAATTTAAGTCTATTAAACAACCTTTGATTATTTGGTCTAACTAGTAAATAGGCTTGTGAATCTAGTAATTGTTCTAATAGTTCTCGTGGGAACGATCCTTACTCATGCTATGTACAAACTCACCTCATATACTTGCGAGTGTGTGGGAGTTGATTATGATAATTAAGGTTTTTACTACTTGTTCATTGTTTTCAAAAACCTATATAGTATTCTACCGAATAACGTGAATTTTCTTGGTGACTGCTATTAACAAATTACTTCTTCATATTGATGACAGGGGTTACTGAGACTTCTTGATAATGACTGCGGTTGTTAAGTGCTGTCAAAGTTCTAGTTGCGATTTTTCTCTAGTGACCGTGATTTATGATTTCCCTCTTCAAAATTGATGACTGCGATAAATGGCCTACTTGATAGGTTGATTTGAATCCTACAAATATACACTCTTTTAATTACACAAAAATACTAAAATAATATTAAAAACACTAAATTAACATAAAGTAACATAATTTAGAACATACAAGTAAAATTAGGCAAAAACAACACTTAAACCGTAAAAATGCTTGAAACTAAAGTAAAAATACTCATGTTAGGATACATATAATTTTAGTTTCCTAGAGTGATATCAACATAATTACACACATTTTCACACACACACTTACACTTGCATATATTTTTACACACATGCACACTTGCACACATTTTCACACACATACAAACACACAGACACATTTTCACACACATACACTTTCACACATTTATACACACACACTTACATAGAAATATACTTACACATATTTTCAAACACACACTTGCACATATTTTCACACACACCACTTCCACAAACACTTTTACACATTTTCATACACACACATACTCCTACACACATACTTACACACACATTTGCGCGTACTAATTGATCTTCATGCACTTTCACACACTTTCACAAATACACATACATACACACATTTTTATACACACACACACATATTTCTCTCCCCCTACACACACACACCTTTCACACTTTCACACATGCACACATATTTTTACACACATACACATGCTTACACATATTTTCACACACAAACACACACTTACACATATTTTCACACACACACACATACAACTTACATTTTCACACAGTCACACACTTACACACATTTTTGAACAGTTTCATACACACTGATATTTTCACAAACACAAACACACTTTCACATATTTCATATTTTCACACACACATATTTTCATAGCACACACTTACACACATTTTCACAAACACACACACACACACATTTTCTCTCTCACACACACATTTGCACACATTTTAAGACACACACACACTTACACATATTTTCATACACTTAACACTCTTAGATGCATTTTCACACTCATTCATACATTTTCACATACACTTACACACATTTTCAGACACTTACATGTATAATTTCACACATTTTCATACATCTATACACACACTTTTTCTCATTTTCATACATCTATGTAAATATGTGTATAAAAATAGTGTACGTGTATTATGAGTGTGAAAATTTATGAAAGTGTGTGTATATGTGAAAAAATGCATTAGTGTGTGCATGTAAATATGTGAAATTGTGTGTGAGTGTGTGTGCCACTATGTGTGAAAATATATGTAAGTGTGTGTATTTGCGAAAATGTGTGTAAGTATGTGTGTGTGTGAAAATGTGTGAATGTGTGTGTGTATTTATGAAAATGTGTGTAAGTATGTGTGTGTGAAAATGTGTGAATGTGTGTGTGTATTTGTGAAAATGTGTGTAAGTATGTGTGTGTGTGAAAATGTGTGAATATGTGTGTAAGAAAATGTGTATGTGTGTGAAAATATGTGTGTGTAAAAATATGTGAAAGTGTGTGAAAATGTAAGTGTGCATAAGTGTGTGTATGTGTGTGTGTGTGCGAAAATATATGTAAGAGTGCATGTGTGTGTGTAAATATGTGTAAGTATATATATATATATATGCAAAAATGTGTGAATATGTGTGTATATGTGAAAATATGTGTTAATATTTGTGTAAGTGTGTGAATGAAAATATGTGTGTAAGTGTGTGTGCGTATGTTAAAAAGTGTATAAATATGGTAAGTGTGCTTAGTGTGTGTGTTTGTTGGTGAAAATATGTGTGAGTGCGTGTGTGTAAAAATGTGTGAAAGTGTGTGTTTGTGTGTGAATGTGTGAAAATGTATGTAATTGTCTGTGTGTGTGAAAATATGTGCAAGTGTGTGTATCTAAGTATGTCAAAATGTTTGTAAGTGTGTGTATGTGAAAATTTGTGAAAATATATAAGTGTATGTGAAAATATATAAGTGTATGAAAATATGTATAACTGTGTGTATAAAAGTCTATGGAAATGTGTGTAAGTGTGTGTGTGAGTGAAATATATGAAAGTGTGTGTAAGAAAATGTGTGTAAGTATGTGCATGTGTGTTAAAATGTGTGTGAAAATGTGTGAAAGTGTATGTGCTAAAATGTGTGAAATTATTTATGAAACTGTGTGTGTATGTTTGAGAGAGAAAATGTATGTATGTGTGTGTGTGAAAATACGTATAAGTATCTGTGTGTGTGAAAATGCTGTGTAAGTGTGTGAAAATGTATATAAGTGTGTTTGTTTATGTACACACAGAAAATGTGTGAAAGCTTGTGTGTGAAAATGTGTATGTAAATGTGTGTGAAAATGTGTGTAAGTGTGTGTGTGAAAATGTGTGCGAGTGTGTGTATGTGAAAATGTGTGAAAATGTGTGTAAGTATGTGTGTGTGAAAATGTGTGCAAGTATGTGTGTGTAAGTGTATAAAAGTGTGTGTAAGTGTGTGTGTGAATGTGTCTAAAAGTGTACAAGTGTGTGTTTAAGTGTGTGAAAATGTGTACGTGTATGTGAATATGTGTGAATACGTGTGTAAGTATGTATAAATGTGTGCATGAAAATGTATATGTAGATTATCATCTTGTAATTATTTGTTGTAATTAAATAAATTTATGTTAATTAGATGGATTGTTATAATTAAATGGATTTGTGTGAATTAGATAGTTTATTAATTTAAAACCATTTATTAAATGGTTTTAAATGCATAAACCATTTACATCCACTAAAATTTTTGGAATTAATCATACCCATTTAAGTGTAGATGCTGACATAATTTTAGATAATAAATAGATTTGGATCCAAATACCACCTCTAATCATAACTTGTCGAAATCACGCCAATTTCATCTACAATTTCAAACCTAAATATACAGCAAATAGATTTAATTATATTTCACATTATCTCTAAAAGTAAATCGGTAAATAAATGAGTCGAAAAGACAAATTCAGGCCAGTGCAATACCCAACGCCACAGCCCCTAAACTGGAGCCGCAACGCGTAGGCACTGCCGACTACTCAGGCCGTGAGAGACTTGGCCATTTTGTTTCACTGCTTGACTAACCCGTTTCAGTATTTCACCAAAAACATCCAACATCATCATGAATCAATCATCATCAATATCATATTCCTTCAATATTGTATTACCATACCATCATATCATCAATTGCATTCGTCACTGTTTATCTTTTCTCTCCAGATAAAATCAAGACAATAAATATTATAACTTCACTTATCAATAAATTAGCATAGATCAGTAGCATGCAATTTAACTCTTAAAACTCACTGCCGTCACACACAAACTCCCAAACTTCATCCTAAAACATGACTTAATAAGCAATCATAATTAATGAACCCAAAATTCCATCCGATTCTAATAAATAAACATTAAGTGTTGCGAAATCATTAACCTTTACGAATAATCACCTTTAAAATCCATCAAAAGTTTATATCCATCTTAAAACACATTAATTCATACAAATTCAACTCTATGAAAACGTCCCCTATTCTGGAATCATACCAAATAATCTAATATAAAGGTTTAGTATAAATAGCTGTGAGTTTCGAGATCCACTTACTTTAATTTTTTTCATTAGATTCCTTTATTAGATGCGTCCTTAGAAACCCTAGAACTTCAAAAAAAATACATATATATCGATATGACATAAGTATGATATGTCACCTATTTATAATTTCTAATAATTACATCTTAAATCCTTCAATTATAGAGTATCTTACGAATGCCCCTAGAAAAATTGGGGTTTCGTAGGAGGAGCTAATGCTTTTAATTTTTTTTTTTTTTCTAAACAAAACATCAACCAAGCTATTGATGTCGTTGTAATATAGCGGTGAGTATTCCTACCTATCACATAGGCGACCCAGGTTCCATCCTTGACAACGGTGTTTTGAGGAGTGCATATTCAAATTCAAAATTGTTAGAATGCTGATTTTTGAGGTGTGCTTATTCAATTCCATATTTATTTTAATGCTCTTATTGATCTGTACATTTTAAAGTGGAGTTTTGCGGAGTGCATATTCAAATTCAAAATTGTTAGAATGCTGATCGCGTACTCTTACGGATTCAGTTTTAAATTTACAAACTTGATTTTAATGCTGAGGTAAGATGTTAGTTGGATAACTAGAATTTTGTGATTTATATCTAATTTTTAGTGCTTTGATTGATCTGTGCATTTTGAGTTGGAGTTTTGAGGATTGCATATTCAAATTCAAAATTTTTAGATTGCTGATCCTGCACTCTTACGAATTCGGATTTAAATTTCACAAACTTGATTTAATGTTGAAATAAAATGCTAGTTAGACAACTAAAACTTCGTGGTTTATATCTAATTTTTATGCTAAGCTAGTATTTTGATAAGTCTTCTTTCAAATTTTATCTTTCACTAGTCTATATTATATATCAATATTTTTGTTACAAATTCTATTAGTTGTGGATGTCAACACATGTATTTTAATTTCGATAGGTTTTAGTGGAAATCTATCCATAATTAAGTATATAATAATTGTAGATACAAGTTACGTTATTTACATTACATAACTTATGGGTCATTGTACTCTTACAAATATATATGTACTACATGAGGAATAAAATGACAAACTATTAACTCTTCTATTTTTTCTTTTTTCTCTTTTTCTCTCAATTCCATACATTTTTCTTTTATTTCGTTTAACTTTTACAACACGTTTTCAGTACGATCAATCTAGTAAAACTTGAAGATATTTAGGTACTCTTTTATCCCGATACCTATTTATTATTTATTTCGATTGATTACTTTGAATCATGTCAAATCTTACCAAACTCGAATTTATGGCTCTCGACATAACGGGCAAGAATTATCTTTCATGGATTTTGGATGTTGAAATTCATTTAGATTCTATTGGTCTTGGAGACACCATTAAAAAGGAAAATTTTGCATCCAACTAGGACAAGGCAAAATCAATAATTTTTCTTCGTCATCACATCCATGAAGGATTAAAAGTGAGTATCTCACCGTAAAAGATCCTGAAGATCTATGAGAAAGTCTGAAAGATCGATTTAACTACCAAAACATAGTAATTCTTTCCAAACTCGTTATGAGTGGATGTATTTAAGGATGCAAGATTTTAAATCTATAAGTGATTATAACTCAGCAATGTTTAGAATCAATTCCCAATTAAAATTATGTGAGGAAAATATTATTGATGAAGATATGATGGAAAAAATATTTTCTACTTTTCATGCTAAGAATGTGCTCTTACAGCAGCAATATCGTGAAAAAGGTTTTACAAAAATATTTTCAACTAATTTCATGTCTTCTTGTGGCTGAATTAAATAACGAATTATTGATGAAAAATCATGAATCTCGTCCCATGAGAACTGCTCCATTCCCTGACATGAATGCAAATATATCTGGAAGTGTTTCATTCCATGAAGTGAATGTAACTATGCATAATAATTCTAAAAACAATTATGGTTATGGTCGTTCCCGTGCCTGTGGGCGTGGACAAGGTCGTGGCCGTAGAAAAGGTCGTAATAATTATCCATCTCACCACAAGTGGATTAATTCTAAAGACAATGAGCAAGGGAAAGAAAAGTTTGGTCAAAATAATCTTACCCAAAATACTAAAGATTTGTGTTATTGATGTGGCATGAAAGGATATTGGTCATGTACGTATTGTACTGCTGAGCATCTTGTTAAATTTTATCAAGCATCCATCAAAGGAAAGAGAAAAATGTTGAAGCAAATAAGACTTATCAAAATGATGGCGTTATGACAAATTTTACGGATAAAATTATAAGATAGATAATTCAAACTATCATGTTGATGACTTCAATGACCTCACCGATATAACACATTTAGATGCATTAGACTTCTTTGAGAGTTATGAGTAAATTGTTGGGAATGAATAATGGATTCTTTTTTAGTTTATTGTGTTTTTTTAATTTTTCAGTAGTTTTTAATTTATTTTAAATTGCAACATTTATTTTAATGTAATTTGTTTCTTTATTTTTTTGCAATATTTATTTTAATTAAATCATTTTTTTTAATGAAGAGTATGAGTATTTCTCATTCAATGATTGGATTCAAGAACAGTGAAGCTTTATGTCGTGCTGATAGTACAACAACACATACGATACTTAAACATAAGAAATATTTTTCTCATTTAATAAAGGCTAATGCCAATGTTAATACAATATTGTGTAGTACTGAATTAATTGATAGTTCCAGAAGAGCCATTATATTATTACCTGGAAGAACAAAATTTACTATAAATAATGTATTATTTTCTGCTAAGTCTCAAAGAAATTTAACAATCAAATTAAATTTTAAAGATCCGTCGAAATGGATATCATATTGAGACTATAAATGAGAAAACATTGAGTATCTATATATCACAAAAATAATATCTGGAAAGAAATGTGTTTTGAAAAAGTTATCTACTTTTCTGGTTTGTACTATACAAATATTAGTACAATTGAATCACATGTTATAGTAAATCAGAAGTTTATTGATCCAAATACTTTTATTATTTGACATGATCGGTTAGGCCATCCCGGGAACAATATGATGCGTAGAATAATTATAAATTCACATAGACATTTATTGAAGAACTTGAAAATTCTTCAATTTAGTGAATTTTCTTGTGCTGCTTGTTCTCAAGGAAAATTAATTACTAGACCATCACCAATTAAAATCGAGATTGAATCCCCAGTATTTCTAGAACGTATTCAGGGTGATATCTGTGGGCCATTCACCCGTCTAGTGGACCGTTTAGGTATTTCATGATTTTAATAGGTGCATCTATTAGATGGTTTCATGTGTTAGACATGTTTATTATCTTCTCCCAACATTGTGTTTGCGAGATTACTTGCTCAAATAATTCGATTAAGAGCACAATTTCCAGATTATGCAATTAAGAAAATCCGTCTTGATAATACTAGCGAATTTACATCTCAGACATTTAATAATTTCTGTATGTCAATTGGTATAACTATTAAACATCCTATTGCGCATGTTCATACTGAAAATGGTCGAGCAGAATCATTCATAAAGCGCCTCCAATTAATGGCTAGACCATTACTGATAAGAACAAAATTACCTATTTCTACGTGAGGACATGCTATTTTGCATGCAGCAGCACTTACACATATCAGACCAACAAATTATTTGAAATTCTCTCCATTACAATTGACTTTTAGTTAGAAGCCTAATATATCCCAACTAAGAATTTTTGGTTGTGCGGTATATGTTAAATTGCTCCACCACAAAGCACAAAGATGGGTCCTCAAAGAAGATTGAGAATATATGTTGGATATGAGTCCCCCTCTATTATACTCAATTAAATATCTTGAACTGTTAACAAGAGATTTATTTAAGCCACATTTCGTTGATTCTCATTTTGATGAAAATATTTTTCCAACATTAAGGGGAGAAGATAAACAGTTGGATAGAAAAATTGAATGGAATGAATTATCGTTATCTCACTTCAATCCTCGTACAAAACAATGTGAACTAGAAATTCAAAAGATAATTCATTTGCAAAATATTGCGAATCAACCGTCAAATTCATTTACCAACCTAAAACGAATTACTAAATCTCATATACCAGCTAAAAATGTTCCAATTAGAATTAAGTTCCAGTAGAACAACCTATCAGTGGAAATGATAGTAAACTACACTTAAGGCGTGGTAGACCAATCGATTCCAAAGATAAGAATCCTCGAAAGAGGAAAGAAGCAACTATTTAAGATGGTCATGTTATACACATCGGGCGCTCCCGAAAAGACCCCAAACATAATTAATCATAGAATTCTAGAAATGGATCAGGTAACTGAATCTAAGGTGAAAATGAAGAAATGTCGAAAAGTTATGTCTCTAGTGAAAAAAGATAGAATCGAAAAGATATTGTTGTCAACAACAAGTTTGTTTATAATGTAGTAGCTAATGTTTTGAACGAAAACGAGGATGTAGAACCTAAATTTGTCGAAGAATGTCGACACAGAGATGATTGACCAAAATGGAAAGATGCAATTCAAGTATAATTAAATTCACATTTAAAACGTGTGGATTTTGGACCTGTAGTCTAAACACCTAAAGGTGTAAATTCGATGGGGTACAAATGGGTATTGATGCGAAAACGAAATGAGAAGAATGAAATTGTGTGATACAAAGCACAATCTTGTTGCACAAGGATTTTCATGTGTACTCGGCATTGATTATGAAGAAACATATTCTTCTGTGGTGGATGCAATCACCTTTAGATATCTTATTAGTTTGGCAGTTCATGAAAAACTTGAAATACGTCTAATGGATGTCGTGACAACCTATTTATATGGCTCGCTTGATGCCAGAGATCTACATAAAAATCCCTGAAGGATTTAACATGCCTGATACATATAATATTTCCCGAAAAAATTGTTCAATAAAACTATGTAAATCCTTGTATGGATTAAAGTAATCTAGGCATATGTGGTATAATCGCCTCAATGAATATCCATGAAAGAGGGTTACAAAAATGATCCAATTTGTCCATGTGTCTTTATAAAAAGAACTAGATCAAAATTTGTAATAATTACTGTATATGTTAATGATATAAATATTATTGGAACTCCTGAAGAGCTTCAAAATACAATTAATTGTTTAAAGAAAGAATTTGAGATGAAAGACCTAGGTAAAACAGAATTTTATATAAGTCTACAATTTGAGCACTTAACGCATGAAATTTTCATTCACCAATCAGCTTATACAAAAAAATATTAAAGCGATTTTATATGGATAAAGCACATCCATTGAGTACCCCAATGGTTGTAAGATCGCTTGATGTGAAAAAGATACTTTTCGTCCTCGGGAGATCTCCATGATGAATAACTTCTTGGTCACGAAGTACTATATCTAAGTGCTATAGGAGCTTTAATGTATCTTACTAATAATATATGGCTTGATATAACATTTGCTATAAGTTTGTTAGCAAGATTTAGTTCTTCTCCAACACGAAAATACTGGAATCTGCGAGGGACTATTGATATGGGTTTACTTTATTCAAGTGAATCTAAATTACAATTAATCGGCTATGCAGATGCCGGATATTTATCTGACCCACATAAAACTCAATCCCAAGCGGGTTATTTATTCACATGTGGAGATACAGCTATATCATGGCGTTCAACAAAACAAACTTTAACCGCTACTTCTTCAAATCATGTAGAATTAATTGTTATACATGAGGCAAGTAGAGAATGTATTTAGTTAAAGTTATTCATTCAACATATCCAGAAGATATGTGGTTTACCGTTAGGAGAGAGGCTGTCAATAATATTATATGAAAATAATGCAGCATGTATAGCTCAGTTAAAGGGAGATGAAGTTATATTAAAGGAGATAGAACTAAACATATTTCTCCAAAGTTTTTCTATACTCATAATCTTCAGAAGAATGGTGATATTCATATCTATCAAATTCACTCATATGATAATCTAACTAATTTATTCACAAAGGCGCTACCAACATCAACATTTGAGAAGATAGTTTGCAATATCGGAATGCGTTGTCCCAAGGACATTAAGTGAAGTTTTCACGAAGGGAAGTAATAGTACACGCTGTACTCTTTTTCCTTTGACCATACTTTTGTCCTAATGGGTTTTTCAAGCAAAGTTTTTAATGAGACACCATGCAAAAGTGTACTACAAAATTTGTGTACTCTTTTGCCTTCACTATTTTTTTTTTTTTTGTCCCATCGGATTTTTTCTAGTCAAGTTTTAACGAGGCACATGATCTAATTATTAGACATCCAAGGGCAAGTATACAAATTCTATTGGTTGTAGATGTCTACACATATACCTTAATTTTGATAGGTTGTAGTAGAAATCTAGGTCAATATCTAAGTATCTGAAACTGCAGATACAAGTTATGTTATTTACATTACGTAACTTATAGGTCATTGTATTCTTATAAATATATGTACTACATGAGGAATAAAATGACAAACTATTAACTCTTTCATTTTTTTTCTTTTCTCTCTTTCTCTCTCAATTCCATACATTTTTTTTAAATTTTGTTTAACTTTTATATCAATTTTTAGTTTTTAAAAAAATTTAAATTAAATTAAATTAAAGGTGACTAAGAACTTTACACTATTAGTATATAACATCAAACAAGATATTTAAGTTGAAGGTGACTAAGAACTTTACACTAGTAGTATATAACATCAAACACTATATTTTAGTTGAAGAAACTTGGGATGTTGGACAATTGGCAATAAAGTAGTCTTAAGTGCATTCTGAGACTGTAGGTCAGGAGGTTCCAATCCATGCCCCTGCAATCTATACAAATTTTAGCAGCAGGGGTTCAAATGATCAAATTCCTACATGCCGTCTAAGATAATTTAGGATATAAATTTCAGCAGCAAGCAATCAAGGAGCAAAAAGGAGAGGAACACCGACCCATATGCTAATACAAATAGAGCAAAAAGGAGAGGAGCATGACGTTTTGGGTTACAAACTTCCTTTTTTCTACTCCATAATAAATGAGGGGGTTTGATGTAACCATTTAGATTTTCTTTTTGATGTAACGATTTAGATTTTCTTTTCAAAGTTACCCTCAATATAAAATTTTAATGACTTTGTTATGTCTCCTAAATTGAATGCCTTTTTATAATTATTTGGGCTATTTATATAATACTCCTGAAATAGTAAAAGAGAAAACAAAACCTACTTTCAAAACTTCATATTAGGAAATAAATTTGATTAAAGTAAATTTTTTGATGTAATAGAATATTAGGAATGAGTTTTAGAAATTAAAGAAAGTAGGAAATAACTTTTATTGGAATAGATTTTAGAAATTGAGTAATAATAAAGAAAAAGTTTACTTGAAAAATTATTTTCATATTTTAGTTGTACTTCTGGACTCTTCAAAAGAAAAAAGGCTGAAAAGGTAAAAAAGAAAATAAAACTATTTTTTGAGACTTAATCAAATAAAGTTATTGAAAAAATAACTTAATTGAATAAAATTTCTCATTAAATGGAATTACGCTTATAACCATTATCAACATATACAAGTTAGGGATACATTAATAGACTAGACAACATTTATATGCAATTAAAGAAACTAACATTTTATTAACAAGTCTGTAAACGGAAAAAGGAAGCATGCATTTGAGAAAAGAAAAAGAAGAAGACAGGGTTATTTTTAAATGGTTAAATACCATTTTAACCTTAAAACTAACCAACAATTTGACTATAGCCTTTTTAAATTAACCCCATGTTTGGTACGCGGGAATGGCTTGAAATGGAAAGGTCATTCCAGGCAAAATGCGTTTCTACCTAGAATAGGAAAGAATACTTATTCTCGTCACATGTCTAGTTACTCAGGGTAGAATGAAATAAATATTCTTTTATTGGTTAACTTTTGGTATAGAAGTCGAAATGAAAAGAATTTTAAATTAATTTGACTTAAATATCCCTGATTCTTTTAAGAAAATATAACAATTTTTTTTTTTTTTTTTTGTTCATGTTATTTATATTTTTATGGGTATGAAAAAGTTTTAAAAAAATTTATTAAGGATAAAAAAAATTAAAAGTTACGTATTATTTTTTCATTCAAATACATATTAAATAACTTAGTTTACTATTTTATAACACTATATATATATATATTTTTAAAATTAATATTCATTTTGATAAAATCGCTAAGCAAATAAAATAAAAATATAATTGACCATTTATGGTATCTAAATTGTGTGCTATTTTTATATTTAAATATTTTACATGTAATTATATTTTCCTTGAGAAATTATATATTTGGATTTTAAATTTCAACCGTATAGTTACATATTTTTCTAAAAAAAAAAAAAGAAAAAGAGAGAGAGAAAGAAGTGTTACAATCTCTTGGAAACATTAAAATTCTTATTTGAAAGTGTACAAATTTCACATAACTCAAATAATTAAATTATACAGTTTAACTAATTATGTCCTACCATATTTATTTTGCAAAAAAAAAAAGAAAAGAAAAAGTGTTTATTTGCAAAGAGATTACAACTATGCAAAGAAAAAAATTTGAATACAATTTGAAGAAAATTTGGATAAACTTGTAATCTCATAATATTCTCTTTCCAAAATAAAGTTCGAAAGAACTTTCCTCAACTTTTTGTGAGGAATGAGGATTCTAGAATTTAGCAGGAATGGTCTTTCCTGATGGAATGACCTTTCCAACTTAAAACTCCTATACCAAACATATAATGGAATGGAAAAGTTGAAAAACCCTTTCCATTCCAGGCCATTCCTTACTTACCAAACGTGGGGTAAAAGAAGAACTTAGGTAATGTTTGGTTTCATCGTTCCAAATAAAGTTTTATTCACTTCAACAAAAAATGGTTAAAATATTATACACATAAATTGCCATGAATAAAAAAAGTAATAATGATTTAAGAGACTATAATATAAAGTGAGAAATCTAGGGCAAACATAGGATACAGGAAATTAAAAGCCTAAAATTTAATAATATAAAACATATAGAAAATTGAAATTACAAAAGTTCTTAAATTTATGAACGAAAACAATTAAAAGTTCAAAATGCAAGTTCAATTACAGAATAACTTAGGTAACGTTTGGTTTTAATCACTCCATAATAACAATAATGAACAACTTGTCCATGTTTTGTGTATAATTAAAACAAAAATCATGACAATATGAAAGTTAAAAAGGAAAGCATTATTTCTAAATAATTAATTCCCACATTATGTTTATATTGATATAAAGTAAATAGTGATGTCATATTTCAAGGGTAGGTGGATATCACTATAAATCTTTAAAAAAAAATAGTGATTTTATAAGATATTTAAGTAAATGTACAAAATTTATTAGTACATATATTATGAAACATTAATTTTGACTCTAAGTATATGTAAAAGCTTTCATAAAGCCTTCTTTTATAACAAGAAGAAGACATAAAGTTTTCTTTTATATTTATTAGTGCATCTTTTATAATTCCAACTTGAACTTCAAAATAGTTTCATGTAATATTAAGTTTAAATTTTTAAAATTTTATTTATTTGTAAAACAATTGTTAGGAAAGTAAAAAAGGAAAGCATTATGTCTAATTAACTAATGCCAACATAAAATGTACAGTATTTTTTTATGATATTTAAGTACTTGTACAAAATTTATTATTACATACTTTTAATAAAAAAAATTGATATTTTTTTTAAACAAAAAAAGAATTATTTATGTAATTTTATGTGTAATATTTGTATTTTAAATCACGTTATTTTAAGTGTAATGAATATGTAAAACCTTTTAATTTAGTACAAATTTCTTAACTCCTTTTATTTCAAATAAATCTTATGTGTTGCCTCCTTGTAATTTTTTGTATACAAAATTAGTAAAACTTTACAAAATTCTAATCGAGATAGGTAAGGAACTTGATTAGTGTTCTTTTATTACATTTAAATTAGGATACAATAATTATTTTGTGATTGTATCTTCAAATTTTAGCATATTTTTCAGCCTTTTTTAGGTTTAACTCTAAGTCATGACCTTGAAATATTGAATGCACCATTCCTAGCATGTAAAATGAAACATAATCTAAATGATACTCCCACCAATTTGATTTGATGAACAACAAATATTAAATCATTTCTATTGGTATTTATTCCATAATTCCTATTTAATTAAGATATAGTAAGTAAATCATTTTACAATCATTCATTTAAGTTTGGAAAACATAGATGATTTTAAAGATAATACACAAAGTTGACACTGTATTCATTCTATCTATAGCGAACACTTGCAATGTATAGGGATATATATATATATATATATATATATATTTATCCTAAGCTGCACTTTATTGTCAAGTTAATGTTAAATATATCTTCTCCAACTAAATATGTAACTTACTTAGCTTTTAATTTTCTACAATCAAGTTCATCCGTATAAAATTTAAATCTAAAACTGATTAGTAAGAAAAGCAGACATTGAGATCTACATATGTGTGTGTTTAAAGTTTATTTCAATTGAAGATGGAAAGATAAAGAAAAAAATGCTAATGCCAGGCAAAAGTAAAGAAATCTTTTGAAAGTGAAAAGAATTTTCGCTTTATTTTTATTAACAATTTTTACCCTTTACCAATATTCTAAAATAATTCCAGCTTGAATTCAAAATAATTTCATATAACATAAATTGAACTTTTTATTTTGTTGTAAAAATAATCAATTACTTGGAATAATTAATAATCACCGTAATATATTTAAAAGTGCATTGAATAAATAAAACATTATCTTCTTAATAATTTTAAAATAAATAATTTATTACTATTCATTTAACATAGAACATGCTACGTGCAACACACGTATTCTTGTATTACTATATTAAGTATGCTATCAATAAAAAATTATTTTTATCTTCCCAGTACTTTAAATGTTCACGTTTTGATTTAATCATCTCTTATTCTTTTCTCAATTACCAATCTCTAGTATTTTAAAGTAATTCAAAAAAATAATAATAATTCATCAATTAAAGCAATAGTATTGCTTATTAGGAAAAACTATTTTATTATCTCCTCATATTACATATTTTTATTTATTTAGTCCCTCCCTTTTGAAATAATGATTTTTAATTCCTCACACATGTAAATTTTGTATTTCGATCCCTAGATCGAATTCCAAACACGTTTTGGCCTAAATCAGTCATATGATGTTCACATGACATAATTTTTCGAGAACAAATTCAAAAACTCGTTGTTTCCTCCCCATACAAAGCACGACCATTAAATCGGGTCACAAAATTTGGGAAAAAATGTCATGAGTCAGTTATTGAAATGATTTTAAATACAACAAAATACAAACTCATAACATTCTACTATGGTTATCAGTCCACTTCATTTTCATTTTCGCTAGTTTGCTGCAACGATAGAAATGAAGCCTTTGATCCATGACAATTTGAGGATTTTATTCTCTACAATTGTCCCCTACCCATTAACTGGAACTTTAATTGGATTATCTTCATAAACCCTAAATTTTTTTTCTAAATTTCATGACTTGATCTAATGCCTATGCTTTGTACTGGGGAAAAAAAATTAGATTTTCAAAATTTAGAATGTGTTTGATAAAACTGAAACTTGAAATATGAAATTTGAACACTAAAAATTAAGTGTTGAAGTCTTAATTTGCTGAATTCATAAAATTATATCTGTTTGATAATTAGTTAAATTTAAACACTGAATTAAAATATTTTACCTTGTGTATATTATATAGTTTGATAATAATTTTATATTTTATTTTTATAGTAGGTTAATTTTTAAATATATTTTTAATACAAATAAATAGTTTATTAGTATAGAGTATGTGTGTTAGAGAGAGGTGTGCGTGTGAGAGAGATACTGTGTGCAAGTGTTTATTTATATGTGAGGGAGAAAGAATATAATGTGTGTCAGTGTGTGTTTATGTGTGAGAGAAAGAATATAGCTAGGGCTGTAAACAAACTCGAGTTGTATTTGATACTCGAATTGAACTTTGCTCGATAAGAGATCGTTCGAGTTTGGTTTGTCAATAATCAAGTTAAGTTTAAATAAAATTTAGCGTTTGCTACTTTTTTGTATTCGACTCAAATTCAGTTTGATAAGTTAAAAATTTTAAATTTACAAGTAAAAATTCCAAACTACTCGAGCTTGATTCATGTTCGATCGATCAGAGCTCGTTTGAAGTCGGTTTGAAAGATAAACAAACCAAACTTGAACAAAATTTTAACCTTGTTAAAATAATAAAAAAATCTTGAACACTAGTGTGTCCGGGTTGTTTGTCTATTATACCCCTAAATATAGTGTGCAAGTGTGTGTTTATATGTTAAAGAAAAAGAATATAATATGTGCAAATGTGTGATTTTATCTGAGAAATAAGGAATATAGTATGTGCAAGTGTTCGCTATGCATGAGAGAGAAGGTAGTGTGTGCAAGTATGTTTATGTATGAGAGAATCAATATAATGTATGGAAGTGTAGTGTTTATGTGTGAGAGATAATGAATATAGTGTGTGTAAGTGTGTTCATGTGTGAGAAAGAAGGAATATAGTGTGTGCAAGTGTGTATTTATGTGTGAGAGAGAATGAATATCTTGTGTGCAAGTGCGTGTTTATGTGGGAGAGAGAATGAATATAGTGTGTGAAAGTGTGTTTATGTGTGAGAGAAAATAAATATTGTGTGTGCAATTTTGTATTGATAAGTATGTTTGTATATGTAAAAGAGTGTGTAAATGTGAAATAAAGAAAAATTGAATGAGTTTTGCTATACTAGTAAAGAATTCAGCAAATTAAGTAATAGACTTTTCATTTAAAATTTTTTATAGAAATTAAGTAGCATTTAATATATTCAGACGTAAAAGAATTTTGTTATTAAACATATTTAATACCGAAAGCAGTTAAGAGATAGAGGGAATATAAATTAACAATTTTACTAGGAAAAGAACCCTAATAGTCTTCGTACCTTTTTGGATCCCTCATATTTAAGAGACAGTTTGATATGATGCATTTCTATCCCTCACAAATTCAAATCGTATTATTTTGGTCTCCCGACACAATTACGGGCAAATTTTAGTTTGACATATTTACATGTATATCAAATGCTATATTTTTTAGAGACAAAATTGACAATATACAAAATTTTAAATATTAAATGACATTAACTACAATTTCCTCCACTTACAACCCCAAATTTTTCATCCATAATTACCAGAGATGATCCTTGCCATTTCCCTGCCACCCCCTACTCCATAATCCCTAACCCTTTTCTTCTTCTAATCACAACACCAACCCTACTCTCCCTTCCTCGTAGCTCCCCGTCCTTCAGCTCCTCTCCCTCCCCCTTCCCCTTCCCTTTTCCCTTTCCCCATCCCCCTTCCCCCTTCTCCCTTCCCCCTTGCTTATGCCATGCAATCCCCCTTCTTATAGGGATTGGGTGGAAGGATGTGATAAACTAGTTAGGTGGTGAGTGGTTATATTAGATGTGGTGGATATGTGATACGCATATAGAACAGTCAATTATGTCAAACTAAAATATACCTATAATTATGTTAAGAGACTAAAATGATACGTTTTAAAATTGTGAGAGACAAAAATATATTATTTTGAATGTAAGCTAAAAATATACTAACATAAAATGTGAAGGATTATGAGTATTAGAGTAGTTTTTTCCTTTTTATTTGTTTTATATGTTATTGTATCTCTTTTTGTTATATATGGAGTGCCTAAAACTAATTATATAACTACAAAGTCATACCATAAATAATGTACCATTAATCTTTACCATATAATGAGATCCCTCATCCCAAAAAAAGGAAAATGAAATAGTACACTTCCTCACTACAGGGAGAGAAAGCAAGGAGGATCCGTATATAGATTAGAAATACTTGTATTTTTGAATTCTGATACCTCAGAAATAGCATGTTATTTGTCCATCTACGTATAGGGTGGACATAGCCGTTAGATGGGCGGTATGGACGTCTAACAACATTATTGACCAAAAATAATGGGTCTGTTTGGATTTAGCAAATAATAGGCACTATTTGCCAAATAATATTTGGTCAACAATAATTTTTGTTTGGTCAGCAAAGCATTTTTCCAAATAATATTTCACACTATTCATGTTCTGTCTTATTCATTATTCACACAATCCATTATTTGCACTATTCATATCATATTCATTATTTCTATTTTAAAATAATATTTAATTAACAATTAAGTAAATAAATTTATGTAACGTGTCTTCGTCAAACGTAGTGTGGTAAGATTAAATTAAGAATATTTACATTTTTTGCACCCCCCCAACAACCCGCCGTCTGGCCGGCACCTTTGGACCGGCACCGTCGCCAATGTGGTACTCGTGAAATAGGTGATTAAATGCAAAAGTCTTATTTACTATTACAAACATAAATTACCTACTTACTATTACCAATTTAAATGAATCACCTATTTACTATTACATAACGAGGCTTTAAATGCGACTATGAATTGTACAAAAATAATCTAAGATAGGGAACACAGGATTGGAGTCAGGTGCCACCCGGTGTGTTGGTGAGCCGGAAGACAAAAATACATCAAAATTTAAAGAAAAAATAAACCCTAGTCTAGATTGACTCCTGGTCCACGTAATTCAAAAAACATGAGCTCGGGAATCCTGTTGTAAAATGGGAAGGTTTGGGATAGATTTGAATTTCCCTCGGCACCCACTTTACCCGACTTTGGACCGGTTGCATGATTTTATCACGTTTCCCGTTTCAATTTTAGTATTCATTATTGCCGACTTTGTAGCGTACGTGTGCTTAAGATAGTTTAAAAGTAATGTCTATATACATATTAATGAGGAAATGAAAATAAATGGTAAATAAAAACATTGACAGGTAAATTTAGCACGGGGTCCAATTTAAAGTTGCACACATTTAGCTTGTAGTGCCCTTTAACTTCCAAGGGGCAAAACAGTCGTTTGTCATGCACTTTTACTTCTAGCCCGATTTTATATTATTGATACAGTTATTAAGTCATGGACTAAATTGAGTTTGATTCACATATTTCATGTCTAGTCGTGCAACTAAACAAAATTTGAGGACAGAAGAGTAAATTCACATCATTTAACAAGTAAGAAAAAGCATAAATATTATATCGAGACCAACAAACATAAAAAATAAAGCACAAATCATCACAAAAGAAACTAATCAAAAAATATGTGCAAAATCAGTGCCTATTTACAATTTAATACTCATAACGGCAAAACGGTAATTTCACAATCAAAGGGTAATTAAACATATTAAAATGTCAAAAAAAATCAAATTAAAGTTTGGTGGTTATTGTCATTAAAAATGTAACTTAGAAGAAATTTTAAAAATAAAAAAAATAAAAAAAAAACGAAAATTAAGTCATAAATAATGTAAAAATAGTAAGATAAGCATTTTGTCACCAAAACAATCGATTCAAAAGCTCATTTAACTCACCTCAACCTCAGGAATGTGGTGGAATTGGTTATGCTTGGCTAGGAGTGCGTTTGAGCTGAATTTGTTTTCGGCACCTCCAATGCTTCCGGTTGATGAACCGGCCTTCTTCCACCTCGTTTTTCACCCACCAGATGAATGATTTTGCTTGAGCTTTACAAAGAGAAGTTGTAGTCCCAGGTACTTTCTACAACTTTTTTTCTTTGAGTTTAGTCTAATTACTCTTTAATCGCTTGGAATCTTGGCTCAAAGTCAGTTGTCTGGAAAATTTTCCAGACTTAGAAAAATTTCTCTTTTTTTTCTGCAGATTTTCTTGGCCATTAGCCTGATTATACCATGTTTTTGACCCTCCAAATGAATGATTTTGCTTGAGATTTACAAAGAGAAGTTGTAGTTCCAGGTACCCTCTACAACTTTTCTTCTTTGAGTTTAGTCTAATTACTTTTGGATCGTTTGCAATTTTTGCTCAAAGTTGGCTGTTTGGAAAATTTTCCAAACTTAAAAAAATTTCTCTTTTCTTTTCTGCAGAAATTTCGTTCCCCCTCTTTTAGGCTGAGTTTTTTGCTCTTTAAAGAAGTGGATTGAGTGTAATAACACTAAATGGTCAAAGACCATTCCTTGTCATGTTAGGAGTATGGAGCATCTGAAATTTGGTGAGAATGGGTGAAAAAACGCAGAGAAAAACGTGGCCAAAACAGCTCTGTCGACTTTGGCGTGACGCTGTGATTTGACTGTTTTGAGCTGAATTTTTTAATTTTTAATTTTTTTTAATAATTTTTTTTTTTGAAAAATCTAAAAACTTAATAATATTAAAACTCATTCTTTGTATTTCAAAAATGCATAAAACACATAATAATTAAACACCATAACACAAATTAAGATGTAAATTAAAGGTCTCTTATACACATCTAAATCAGAGACAGGGTTAAAAGAAATTAAAAGGGAAATTAAAAAAAAAATTGAGAGTCAAATTAAAAGGAAAATAGGGGAGAACTTAAAGGACAAAAAATAAGTGTCTACAGTCACTTTTCTATTTACATTGTAAGCCTATAAACGAGTCAGTTTCGGGTAGGTTCCGGGTTGTATCTAGCATATCCAGACCCAAATCTGATTAATATAATCGGATTTGGATTCAAATTCGGATCTAGATCTCTGACGCGTCTACAAAAGTAGATCCATACTCGGAATCGTCGGGTCTTGTTGGATCCAGAACCGGGTCTTAATATTCTTTTTATAACTTTTAAAATTATATATAGAACTATTACAATTTATCAAATTTTCTCTTTTTTTAATTATAAAAAGTATTTAGTTCATAATTAATATTTATGCATGTAGTCTACATTAAATACAAATTATATGGGCAATTTACACAATATATATATATATATATATATATATGTATGTATATATAGATATAAAATAATACTAATATACAATAATTTTATTATATATTAAATGTTTTAATCGGATCTGGATCTTAATCGGGTAGTAACACCAAGATCCAGATCCGACCCATTTATTATAATAGCTAAATGGGTATGGATCGGATCTAGGTAATCAAAATTTGTCATAAAAATTATATGATAAACGGGTATTATCGAGTCGGTCTGGGTCTAGACCCGACCCATTGATACAGGCCTATTACATATTGTTGTTTTTAAACTTTTTGATAATAACTGAAGTGGAGTTCCAATTAGGCATGTAAACGGGTCGGATTCAGGCTAAATCTTACATATCCATACCCAAATCCGTTTAATATTATCGGATTCGGATCTGAATTTAGATTTTATCTAAGTCTATAAAAGGAGATCCATATCCAAATTCGTTGGAACTTGTCGGATCCAACTCTTGATATTATTTTATAAATTTGAAAATTTATATATAAAAACTTCAAATTGTTATAGAATTTTTTTTAATTGTAAAAAAAGAAGATTTAATTCATATTCATATCATATTCATACATGTATTTTACATTAGAACAAAAACTATATTGGAAATAAATAAATATATATATATATATAATCGGATCAAAACAACCAGATCCATATCCGATTAGTCTATTATACAATAACTAAATGAATCCAAATCGAATCCAGATAATCGAATTTACACATTGATCTAGAGTCAAATAAATTATTTCTATGAAATGGGTCTAGACACGATTTATTTACAGACCTATCACTAATTGCTCACAAATTATAATACTATATTTTGTAGGCTTAAATTTAATTTAGAAATGTCAAACACTGTCATTTTTTTGGAATATGTTTTAAAGATCGATACTTCATTTTCAAGTACAGTCTAATATTAAAATAACAGATAAATTAAATAGATGAGTGAAAATATTTGACAATCATGATTCGAAATATGTAATTTGTTTGGCAAGCCGAATACTCAAAATCTAATAACAAATAAAAACTCAACTACCGTAAATACGGAAATCAATAAAGGAATTAAACAAAAAATCATCCATAATTATTTAATTAGTTGTGTAATTATTTTATTTTTAAATGGGTCCAATAAATAAAAGGTATTCTTTATTTCCAATACAAATTGTTATTTTAATATATTATTATGTATCTAAACAATTATTCTATTTTTACAAAAGTCAACATTATTTTTAAAAACCACTAAAATCAAAAGAACAAATATTATTTACCAAATAATACTTTATTATTGGCTGTTCAAATAGAACCAATGTTACCGGTCAACTAAGTTCAAAAGTACGTTTTGAATAGAACAAAGAAAAATGTAAAAGGGAATAAGGGGATTAAGGCAATCAAAAGGGAATAAGGGGATTTATCCAACTTTTAGTATGCGAGAATGATTTAGAATGGAAAGGTTATTCTAAATAGAATGTATTTCAATTCGAAATAGGTAAGAATGTTTATTCTTATTTTATGTCTGATGACTAAAGGCGGAATGGAATAAGTATTTATTCTTTAGTATTTGGTATAATAATTTTTTAGATGTCATAATGGAATGAATTTTATGTTAATGTGACTTAAATATCCCTTTTTTTTTTTTTAAGAAATAACAATTTTTTGTTTTTTTTCGTTTTAATTCATGTTATTAACATTTCTATGGGTGTGAGAAATTTAAAATTTTTCATGTTATCCAAATTTTTAAAAAAAATTATATTACATTCAAGCCTATACATATTAAATAGTAAAATTTAACTAATTCATAATATTATATTTATTTAAAAAGGTTTATATCCATTATAATGAGATAGCTATGCAAAAAATAATATCTAAATTGTGTTTTATATATTTTATGTCAAGGATACTATTTTTTTAATATTATATTTATTTAAAAAGGTTTAACTAAAATTTACCATCATATCTAAATTGTGTTTTAATTATTTATCTATTTTAGGTAATTATATTTTCTTGTAGAGACTACAGTTTATTTTTATTTATTTTTAAATAAACACTCTTTCTGTCTTCTTAGTCACTCGAATTCATGACCAATAAGTTATATAAAACTGTCTTACAATCTTATCGACACTTTGTTGTTAAGTGAGACAACAATTTGTATTTGTTAATAATATATTTTTTCTATAGTGTATAACTAAAACTATTTAGATGACTTTATATACATAAATACATAAAGACAAATACGTAGATACATACAATGGGATAGTTCCGGGATTGTAAAACTTTCCTTTTGAACTTCCCTTTGACTTAAAGACTTTTGATTTGTTCTCAATTGAGTACATCAACCTTTGTTTATTCTTAATTGAGTACATCAACATGTAATCTATTTTCAGTTACGCACAGCAAGTTTTGTTTAGTACTAAATAAGTAGAACAACTATTAATATACAACATCTTTTGGTTTGTTCTCAATTGAGTATGTTATCAGTTGATTTTTTATCCATTGAGTATATTAATGTTTGATTTATTCTCAATTGAGTCCAATTTTTTTGATTTATTCTTATTTAAGTACATTTAATTTTTATTTGTTTTCAATTAAGTACATTAACATTTGATTTGTTCTCGACTTAGTATGATAACGCATACAAAGATATTTAAAAGGAATAACTCAATCACTAATTGTATAACTATGATTTGTTCTCAATTGAGTAGAATTACTTTTGATTATTCGTAATTGAGGACATTAAATTTCAATTTGTTCTTCATTAAATTTATCAATATGTGATTTATTTAGCTCCGTTATCACTAACAGTATAACTATTATGTGTTCTCAATTGATTAGAACAACTTTTTATTTATTCCAAATAGAGTACATCAAATTGTTGTTGTTCTTAATTAAGTACATCAATATGTAATTTATTCTCAGTTGAGCACAATATTTATTTATTGTACTAAATTGAGTAGAACAACTATTGACAATATCTTTTGATTTGTTCTAAGTTAAGTATATTATCATGCGATTTGTTATTCATTGAGTACATTAATATTTGGTTTATTCTCAATTGAGTCCAATTTCTTTAATTTGTTCTCATTTGGGTAAATTGAGTTTTTATCTATTTTCAACTAAGTACATTAACATTTGATTTGTTCTCAACTTAGTCGATAACATTTAATTTATACTTAATGGGGTAGAATAACTTTCCATTTGTTTTCAATTGAGTACATTAACATTTTGACTTATTCCCATGCAAAATGTTCATCAAACTCGCATAAAACAATATACAATGAAGAAATTCTTTTTTTTTTTTTTTTGGCTATCTTGAAAATACATAAAATCCAAATCCTATACACAAAAACCAAGCGTTATGCCTTTTAATGCTCAAAATATCATGGAAAAATATCACCCGAGCATGAAAAGTTCCAAAATTTTGCAATAATATAAAATAATTTAAATAGTTTATAAGACTCATAAAACTCTAAAAAAAAAAATACTTTAGAATAAAGGAATAGTATTTATACCTTGGAACAACTCAAATTGAATTTAACATCAATTCAACTATTTTGCCTTTTACTTGTTAAAGTACCATGAAAAAATAACAATCGAAATTGCAAAATAATGTTTGCGATACCTTAATTCATTTTGTGAATTTTTGAATATTGCTGCAATAATAATGTTATGTTATTATTGCAAAAAACAAAAAATTTCCAAGCTTCGTTGGATACTCATCACATTTTAACTATTAAAGGAAAAACACTTGATTTTTATGGATATTTTCTGGGTATAAAATTTTAATTTTATCCATTTGCTAACGGTTTTGAGTGAGTTTTAGGAGCTTTATAAATTATTTGACATTTTTCAAAATTTTATGTTTTTTAGACCAATGATACAAAACTAAGTCATTTTTCTTTTATAATCTTATCTTCGAATTGTATCAATTGCAAATTATACGAGTGTTTTATGATTTTGCACATGTATTTACAAGTATTTTGGCAATTGTAACTCAAAAAATAAACTTGAAGTTTTATTTGGGTTGAGTTGCATCAAGGTCGATCTCGCACATGTTTTTAATTTTTAATTAGTAATCAAATAATATTAAGAAAATACATATAATACTGACCAAAACATGGAAGATATCCAGTAGGAGAAATCAACGTATTATTTACGCATTAACACCAATCCCGGCTAACTTGCCCGGCTCGCTTTAAGGTTAGATAATTAACCTATGCTTTTTTTGGAGTTATTTTTATTGGCTATCAATAATGCAAAATGTTAACCCTATCTCAATGTTTGTTCCAATCTACTGTCTCAAAGATCATTTATATTATTGACAAATATACTCTGACTTATAAATATTATTATGGCAGAATATACATGTCAAACATATAGATTGTGAGATAGGAGATTAATATAAGAAGTGAGACAGAAAATCCCGTGCCCCTTTGACCTCATTAAGATATGCGCAAAAAATGTATATGATCACTAAAGTATTTATATAGTCCTATTATGACTACTTAACTATTTTTGGTTTCAAATTACCTATTAAACTATTTTCATGACCAACTTATGTTCATCCAACTATTTTTTATTTCAAATTACCCACTTAGCTTTTAAAAGAGTATACTAATAGTCATTATATAAATATAATATTTAGTCATTCTAATGGTTAATAGTAAACTTTTTAAAAAGTTTCGCGGGTGATTTAAAAATAAAAATAGTTGAGTGGCCATAAGTAAACCATAGAAATAGTACAATGAGTAATTTAAACCTTAAAATAGCTAAATGAATTATGAAAATAGTGTAATAATTATGTAGGTTTTTCATTAATGTCCTTGAAATACCTTACATGTACTATGGCTTTGGCTGGCTATGGCTATGGCTATGGCTATGCCTAAGAATTAAGAATATCTTTTTATTTTTACCTTTACTTGTGAGCCCGGGAAAAATATATGTTTCCAGTTGCATGTCACGGTTTCATTAGGTAATTTCATCACTTCGTTAATTCATCTGCACAGGTGTCGAATATTGATTGGATTTCTGATGCATCAGAAATTACCACATTTCTGATATAAATTGAAAAAGAAAATAAAACAGTGGTTGGCATCAATCAAATTCCCAAAAAATAAATAAATAAAAAAATACAGTTTAAACAGGTTCAAAAAGTGGACAAAATGGAGTAGTCATTCTAGACTTTCTTGTGTCCTTTATCCATTGTGCTACTCAGAATGGCACTTTCAAAAGCCAAGCCGAGTTCTCAATTGAAAATTCTATTGAGCGAAACCGTTAGCCCAATTCTTAACTACACAGCCTTCTCATCACAAATGGGACAAACAAGGGAACCAAAAGAAATGCTAGAAGACTTGGTGACAAAACTCACTTGTCAATGGCCTCTAAGTACCTATTACCAATAGAGATAATGGTGATCCATGTATAAATAGTACTACTACAAATCGCATAAAATTCTTATTGTTCTCAAGTCTGCAGAAATTAAATATAACTAACAAGTAACAACCTCAACACTGTAAGATATAAGATAAATAATCCGATACATGCAATGCCTATACCTATCAAAAGAGGACCGTTAACTAAGAATTACTATTAATTGTCTACTTTTTGGGGCCATTAGCCACTTCAACCGAAGCACCGGATGGGTTAAGCTCATCCCATGCTTCAATCCATGTGATCATGGCATCTGCTAGCTTATTGAAGTATTCGTCCACCTTGCCAAGCTTTGCTTTGACTTGCTTTGAGAGCTCAAGGTAGCATTTCTGAACAGTTGTGCAGTCCTTTGGAAGGGTAACAGATTGGAAAAATGGGATGAGCTCCTCCTGCCAGTAGATATTCTCAAATCCTTTGTATTCTTTCTTAAGGTTCACGAACGGGTTACTTGCTTTGCTGTGCCATATGTAAGGCAGCCCGGTCTTGATTCCCAATCCGAGGTGGTCACATATAACCTACAAAAACATTCAAGTATAATTATTAAAGTATAAAACATAAAGAATTACTAAATTACAGAGCAAATTCAAGATCATCTGAGTCTCCAGGAAGACCAAACTACTACAAAGGGAAAAGACACCAATAATAGAATAGAATACCTTGGTGCACCAACCAGCCCACATATCATCGTAGCGTCCAATAGGCTGGCCATCACCCATAAGGCCAAAATACATTGCAGGTCCAATCAATTCACGGTTGAAGGCAAGATTCATGCCACACATGGGGAAGAGGGTTCCCTTTGGCACAGTCATAATTGCATCAACATACCTGAAATGGATAATAAAGAAAATTACTGCATAGAATCGTTTACAACATTAACGATGAGAGGAGAGGACTGGAGAAATGATGATACCATAACTAGTGTTCCTCTCACGAGGCTTGACCAGCTGTGTTGGAGCATCGTAATCAGGTATGTTAAGCCAAAGGCCATGTGACACTGCAGTTGGTACACCTTCTCGGAGACTGAAAGGGTATCCTCGCACAAAGTCAGCACCCTCCCGGTAGGGATCATAGAGGGTATTGAAGAAAAATGGTGTTGATGGGGACAAAAGGTTCTTAATGTGCTGCTCAAGTGCATTGATTTCTTTGCCAGATGGATCTTTGGCAACCTGAGGACCCATAAAGAAAGGTCAGAAGTTACAATCCACAAAATGGACCCCACCAATTAATAAAGCAGAAAGCAATTGAGATCTTCAATCAAAAGCCAGTGCAATGCCCGTTTAAATTAAAGAGTCAGCAAAAGAGTATAGATTGTCAAGGACCCATAGAAGGAGAGCATCTCAAGATAAAATCATAATGTTTTAGAACTCTGCATGAACTGTTACATGACAATGAGAGACAAATATTGGTGAAGATTCCAATGGAAACCAATTTTGCAAGCTATCATATAGATCACACGACAATGCACATATTTCACTCGTAGTTCATGATAAACCAGGTCACTCGACGAGTACACTTTCACTGAATTGACATTGGCAATGTGTAATCTGGAGCTACAAGATGACTACACAAAACATAAGACATATAAAACAAAATAAGAATCTATATGCATGTTAAAGAAAAACAGAAAACCAATAACAGACAGCAAGGAAAAGATGAAAGGTCAAGTTAGTTATGTAAACTAAATGGCTGATGTAGAAGGAACGGGAGGTCCATTTCCAACTACATTAATAAAGATGAGATATAATAACTATACCCTCCGACAGAGTGTTGTCACTTCACTAATATCTATTTATAAATGCCACACAAATCCAAACACCCTACCCTCAATATCAAAAATTGAAGGGAGAGGGGGGAATTCACAAACTGCATAAGTCCCATTCAAGCATTTTAAACAGCATATATGAAAAATATGAAAATTTTTATTTTAGAGATCAGGTAACTAGAGTAATCAGATCTTAGGATTCAGATCATGAGAATTGCAAGGCACCAAAAAAAATGAAGAGAACAATTCAACCTGCATTCTAACAAAGGCAGAGGAAACAGATCCAAATCTGAACCAAATTCGCCAATCCAACATGCAAATCAAGAAATAAAACGTTCGGAGAAAAACACAGATTTTTCCAAAATTGACACTAATCAAAATATCAAACGGCAATCCAAACAAAATTGACACATCCAATCCATCAACATACTAAAGATCCAATTTTTCCGACAAAAATCATCAGATCAAGTACATAAACCACATAAAAATCCGATCATGACAACAAAAACAACAAAACAAAGGCCTAAAACGAAATGGGTCGCTGAGAAAATCACTTACAAAGCAATCATCATCAATGGTGAACACATATTTCTTCTTGGAGACCATATATCCAAAGCACCGGCAAGCAGAGTCCTTGAAGGAAATGCAGGAGGCTTTGGGGAACCCCTAAAATACGGTTGATATCATTACGGTTGTAAAGTTCGTAGTCAAAACCATCAGGGACTTTGATGGTCTTTGAAGGGTCACCATCTTGGACGATGATAAGATGGTATGGCTGGAAAAATGGCCTCCACATCTCCAAGAAATCGAGGCTTCTGATGGTGGGAATCACTATGTCGAGCTCATCCTTCAGAATCGGAGTTGGGGATGCTGATGCCATTATTGTTTCTGTTGTTCTTTGTGCTCTTTTAGTTGTTTTGATTGGTATGAAGATTGAAGAGAGATTTTAGATCTGGGAAATCAATGCGAGATTGGGGAGTTTGAAAGGGTTGAGAATTGTGATGTTCTCTTGTCCCTTGGGAGTGTTTTATACTCTGTATGCATATGCAGACGAAAGAAACTCGCTGAATAAAGGGAGGACGGTGGCACGTGAGAGGACATTGGTGAATAACATGGAATATGCTGCTTAAAAGGAATAAATAACAAAAATACTAATATATATTTACTAAGTCACAAATACACAAGTATTTAAGGTGTTAACATTATATTCAATTACTAATTCATGTTTTTAGTTACTTGATGGAATTTTATTCTTTCTTTGATATGGCACATTTTAATATGGATATATTTATATAAAGTGACAAAATCATATTACTGAATTCGAAAAATAAAGAAGAAAATGTGATTTAAATATCTAAAATCAGAGAATCGACCATTCAATAATATCTTACCACATAAAATAATTTTGAAAAATAATTATAAATTTGTTACTTTGTAAATCATTTCCCTTTTATTGTTTTGTCACCTTATATAGTCTATAGATGTAGTGAAAAAAAAAAAAAAGAACCTACACTTTTGCATACCTCGAAGGGTTTTGACATTTTGAACCTTACATATTGGAAAAGTTTTAAATTTACCCTATAAACTGAAAGAGGTATTCTAATATAACCCTCCAAATTGAAATACTAATATCAATTTAGCCTTTCAAACTAAAATAAGTGTTTCATTGTGGACCCTTTATACTAAATAGTCTTATCTCAACCCTCCAAATGGATAAAAGTATTTTAATATAAGTCTCCAATTTTTTGTTATCTAGATCATTTTTAGTAAAATTTGACTATCACAAAGGAAAAAATGAATACCTAATACATATGCCTAATCTCTATTTTAGACTTATCCAAAAATATCCGAATTCTTATTCTTTCTAGTTAGGGACTATGCATGGAGAGAATTATGGATATAATTAGAAAATAAAGAAAAAAAAGGACTTATGCATAAAAATTAAGGAGAAATATTGTGATATTTTTTGATAAATGAAAAGGGAAATATGATATGTACACGCTTTGAAAAATATTCAGATACACCTCCGTTATATATTGTCAAATTATAATTTTTTTTTTTTACCATTTGACCTAAAACTATTAAGAGCATATAAAAATGTTTTGTTATATTGAATATATTTTCCGTTTAAAGAGTTAAATTAGAACAAAATTTCATTTTGGAGGGTCAACCTTTATTTAAATAGTCTAAAAGGCCGAAAGTAAAACTAATACTCTTTTAATTTGTAAGGCTATATTGAAATACTTTTTAATTTGGAGAGTCATATTAAAACTTTTTTAATTTAGATGATCACGATATTGAGATTTTTATTTAAGTTGGAGAGTCTAAACGACATTAACCAGACTCAAAACCGATAAATATAAAAAATGTTCAAATTATCAGATAAATTGATCAATAAATATTATAAAATTCGACTTAGAATATCTAAATTCTATATATATGTATGTCTGTACGTACGTAGGTATGTACACACTCCTATATAGTAGTAATCTTAGAACTTATACATAGAATCAAAATCCGAATTTTACAGTTTCATAATTTCGGATGCATAGCAATACTTAATGATAGATTTAATTTTAAGAGACTGTGTATAGAAATTTTGTGTTGTGTTATTTATGATATTATATAATTTTGATGTATACATATCCTTGATAAATGTGATATGAATCATCAGTAACGTATAATATGTCTCTTTATCAATACAATAAGAAATTTATACAGAAAAAAAATGTTTCAGTAGTTTTTCAATCTAACTTGAAGATCATGTACGTGAAGAGTTCAATAATTACATAAAAAAATGGTGGAAAATAAAAACTAATGTCTTTTTGAAAATGAAAACGTGTGAATAGAAAAAGTGAATTAAGTTCGTTTATAATAGGTGGACACAAATTAGGTAAGTAGAACTTAAGTGGTGCGGCAGAGGAGTTAATTGTAGTTTCGGCTGTAGCTTCAACACATTGATGATGAATTAAGTTGAGGTTAAGGAAAAAAAAAAGTTGAGTTAATTACATGCTCAGTACCATATGGCATATGCTTTACCCAATTACAAAATCTTCAGAGTTAATTACATGCTGACTATGGTTTACCAAATTACAAATTTTTAGAAAGTTTTAATTAAAAATATTTTTGTTGGATCCAAAACCAGTAAAGTACACTATAATATGTGGAATTCAATTCGTCTCAAATATATACATTACACATGGGAAGTATTTCTTTTTATATACAACTTAATTTGTTCATATTCCAATAGAATAAACAAAAAAATTGTAAAACGTGTGTAGCAATACATTTATATTGTGTTTGGATTGATAAATTTCTGAAAAATTTTGAAATCTATTAGAAGGATTTGTGTGACTGAAATGAATAAATTTTAAATTCACTCAAATTAATAAAGTATAAAATAAAGAATTTCAAATAATTTTATAAGTAGTTGCATTTAAAATTCATATATTTTTACCTTATAAATCTCTCAAATAAATAAATAGATTTCAAATTCTTCCCCAAATACAATGTATAGTATTTATTAGCTGGAAATATCTCAAGATATAAAGCAGTTTTGGTATAAATAAATTTATTATGTTGGAATCCTCCTCAGCTCTTATTCACATATTAAATGAATCTTGGTTTCTGAGTTTGCATTAAACTTTCTCCTTTGCGTATAAGTTGCACTATATGTTACCCAATTGACATTTGAAAAATATGTTCCCCATTTTTTACTCAATTCTCAACCAACCTTATTTTTAACTAGAAGAAAAAGAACATCACTCTTTTACAAATTTTAAGCTCCTTTTTTTTGTTATCTTTTCCATCAATGAGGATTTTTTTTTTATTTTTTGCAGCTTTACATATTAGCCTTTGTACTTTTACATTTGTTAAAATTGGATGCATAATATTATCCCAAAAAAAAAAATGAATGCATAATAATACGTAGCTTAAATTTTGTATTTTCCATGCAATATTGCCAAAAACTAAAAATGTGCTGAGAAATATTAGAAAAGGGGTACTCCATCCTTCCATATTAGTGATACATTTTGCTTTATAACTACAGGGTATAAATAAATTGAATTGAAAGAAACTCGCTTAGTGCATGTTCGAGTTCAAAATATTTAATGAGTCGATTTTAAGTATGTATATATATAACACTAAATTTTTATACTCTTTAAGTTTATTACATTTTTTATCTATAAAAAAATTTAGTTATTGGAGCTCAAATTTATTGATTCATAAACTCATTTTACCTGGTATCAAGTAAAGTCGAATCAAGATTGAACTTCATTTCAAATACTCGATTGAGCTAACTAAGTATTTTCGTATTCCACTCAACACGTTAACCGCCATTCACTACATTCCTTGGAATGATTGAATTAGCATTGTGCTAAATTTTTTCTATATTCCAAATATTTTGAAATTCTAACGTAAATGATAGTGTTTTGACTGGAAAAGTAAACTAGTTTTAATGACAACAAAAAAGCATAGAAATGTGTAATCTAAACAAAGGAGAAGTAGATTTCTTTGTTTTTCTATTGGTTGTGTTGATGTAATAGAAGTTGAAATTCAAATTTCAAAAAAAACGACAGAGCGGGTGGCACGTGTGACACCGGCGTTAGCGGCATTAGAGGAGCGAATAAATTGAAGGGAACACGTCGCCGTGTCGGAGCGAGAAGGAGTTAGATCATTGTCGTGGTAGATGGGTGGGGTTGGCGGATGGGGCGGCTCATTCAAAGTCTCATATTTATCTGCCTAGGCCTCGGGTCTTTGGACCTTCTCGCTTAGAAAAAGAGGAGAAAATCCGCAAAAAATTAGGTTGATAATAAATGGGGAGTGCTAGAAATATAACATAGGATCTTCTGTCTTAATCACATTACTAAATAAATACTTAAAATTTTGTATAATAATTTTTTGGAGTAATATTAATTATTCATTTAATAGTATAATAAAAAATAATACAAAATATAAAATAGAAGATTTTTTACCTGCGAATATAATACATCTATTCGTGGCCGTAAAGGTTTTGAAGAACAGTACTTTTATTATTGCAGAAAAATCCTCAAAAAACATAAAAGTAAAGAAAACACAAAAAAGTTGTTCACATGTATAAATTGCATCATAAATCCTGGGCCTCCAACTTTCCACACAACACGTGTCAACTATTATGTGATATGATGAACATTTTTAACCGAAGTTGTCTCAAGAGGGTAAGCTCGGCTACTAGATTTTTTGTTTCACTTTCGTTATTTTTAATATTTTTATTGTATAAAAATCATCCTAAACTGTTAAAATATATCTATATCGTAGTGACATGCTTTAATCAAGAAGAAAGAATAATAATATATTCTTTTTTAAATTTTTTATTACCAAAAAAAGATATGATTAACATTTAATTTTGTTTTGCCGCATGGACGGACATACAGGAATAGGGAGGGGCAGCTGCCTCCCTCTCCCCCTCCCAAAAAAAAAAAAAAAGTTTTAAAATCTTAGTTTTTCTCTTTGAAAATTTTTAGGATTTTTGTTACATTCTTATAGAAATTAAATTTTTTTCCCATGCAAAATTTTAGAAAATATATAAAAATTGTTCTATATATATATACACACACATAATTATATCCTCCAAAACTTTAGAAATTATATTATTTTCTATGTTTTATAAAAAATATTAACAACACACTTATAAAAAATAGGCTTTAGTCCCCTAGATTTTTACAAAATTTATAAAAATGTCTCTCCTAATATGCACTTATATAATTTTATCTCTCTAAAGTTTGTCTAACTTTGTCCTGTCGTGGATGACCAAAATCAACCTGTGAAGTTGTGCTATAATTTGCAGCTTCAATTTTTTTTTGCTTTATAAAAATGCTAATAGAACCTGGTTGGGATATCTAATAAGAAATAATTTTTTTAAAAAAATTATATATTTGTTGATGGAATTATCAAGCGAAAAAAATTGTAGAAGCGCATTTCTTTGATCTATGGTCTAATTTATTTTGAAGAATTAATTAATTTATTTTAAGATAATAGTGTTTGCCTACAAAATCCATGCAATTAAATTTCAAATGTTTCATAAATAATAAGAAAGATAGGCATATACTCATTGGTGGCAACTACATAAACAAACTTCTTTAAATATATTTGGCAGCATGTATAAGTGGCAACTACATAGTTAATATGCTTAATATAATATAGTTGTTTAGGCATTAGTCACGCATATTGTTGATTGCTTAACTGAATAGTTGAAGTAATCTATATGCTACTCTCTCTCTATCTATATATATATTAATTATGATCTAGCAATGCCATTGAGATTTCAAACAACTGTTCTCTATGTTTTCAGTGGAGGTCTCTAGTTGTTTTTTCTTGACTTGGATTCCTGTCAACAAAGTACAAGATCCTTTTGCTGGGTTAGGGAGATTTAAATTGTCCTGCATTGTTTTAAAAGAGAAATAAAAAAATATTTAATATATAAATTGGTTGCAAGACTTATTGTTTAAATTTTTTGATCAAAGTTGAATTTTAATTTGTGTATTGGATATCTTTCAATGAGCTCTTTAGTGAATTTTTTCTCCCTAACAGTGGTATCTAAGAGTAATTAAATCCAATCTAACCCGAAAATCTAGCTCAATCTAAATGAAACTGTACTTAAATGGGTTGGATTATTGTGTTTCGAATTACTTAGGTCGAATTACCCGAAACATGTTAGGTTGGGTTATGTTTTACTTTTCAAAATCCAACCTAACCCAATAACTTGATAACTTAATATAATATATTTATCAATTTTTATTTTTATGATTTTCCTAACCATTTCATTTCATGTAACTTATACTTTATTTTCTTTTTCATTCTTCACCTAACATTCATTTAACATGTTTTATAATTTTTCTCTTTTCATTCTTCAATTAACTATTTAATTTTTGACAAATATAATTTGTAATGGATAATCTTATGCTAATATATTTTCTTTTCTTTTTTTTAAAACAAAATTTAATCAAATTAACCCAAAAACCTGAATAACCCGTTTGAATAATATTTGAGTTGTATTTACTTAGGTTTGGATATTATTTGGGTTGGGTTTGATTGGATTTTTTAACCCAAAATCTGATAACCCGAACTCGGAAACCTGCTAACCTAATAATCTAATCTATGAACACCCCTAGTGGTATCAGAGATTTTAGTTATGAATCAGGGTTACTCGTTCTGTAAGTGACTAGTATCTTTTTAGTATTGGACCGTGGTATTCTTTTTTTGATGTTGGACCATAGGTCAGGGTTTAGCCAGTTGCATACCATAGTCAGGAGTCCAATTTAATATGCAGTAGAGTTTAAGAAAAATAGGTCTATGAGTTGGTTGATTTAAAATCAGGGTTTGCGTGTAATATTAAATGTGGGTTTGAGATAGAAATTTAATTTTAATGTGGGAGGATGCCATGAAGGAGAAAATTGTTAGATTCATGAGTAAATTTAATTTGTCTCACATTAGTTTAAGAGAAAAATAAATAACACTTAATGTATAGATTGTGTTCAAAACTTACTTAAATTTTTAGATCAAAGTTAAATTTCACTTATATATTAAACCTATTTTAATAGACCTTCTCATGATTTTTTCTACCCAACATCTTTCACCCGAGCAGCTGGAGAACTTGCATTAAGATCAACCAGAAGTTTCAGCTATTTATTCAAGAACCTTCTTTGCCGTGGGTGTAAGCATTTGCACCTCTTTGCCCGTCTCAGCAGCTTATATGTCAGGTTTGGCAATATTTGGAGTACCCAGTAGCATTTTCTCATACTTCAGCAGTTGACAAAGAAAGAGAAATCATTCTTCATTTTTTTTTTCATAAAAAATAAACATTTTATCATTTAAATTACATGTCATTGTCATTTGTATATATTTTTATAATAATGCAACATATTTTGTTAATTTGTTCCTGAAAATCCTTAATTCTCGTGTGATGAACAATGCAAACAATAGTGTACTTTTCAAATGAGGAAAAAGCTCATCTATAACACACAAAAGACTTACAATGTAATGGTATATTTAAAGGTAGGACTGAATGAAATTAGAAACAGATCGATGATATGATTTGGTTGTTTTTAATTTGTTCATTTTATCATAATAAAGTAAGTTTTCATGTGACAACATAATTGGAAATTATTTTGGAATTGTATTCGCTATGTCAATGAACATCTAATCTATGAATTTTCTGGCAGATAATTAAGAATGAATTATCAATTTATTGTTTACCATTTCTTACACCCGTGAATGATTTGAAGATATCTATAATGAATGGGGAAAATTTCTTATATGGATTATGCCATGGATACTTTGATCCATATTTTTTCTCATTACTCATTTAAGTGATGTGAAGATATATGGAACAAGGGATCAATGGCACATGCTGTAGATCCGATCCGTGTAAAATTTTTCTAATGAATAATATGTAAAACATAAGGAATCTTATTTTTAGAAGCAAAATGTACAAATGGTCATTACACTATTATGTTGTTTCATATAAGATTGCTGAATTATTTATTTTACAGATTTGGTCACTGAATTATCTTAAATGTGTGTGTTAGGAGTCACTTCTATTTTTATAGTGATTTCAGACACACACTTAAGATAGTTTAATGGCTAAATTTACATACGGGGTGACTCTAGAGACACACTTAATTAAAATAATTCAATGATCAAATTTGTAAAATAAATAATTTAGTGACCTTGTATGTAATAATGTAATAGTTTGATGATCAATGATGCATTTTACTCTTTTATTAGATATATTAATGACGAATTATGTAGTACAGCTTAGCTGTTCCGGAATTTGTGTTTAGGCAAAACAGAATAAAGTTTAGTTTTAACAAAGATACTAAACTAAGAAAAGTTCATGAACGCTTTCAAAGAGAGGACGTCAACGAAAAAAATATATGCAGTATGCTTAGATTTTTTTTTTTTTTAAATTTAATATAGATGTAAACTCAATTCAACTGATTTTTCTTGAGACCAGACCCACTTTTTGGGATCGGATAAGCTCAACACTTTTTTTTTTCTCTGAGGCCCAACCCACTTTTTTGGGGTCGAATAAGCTGTTCTCGAGGTGAGGTGATCCACTTGGCTCCATTGCTTTGGTAATTGCACTGGTTGTGATTCACCAGCTAATGAATTATTAGAATCCATAGAACGTGATTCATTATCATCCTATTTGGCAATCCTAACTACTATTGTACTCTATTTTATTTGCACTTAGCAATCTGGGTGAAGTATTTTTTTTCTTCTGAAACCTTGAAGAAATAGCGAAAGCCTAATTTTAATTTTAACACCAGCTTTTTTTTGAAAGTAGCGAAAGCCTAATATTAGTGCAGAATTCTTTGCCCGCCCTCCAAATTCGGGTTAAATACAGTAAATTCCCTTAAAATTTGGATTATTTTTGTACCAAACCATCTAATGTTATTTTTTTCTCACTTTAGTTATTTGACTAACGGTCAAAAGTTACCCTGGTGTTAGTTTTTTCAAAATAATAAATTTACCTCTAAATGTCAATTGCAGTAAACTAAAGGTTTAAACGAGATTTAACTTTACCACTTCATGTAAGTTTTATAGCATTTAATACATTAGAATAAAAATAAAATTCAATAATGTTATCAATATTGTTAAAAATATAAATATGCTCCAAATTAATCAATATTCTAATTCTCAAATTATACTTTTTTCATTATTTAAAATTTATAAATATCGTGAAATAATTAATTTTAAAATTTTTGATGAATTATTAAAGATATTTCATCTAAATTATTTTAATTTGAGTTTTTGTTTATATGATAAAGTTATGCAAGTTCGTATAATTTAGATATTAGTTAAATTATATTAGTAAAGGAAAAAAAGTAAGAAGAAAATCATTTAAAATAAACACAAAGAAAAGAAAAAAGAAAATTGACTGATATAAGTTTAATAGATGATTTTGAGTATGGTATATTTAAAAATTTATTTTTATATGAAAATAAAATATAATGAAAAGACTGAAATACCGATAGTGTTAGGGAACTTTTATATTTAAATTTTTTTCACAAGTATTTTTAAAGAATTCTGGTGTTGATAGGCATCATTATATTTTTAGTTGTGTTGACAATATTTTTATATTGATTAATGACTAAAGTACGTTAATTAATACAAAACTAGAATTAGGACTAAAATGATAAGTATAATAAATGGGTTAATTTTATTTCTTCTTGTAGTGTTTAGGGATAAAAATATCTTTTTGACTTTTTAATAATCAAATTACCGATATATACTAATAGAAGGCGTAAAATTTAAAAAAAAATAACGTTAAAGAGTTTAGTTCAAAATAGATCATTGGATTTACTGTATTTAACGCTCCAAATTCACTTTACAAACTTCGCCTTTGTGTCATGGAACTACCGGTTACAATGTTAGAGAGAATCCTCACAAAGATTGTGCTACCCCACCAGACGACGCACTCGCTCCATTTCTGCAGAAGATTTTATTGTTTAGTTTTAAGATGTTCATATCTCAACCATAATTAAATTATGAGGATCTAGGAAATAAAGTTTTAACTAAATTTAATAGGATTAATTATACTTTGCCTCCTTATAAAATTGCTAGTATCTCGATTTATCTCTCAAAAAAAATTTATAAACACTTAACTCCGTTCTGACTAACGGTCAAATTCAACCATTAGTCAAAATGTTACAAAGTAATGCAAAAATATTATATTACCCTTTTATAATTTTAGGGTTAGATTTACTTACCTTCTATAATGATAAAAACTTGTATTTTACCTTCATAATATCTTAAATTTCTGCTTTACACCCTGTAAAATTAGATGATAAAATGTCAAAATAAGAGATTTTTACTCCGAATAGACTTTATTATTTTTTCGGTTAATTAATGTGTTAATCCCTTTGTCATCGTCCTTATGATGATTTCTAACTGATCATTTATGAATTTTAGTATTAAAATTTACGTAATTAGAGTTTTAGAGTAGGTATACTTAACCAAATTCGTGTATATTCTCTTATTTTATTGGTAAAAATATTCTTTTATTTTTCTTCTATAACCCTCGATAATTATATTAATGCAATTTTATATGTGATTTATATATATTTTAAGCGTTTACAGGGAAAGTGTCATCACGGGTCTCTCTCGTTTAATGACTCTCTAGTAATTTTTAGCTAATTTTGTTGTTATAATTATAATCCCGGCAAAATTTAAATTTAGATTTGGTCACAAGAAAATTTTCAACTCTGGCCCGGTATGCACTCCAATGGTCGCTACTGGCAGACCGAGAATATAAGCAGAGAATAAAGTGTAATTTTGTAACTTTATAAAGGATGAAGTGTAATCAATCGTAAAACTATATGAGGATAATTTAGTAATTTTGTAACACTATTTAATATTTTGACTAATAATCAACTTTGACCGTTAGTGAAAATGGGCTAAATATATATAATTTTTTTATAGGGGGCAAACTAAAACATGACTAATTTCTAGAGTTTTTCTCCCGGCAATTGAGTTTGCCAATAGCCGTTGTTGTTATGACTATTATTTAAGTTATTATTCTGAATATTATTTGAAATAATATTGTATTTATTTTTAAAATGTGAAATATGTAAAATAAAAAGATAGTTAAAAATATGTAAAAATAATAATTGTAAAATATTATATAAAAAATAATGAATTAAATAAATTATGTGTTATTACGACACAGTTTCTATCTTTAAAAACTAGTAACGTTTGACTAGGCCATAGGGGTGGCTGCCGGGGGGGTATTCAGGATGCCTAGCTACGTCCTTTTTATTTTCTTAATACAATAAATATAAATCTTATGTAATATATATATATATATATATATATATATATAATTATACAATAAATATAATTAATTTCTTCCATCTAGTTCTTTTTCAACTGGTAATATAGCTAACACATTTAATCTTTCTTGGGACATTAGTTAATATTAAACAAGATTTTATTAATTTTAATTTAAAAAAACTTCCTTTTGCTATAGCAACAGAAACAACCATTAATATTATTCTACAGATATATGCATTAGAAAAATAATCAACTCTTTTTATATAGTTAAATATGTTAGTTGGAGTTTATCTTCTAATTGTACAATTTCTCTTGAAACTTTTGCTTCCAAAAATAAATCTAAACTGTCAATATTAGAATGATTATTATATTTTACGGATTTTTTCAATATTAAGGCAACGGTCTTGCAATGTTTTCATTATCTTATGATCTCAATTTTTTAATACAAAATAAAAAAAAAATTATACATTTTGAATTGTCAGATCTACGTTGAAGTGAAAAAATTACTTTGTCTACTATATATAAGAAATACTCAATTCGAAATGATTCGTTTGTGAGGCCTTATTAAATTTCATGATCAACCCTTTAACCTAGGTGAAAAAGAGATCTATTGATACCCACCATCAGTTTACTCAGAAGCCCCTTGGAGAGATTTTTGTGGAAAAGAAAGGTTATGATTCACTTGATAATAAAGAACAAAAACTTTTTCATCAAATTGTTTCCCTTCACAAATCACACATTTCTCACAAAATTTAGCTTTTATACTCATTTCAAATGTAATTTCTTTAACAAATATCATAACATCTGCAAATTTGTCTTCTACATATATATATTTTTTTGTAAAAAGAAAGAAGACTTGTTAATTGATCTATAGCAACATCGATATGCATATCTTTTTCTAAATTTTCAAACTCATATATTGATAAATAATTGGATTCACTTTTAGTTTTTAGATTTTTACTAATTTCTTCTAATTTCAATGAAGCATCTCTTATTTGTGGAGTTTGAAATCTTATTGGTTTAACACTTTTAATATAACTTTCCCAACACGTAAATTGTGACAATGATTTGAAGTTAGATCGGGTAAATTATCTTTTTAATTTTTTCATCATTTAGTAGAAAAAGAAAATAGTGAATATATACATTGTAGCACTCCAAGAAATGATATAACTTTAGTACTAACTTAGCTATGTCACAAAATTAGAAAGTTGTTAGGTGGTACTTGTTTAATTAATGTGAAGTTTTAATTAAATTTTTTCTAAGAAAAAATTCTCTTTAGGAGGTGTAAAATTTTGGGGTCTAAACTTTTTGATTAGATTAATGGGGAGATTTGATTACATTTTTTTCTAACAACAAAATGCTTTTTTATACTTATTATTGCAATTATAATAAGCCAAAAATTTTGGGCCTAAATTAATAGGGAGATTTTATTAGATTTTTTCTGACAATAAAATATTTTTTATAATTATAATTACAATTATAATAAGGCCTAAGATTTTGGAGCCTAAATTAATAGGGATTTTTTTATTAGATTTTTTTAATAATAATTTTTTAATAATTATTATTACCATTATAAGAAGAATTAAATTTCCGAGGCCTAAACTTTTTGGAGATCTAAAGCGGTGGCTTTAGTTACCCTACTCTTGAGCCTCACTGATAACGCCAGCCGTGGTGATATTTACCATATACTTCCTCTATCCCATTTATTTGTCATAATTTGACTTCTATAGTCAAATATATTAATTTTGTAATCAATAATTTATATTGATTTATTAAGATTTTTTATGAAATTATTTCATTGAAAGTGAAATATATATAAAATATTAGCACATAAAAATTTAAAATTTTTAAAAAAATTATAAAAATTATAAAATATTATGTATTGAAAATTTGAATTGTTGACTAAAAAAATTAAATATAACAAATATATTAAAACGAAACAAGTATATTACTAGTACGTATTTTTGCATATTGATGTATCCATTCAAAGTTTATGGCCAAATTCTGAGTTTGACTACTTCATCTTCGCATCCATGACCGAATAATTCCCGTCTGAGTGGAAACTAGCCTTTTAGTTATGTGGACAAAAACTATAAATCAATGGACAATAAATAAAGAAACAAAAGTAAATAAATAAATAAATAAATTACGCGTGTAATCCTTATCCAAAATCCTTTGTAGGTCATGGAAGGAACGGAAAGTATTGCACAAAAATTAATATATATACCCCAACTTCACAAATGAAAACAAACCAAGTTGATATTTGGTGGTTTTACAAATAATGGCAAATCATGGAGAGGATGGATGAAGAATGCTGTGAGCTGATTAGAAATGGGAGTTGACTTTGCCCGAAAATCTACAGGGATTGGTGGGTTGGAAAGCTCCAATTATAACACTTAATAATATATCATCTGAGAGCTTTCCAACTCCACCCATTCCTATGGTTTTCGGGGTTCTCTCTCTTTTCTTCTCATGTTTCTTGTTTTGCTCTTAACCATCAACAGGTACCGTTGTTTGCTAATTAAATATTCTTTTCTCAGTACTTTTTTTTTTTTTTTTTTTTCCGTGAAGTGTGCCTCTTTACTATACATACAAGAATTTATTGCATTTTCGTGCGTTCTTGCACAAGCATAACACTGAAAGTCTAGGAAAGAAAAGGGTAAAATAGAAAAGATTTTGACGAGAAGAGGGAAAAATAAATAAATAAACAATGGCCTTGAGAATTTCCTTCTAGCTTGCTTTAGAACTTGGAAGTTAAAAGGAAAAAAATTAAACTCCTCTATCAATTGACAATAGATTCAATGCAATTTTAACTCTTGGCTTAGGTGGTAATGTTACCATTTTCCAAGCAATAATGCAATTTTGACCATTATTTATGTCATTTGTAGCAACTTATTGTCGTCCTCCTTTTCCTATCCACGTTTCCCCCTGGATAGCAGCATGATGTACTTAACAAAAAAACTAAAAAAAAATTAAAGAACCCATCTACTCAATTTTTTTGGTCTATGCTTAAAGGTGGCATGTTGCAAAATTTATTCGGTGGTTTTCAGATTATTATTATTATTTTTTCCAATGAGAAAGAACAGTGACCTTCAAAAAATTCATTCCTCCTTCAGTTTTTTCCCCAACCTCTTGCTAAGTCTCCCAAACAAGTTCTTATGTATGTCTTTTCTCTACAAATACATTTATATTATTTATATTTTGTTCCCATTCATAAAAGAACCAAGCATTACATTAGATATTAGTATATCAAATTCAGGTGAGATCTAGTAGATCCAGTCTTGAATCTGATTAATATTGCTAATTTTAGATTTCACTATGGTTATTTGCTAGATCTATTTAAAAGTAGAGGTGTTCAAACCCAACCCAACTCAAATGAATTTGGGTCTAAATGGGTTGGGTTATCGGGTTTCGGGTTACTCGAATTTGATTGGGTTCGGTTCGATTTTATTTTTTAAAACCCAACCCAACCTGATAACCTGAATATCTAAAAAAATTTAATTATATATATTTTTTAATTTTCATTTGTCCTAATTAGTTCATTTAATTTATATTTTTTTCCTCTTCATTCTTGAAATAACATCTAATTTATCATATAAGATGTATATTTTTCCTTTTAATTCATGACCTAATCATTTTATTTTTACATAAACAAATATTTTTTTATGGATAATCTTGTAATTTTAGATTTTTAAATTTTTTTTACTAATATGAATTTTTAACCCAAATAACCCGAAAACCCGCCCGATTAATACTTGGGTTGGATTTAATTGGGTTGCTATATTCGTTGGGTTGGGTTGGGTTGGGTTGGGTTTTATTTTTTGGACTCAAAAACCCACCAACCCAACCCATAAACACCCCTATTTAAAAGTAAGTTTATATCTAGATCCATCAGACCTTGTCTAAGTCGAATTCATATGTTAATCTTGATATCATTTTTATAATTTTGAAAATTTGCAAGAAACTTTGACATTTTTATGTAAATTTATTTTTTGTAATTAAAAAAACAAGTTTAGTTTACAATTAATTTTATTCATGTTTTCTGGATTAGGGTAAAAACTGTTTTGACAACTTGCACAACACACACATATATGCAACACATAAATAGGAGAATAATTTTATTTAGAATTTTATTATATATTAAAAGTTGAATATGAATTGTATTCTGATTGGGAAAATAAGATTCATGTCCTAACCAATTATTGTATTAGCTAAATGGATCCAATTATTATTCATGTCATGAACAGTCAAACTCGAGTCCAGATATGACATGCATACACTTAAAATTCACTTCACTGTACTAAATTATCCAACTATAAACCTAATAATCATTTTTTTTAAAATAATCAACAAGAATATTTAACTATATATAAAAGGAGAGCAATAGTATGGTGGTTTGGACTTTTTTTATATTTAATTATTTATATTTTTTAATTTTTTGTAACTACAAATGTTATTTAATTTATTTATTTTAAATTTTTTTAAAATAATAACTACCTAAATAACTACCCATCTATTAATAATTTGATTTTGAAAATAATCTAAAAATATATTTGTTAATATTAAAATAATGTCAAGTTATTGAATATGTAAATTAGTTTTAAATAAATATAATTTTTTATGTTGCACACACATTGAGTGTGCATTTTTTACTAGTTATTAATAACTAATGATTAGTCAAATAACTTGCATCATTTTGTACTTCTTAAATAAGTCACGAGGGGAAGGAGCCCTTCCATTCTACAACATCTGAAATAACCTAATAATCGTTTGAAATTATGGTAAATGGTTAATGTTATTGAATTCAGTTTGATTCTCATAATTGTCTACTAAATTAAAAATGAAGAAAGAGAACATGTACACCACTTCCTACTCAAAATTGCTTAAGACAAAAACTAGATTCAACTATGCGATTAATGTAGGGTTCGTTTGGATGGTTAGAATTTTAGTATCTTGAATTTCAAATTCACTCAACTTGTTTGGATGATTTGCAGTGGTAGGCATTCGAAAATCATTTGAAATCTGATGGATTGTTGCTCTATGATGATACATAAAGTGTTCACCCAATAGAACAATGACACGTGTCCTCAAATCCCATTAAGAGTAATCTTGTAAAATAGCCATGTGAGCCAATATATACATGTATACATAGGTGGTCAGACAGGTCCAGCCAGTTGACCGAATTATTTTGATCCAATAGAAGTCTTGGGTTCCGACCATGAGATTAGTAACCTTAATCTATAAATACCTAGCAATGACATGTAAATAGAACAACCCCCAACAAGTAAGAAATCATCCATACTAAGCAATACAAGCCTAAAGACAAATTATACACATCTCTCTCTCTCTTTCATCAAATGACGCCATCGACTGCAGGAATCATACAAAAGGTCACCCTCTAGAATTTTTTTGGCTTTTCAAATCTCATGGATCTTTTTTTAAATATAAATATATACATATATATATATAATAATTATATTTATAATTTTATTATATATTAAAAGTTTGGTACGAATTGTATTATGATTGGGAAAATAAGATTCATGTCCTATCTAATTATTGTACTAGCTAAATGGATCCAAATTATTATTCATGTCTTGAACAATTAGATTGGACTTAAGATATGACGATGCATACACTTAAAATTCAATTCGCTGTACTAAATTATCCAATTATAAACCTAATAACTATTTTTTTTAAACAAACGTCAAGAATATTATTAATAATTAATAATTAGCTAAATGATTTGTATCATCTTGTACTTTTTGAAGAAATCACGAGGGGAAGGAGTCCTTCCATTTTACAACATCTAAAATAACCTAATAATCATTTGAAACTACAGTAAATGGGTTAACGATATTGAATTTAGTTTGATTCTCATAATTGTCTACTAAATTTAAAAATGAAGAAAGAGAACATGTACACCACTTCCTACTCAAAATTGCTTAAGACCAAAACTAGATTCAACTATGGGATTAATATAGGGTTCGTTTGGATGGTTAGAATTTCAGCACCTTGAATCTCAAACCCACTCAACCTATTTGGATGACTTGCAGTGGTAGGAATTCTAGAATCATCTGAAATATGATGGATTGATACTCTATGATGATACATAAAGTGTTCACCTAATAGAATATGATCAGTAATGCACGTGTTCTTAAATCCCATCAGTGGCAGTCTTATAAAATGGCCTACGAGCCGATATATACATGTATACATAAGTGGTCAGATAAGTCTGGCTAGTTAATTGAATTAGTCTGATCTAATAGAGGTCTCTGGTTCTAACCATGAGACCAGTAATCTTAATCTATAAATACCTGGCAACGACATGTAAATAGAACAACACCCAACAAGTAAGAAATCATCCATACTAAGCAATACAAGCCCAAAGGCCACTCATACACATCTCTTCCTCTCACACAACACGCACTGAGTTTCATCAACTAACGCCGTCGACTATGGGAATCATACAGAAGGTCACCCTTTAGAATTTTTTTTGGCCTTTCAAATCTCACGGATCTTTTCTTAAAATAAAAACGATGGGAAAACATAAAAGAAAAGCAAGCAGCAAGACTGCACAATCCTCTCATAATATTATTCCTCTTGAATCTACTCCTGGGTTTGCATAATAGGTTGTGAGGCCAACAAGGAAACAGTAAATGCTTCGATTTCTTTCTGACAACTTCCAAGATTTCAAACATTCATGGAGAAATTAAACAAACTAAAGATCGTTCCCTTGGCGATCAAAAGCTACTAGAGCAAGATGACACTGCTAGTAGCAGTCGTCATCAATTTGTAAAGCCTTATCCAGACGTGTCAACACATCAAACTCAAAAATAAGGATCTGTATTTGACAAAATAGTTCCTAACCCAAAGTCTATCAAAAGATTAGAATAAAATACAACAAAGACTCTACCGCAAGTTGAAGAGGAGCTTATGGCAAAAATAGAGCAAAAAGTTAAAGAACTTATAGGAAAAAATATCGCTTACCCAACAGATTTGGCATTTATTGACAAAGATCCGTTCACATATGCTATTCATGTAAAACATATCCCTTTTAACTTCAAACCGCTAGATCTAGATCCCTATAAAGGGACCATTGATGCGGCTAACCATATATCTCATGTCTTGTCAATTGCAAAGCTGTATGGTTATTCTGATAAGAAACTATTACCTGTATGCTCTTTGCTACAGCACTTAGGGTATCAGCTCAAATAATGGTTGAAGGAGTTACCTTTTGACTCCATTGGTTCTTTCTCTAACCTTGCTAAGAAGTTTGGTCAATTTTTCATAAGTAAACAAACTATACAGTGGGAACCTTCACACCTCATAAACATAAGACAAAAATCGAATTCATTTTTGAAATAGTACATTGACCGTTTCAATGATGAAGTAGTTTTGGTTCAAGATGCTGATGAAACAATCATGATTGCATCCTTTATGAAAAGAGTTAAGACTGTTTCTTTAATGTGGAACTTAATGCGCAGTTGGTTCTTTCAATGCGAAACTTGCTGTGTAGGACCCAAAGACCTATAATGAACTCCTCTTAAGAGTTGACAGCCATATATGAGGTGAGGAATCAAACTGAACAAAAAGACTTTATGATCCAAAAAACAAAGACAAAAGAGTAGTAGAGCAGGAAATTGAAAAAAGGGGACAAAAGGAGGTGAACATCACAATGGAAAAAAATGAAAAAAAAATCAAGAAAAATGATTAGCAAAGCTTCATGCCTCAAGGTTATCAAAGCAATCATCAAGGGCCGCTAGCCTGTAGAATCACATTCCTGAGGCCCAATAACTTCCGCCCACCAAGAACTCCAATACTCACAGATTCAGATTTCACTTCCCTTAACACCACTTAGAAGGAGATACTATTTCAAATCCAGAATGAAAGAATTCTTCAAGAATCTTTTACAATGTGGACAAAATAGTACAAACGAGACAAATCTCGCTATTTTGCTTATCACGGAGAAAATGGACATGACATTGAGGAATGTAATGACCTAAAAATTGGTATAGAGTGAGTTATTAAGGATGATCGATTCTTGTAAAGATACGTCTTTAGGGTAGCTGACCAATTCAGGCACTATGGATAGAGAGTTCCGAATGATAATAGGCTGCCTATACCTTATTATCACAATTAGAGAACTTACCAAAGGGGACCTCCTACTGATTATAATGATGTTGCCAATTCAGGAGTAATTAACATGGTTACAGGAATGAGGAGCTCGTGGTCAAAGATTGCGAAGGCAAACTAAAACAAGACGCCATTGATAACATAATTGGCGGAAGAGCCGGTGGAGATTCAACTAGCGCTAGAAAGCATTATGTTAGGCCCATTACCCCTGGTGAAATATTGCCAAAGAAGTTTCGTACTAATCTGAACATCACTTTCATAGATGAAAATCTAATACCTGATCGGTATCCTCATGTTGATCCAGTGGTAATCCATGTCAAGATAGGGGATTTTAGAGTGCATAGTGTATTCATTGATGGAGGGAGCTTAGCTGACATCATCTACTAGCATGTATTGGTAAAGATAGGTATTAGCAACGAACATATAAGGCCTGTCCGTAACCTACTTGTAGGATTCACTAGGGATTCAATTATATGCCTGAAGGAACTGTCACTCTACTCTTGACCCTCGAAGAACCAACCAGATGTCTGATTGAAATGATCAATTTTCTATTGGTCAAGAATATAAGAGACAGTATAGCCTTCTCCTTAAAACATGATATTAGGATGACCATCCCAATATGCCTTTATTATCTTACCTTTGGTCTATCACTTGGGGATTAAATTTGCTATGCGAGATGGATCAGAGAAAAGTGTACGAGGAAATCAAAAGAAAGCCTGTGAGTGCTGCATGATGTCTCTTTGAAAGTTAAACATTCAAAGCCAGAACCCAAGAAATAAAGAGTTCAACTGAAAGCGCTTTAGATGTCAAAGGAAAAGGCAAGGTAGAAGGTCAGGCTCTGACATTTTGACTAAAAGTATGGAACCAAACAATGTGAAGGAAAGAGCGGTCGAGTTGGAATCCAGGATTCCGATTGAAGAAATCGCCTATGATCCTTCTTACTTTGATCGCAAGTTGAGAATCTACATCACCTTACCAGTCGAACTAAAAAATGATCTGCTCAGGCTCTTGTATGAATATATAGATTTATTCGCTTGGTCCACTAATGATATGTTGGAAATCTCTTGGGAAGTAATTGAACATAGAATTAGGTATTGACCCAGCATGCAAGCCCGTAAAATAGAGGAAAAGACTCTTTGGTCCCTAGTGTAGGTTGGTCATAGAAATCGAAGTGGATAAGATGCTAGTAGCTCGGGTTATCCAAGAAGTCTTGTAACCTGTCTAGCTATTTTATACTTACTTGTAAAGAAGCCTAATATGGATTGGCGTATGTGTACTGATTTCACTGACTTGAATAGAGCCTATTCGAAAGATAATTACTCTTTGCCTGGGATCGATATAAGTTCTGATTCACTAGTAAGTATTGTAATAGGACACTTACAAGATGTATATAAAGGATACAATCAGACCTTTCTTAGTGAGGAGACAAAAAGAAAACTTCCTTTATCACGGATAAAGAAACATAATATTGTCAAACCATGCCATTCGGACTAAAGAACGTAGAACTACATATCAACGACTTGTCAACAAGTTCTTTAAGAATCAAATAGGAAGAAATATAAAAGTCCATGTTGATGATATGGTGGTAAATGATATTATAAGCCAGTCCCATGAAGACACCAACATGATACTAAATCCACATAAATGCACTTTTGGAGTTCTTTTTGGTAAGTTTTTGGGGTTTTATTGTCTCTGAAATAGGTATTGAGGCCAATCCAAGAAAAGTACAAGCCATTTTATATATGAAACTTCCTGGATCAGTCAAGGAGGAACAATGCCTTACAGGAAAAAAGCTGCACTTAACATATCCCTATCCAAATCAGCTGAAAAATGACTGCCATTCTTCTAAGTACTTCTAAAGACAAAGAACTTTGAGTGGATAAAGCAGTGCCAAGAAGCCTTTGATAAATTGAAAGAATATTTGGCTGACCTACCCATGCTAGCTGTGTCTCAACCAGAAGAAGCCCTATTCCTTTACTTCTCAGCTTCAAAAAAAGTATTAAGTGTAGCTTTGATCACTGAGAGACATTTGATTCAAAAGACAATTTATTTCATCAGCAGAGTTCTCCAGGGACTTGACGTAAATTATTCATCCATTGAAAAAATGGCTTTTTTTCTCTCGTAGTAGCTGCTTGGAAATTAAGGCCATATTTTCAAGGACTAAGAATTGTTGTCTACACCAATTTTTGTCTGAAAACTATTTTGGGAAAAGCAGATGTTTGGGATGAATGCTTAAGTGGTTGGTGAAGCTTTTAGAGCATGATATAACATTTAAAACAAGGCCGACCATAAAAAGCCTTGGTGCTGATAGATATCACTGTGGAAAGCACTATGCAACCACAATGGTTTAGTCAAATCTTTTAGGTTCAAGATTCAACAAAGAATGAACAAGATTATCTAATCTGGGAGTTGCATGTAAATGGAGCCTCTTGTAAATCTGCATCTGGTACCCGAATCATTATCCGTTCTCCAAAAGGACAATGCTATGCATTTGCTCTTCGATTTGATTTCTATGCAACCAATAATGAAGTTGAATACGAGGCCATCTTAATTGGTTTAAAACTAGCTAAAAGAATGAGAATTCAGGGGGTCAAGGTTCATACTGACTCCTTATTAGTGGTTAATCAGATATTGGGTAATTTCGAATGTCGATGGTTGATTTTACAAAAGTACTTAGAAAAAGTACAGTAGCTGAAAGCATATTTTAAAGAATTAGAATTTGTAAAAATCCCTCATCCAAAGGACAACAATGTTGACACTTTGGCAAAATTTGGGTTGACCATTTACTCTCATTTGACAAAGGAGGTGTTGGTTGCAATCCAATCCCGAAGAACCATTGATAAAGATGAAATCATGGACACTGATGAAGATTTGGGATGGATGAAATCGATACTCGACTGTCTTCTTGAAAGAATTCTTCCTAAAGGAAGAATGGAAACTCGGCGACTCAAAATTCAGGCCATGAAATATAAAATGATTCAGGGAATCTTGTATCGTAAATCTTACTTAGCCCCCTTGCTTGGATGCCTAGCTCCCAAACAAGCTAAATATTTACTCCAAGAAATACATGAAGGCATCTGCAAGAGCCTCATTGAGCTAGAAATTTGGCAAGAAAAGCTATTCATGATGAGGTGTTACTGGTCGATAATACACATTGATGCGTATCAAGTTGTTTCCAGTTATCACAAGTGCTAGATACGCGTTGATCCCTCAGAAGCCTATTGCTAACCTTAATCCCATCACCAACTCTTGGCCATTTCAAAAATGCAGAATTGATATATTAGGATCGCTTCCCAAGGAAACTAGAAGACAAAAATTCTTGGCGGTAGCAATCGATTTCTTTTCCAAATGGAACGAGACTGAACCGTTAAAGTCTATTTCTGGTAAAAGTATAAAAACTTCTTTTGGAAAAGCATAGTTTGTTGATATGGCATACCTCATGTGTTCATCTCAGATAATGGAACGCAATTTGTGGGAGAACTATTCAAATATTTTTGCAAAGAGTTGGGGGTTCAATTACATACCACTTCCGTGAGGCATCCACAAGCTAATGTCCAAACTGAAGTTTCCAAAAGGACAATTCTTTCAAGAAGTAAAACAAGACTAGACACAACCAAAGGAAACTGGATTAAGGAATTGCCGAGCGTGCTGTGCTCTTATCAAACAACACTATAGACTGTGAATAGCATGATCATTTTAGTCTTGTATACGGCGTAGCAGCCATAATCCCAACAGAAATTAAAATGCCAAAGGAAAAAATTATGAATCATAAGGTAGCCACTGATGATCAAGAGCGAATGATAGATGTTGACCTCTTATAGGAAAAAAGATTGGTAGTTGCCATCCGAGAAGCTAACTGTAATAAAAAAAATGGCAAAGCACTACAACATGGGGGTGTGACAAAGGTATTTTTGGCTAGGGGTTTAGTTATTAGATGGAATGAAATTAGACGAGTCAGAAATACCAAATAATTAAATGGTAATTGGGAAGGGCCCTACCAAGTTGTGGAGACTCACCCGTCAGGGTATTATAAGTTGGCTGATCATCAGGGAAAAATTGTTCCTCGAACTTGGAACATTGTTAATTTAAATAAGTATTACTTAGGAAACTAAGTGATATCAAAAGATTCACAATGTTCTTGTGAGCCAGAAAAGACAATAAATGATTGTACAGTCAAAAAAAATTAATAAGAAGTTGACTTTGTTCAAAAAATGTCTCCCTATTACAAAAAGGCCTTTAAGGTAAGTTATTTATATTTTCCTTCATCAAGGAAAGAATCACTTTGCACTTTGGGAGTAGGAAGCATTGAGACAGCTAAATTTTCAATTGAGCGAATGATTACCCAGCTCGGGCAAGAGATTAGCAGTAATGGAAGCGTCGAAATCTACAAAAATAGTAAAGTCCAAAGAAAGGTTGGGAAACCTATCATGAACTTCCTATAGAGTCTTGTTGAACACCAATCTCCTATCATGCCAGCAAAAGGATGCCAAATCCTTTTCTAATGCCTCCAAGCTAAAAAAATAATTAACTCCTTCAAGAGAGCGCTCTGATCAAGTAGAGATGAACTATTTTGAGCTAAACTCATTGATAGTGAGTTGCTTCTCTTGTAGAGACTTGCTAAGTCACTCTAGTTCTCTTTTTGCCTCGTCGTGGCAACCTCTGTCTGAATACTTATTTTTTCGGCCAATTAACTAATCTCAATGTCATATTTTTCTTGGACTTTAGCTAAGGCAGTTTCTTTTTTCTCCCAAGGATATAGAAAGGGATTCAATCAAAGATTTTTTCTTGACCAACTCTTCTCTTTGGTCTAAAATATGAATACTATCTCTAGACAGATAGTACTAGAAATGAAATGAGCTTACATTTAGCTGTTCAAACCAGGGAGAACAAAATGAGGATACTCAATAACAAAATCAAAAAAATATTACAGGAACAAAACTTTTGGCTTGAAGTTAATCATTATATTTCTTTATTAGTTGATCATTGTTCAACTTCCTCGAAACCTTGTGAGCGTCAGAAATGATCAAAATTGACTATGTTTTCTAGCCATTGGCTCGATCTCGCAAGAGACCATAGGTAAGCCTAAATCTTATCATCCATTTCCTTCTTTCAGCAAGAATCAGGAACTTTGGGGAAAGAAGAATCCAAAGCTATCTTCTCTAGCCCTGGAGGGGGATAAATGCTCCACAATTTTTAGACTTTTTAGAAGATGGATGAGGAAGGCCACGAATTTCAACAATCTTGATCCTCTCCCTACCCAACTAAATAGGAGAGTCAAGAATTTTTCCTCTTTTTCCCTAAAGTGCCCTCCAAGGGATCAGATGACTGGCTGAAAGGGATTGACTGAAAAGGGACACCGTCTATGGTTTCCTTATACGATAGTTTCTAGCTGCCTTTTTATCTTTGTGAGTTCAGTAAGAGCCACAAAATTGCCAATGCTATCGTAACCCCGAGAAAGAATCATCCCCGATGCAAGATTCTCCCAAATCAATAAACCTTAGCTCAATTTGCTGTGCCTTCCTTGAAGTCAAACACTATTTCAAAATTTTCAATCTTCTTCACGGAAGAGGACAAAGAAGACTCTGTTCTTAAGGGGTATGCATTTAGATCTTTGAGCTTCCTTGGAGATGACCATTTGGTCTGTACTCTATCCATTTCCTCTAGTCATAGACAAAGAAAAATGAATCCTTCCATCTTTTAATTGAAAAAGGATAACGCTCAACAAAAGCAACAGAACGTTGTTGTAGTGAAAGATAAAAGAGACATGTATCTTGTTATAGGGTTAACTTATAAAAAACCCTAAAAACATCAATTATGGGCGCTATAGTGAAGTGTATACACAATAAGCAAAAACAAACTATAAATCTATTTGCATTGGGAGCCAACCGAGATATGCTAATCCTATAGTGCATACAAATCAAAAGGAAAAAAAGAAAGGATGGAAAGATGAAGCCCAACTATCAACTAATTTTTAAACATAGTCACAAAACCCTCAGGATGAGCGTTGGTCCACAATCGCCTTTGATTGGAATTTGATGAATGATCTCATGTAGAATGCTATATGCATCCTGAAGATGGAGAATGTAATCTTTGGGAGATAGACCTCTGGAAGTGGATACCTATAGAATAAGAAACTTCAAGGACCTCTAAAGTATTAGGATTATATTTAGAGGACGAACTGAAGGCTTATGGTTTCACGCCTTGTCCCAAAAGTTGAAGCCATTTGAATATAGGCAAGGAGATTCTTGGTAAAGATCTTCAAAATAGGGCAAAAGATGAAAAGAAATCGATTGCTCAGTAAAAGTTAGAATTGATGGAAAGGGGCGAGAAATGATAAGGTAAGGATCTTGAAAATAGATTCTAAAATGGGCTAGGTCAATTCCTAATTCTCTGTTTAACCTAGGCTGGAAAACCAAAAGGGCAAAAAGGTAACCGTTAATAAAAGTGTAAAGAGATGGCAATTATTGCTCACAACTACGAAGAACATGATTCTTCATGGTCTAATCATTGTAACCTACAGGGCAATTAAAAATTGTTCAATTACAAGGAAGCAAAGCTGAATCATTCCATTTAGTCTTGAAAAGGGAAAGCATTTAAGACATTGGATCGGATGTGTTCGGCTAAATAGCACTCATCAATATTCATTTTTTTAATATATAAAAATGTTGGGTTTTTGTAAAACCCAACTTTTTATAACCTCTTGATGTTTAGGTTCATGATTGAAATAGTTAAAGATTTTTCACCACCCCAACTTTTCCTCCACCCATCCCGCTATTCCCAACCTCTCCTTTATCCCATCCTGCCACTCCTAACTTGTCTCTTACCCTATCTCCTAACCTCTTCATTTCCTTACCTTGCCATTCCCGGCCCATCCTCCATCCCAACCCCTCTCATCCACTCATATCCAGCCTCCCAGCCCATTCTTACCCCATGTATGGCATCCCATACCATGTCTCTATCCCCATCCCCCCTCTGGGCCCTCAGATCTAACCCCAGTTTCTCCCTACCACATCCAGCCACCCCAGCTTATCCTCCAACCCAATCCTCATTCCCTATTCATATCTCACCCCCTATGGGTTTAGTAAAGCGTAGTGATAGGGAAAGAGGTGATGGATTGGTTGGGAAAGACGATGCTGAAAAGGGGAGATGGAGGGTGGTGATAAGGAAGAGATGTGGTTAGGGATTCAAATTGTAAATGTGTATCTTAGCAAATTAAAACTATTCAATTTTTTACCTAAAGCTTTTTGTATTATCTAATAAGACCTCATTTATAATTTACACTTGTTTTTTATCATTTAATTTTGATCCCAAATTTTTTTGTTAATGTTAGTCCATTGTATTTGGACAAAAATACCCCAGGTGAGACGCACGTGAATCGCACATGCACTGACTAATGGAGACTTAATGTCTTAAATTGACTGAGTGTCCTTTTAGACGCAATTTTAGAAGTTGAGTGGTCTTTTCAGCCACCAAAGAAGTTTAGTGACTAAAATAGCAATCGGCGCATAGTTTAATGACCAAATAGGTACATTGCTCTAACTTTTGTTTCTTGAATTAAAAGATTAGCTTATTCATATGGAATTTACTTATATCTAGATTTGGAAGCAAATGTTAGAGATGGTTGTTAAAATTAGAACTTCAATTCTATTTAAGCCACATACTTGAGAACAATTGGTTGTTTACGCTTTTACCAAGAATTAATCTATCTCAAGATCAATGGCCCAAAATGGTTGAATTTAATCATTGAAAATCATCTCTCAATCTAAACCCTAACCTTTTTCTTAAAAAAAAAACCCACCCCTTTCCCCTATTGTTTAGTGACTTGAACTCGTGACCAGTAGGTCATAAGGGAAGTATCTTATCACCTAAGTTGTACTTCATTTTCATCTAAACCCTAACCCTAAACCATAAATACATCTTGGTTTCACTTAAGACAAAAAAAAAAAAAAGGATAAAAGATAAAATGAGGAAAGCTTTGTACATTGTTGCATGACAAATTTATAAACCACTAATTCCTAATTAGTACTAACACGCATTGTAAGTATACAACTTATGTAGTAAGTGGGAGGAAATAGGGATCGTTTCAATAGGATTCAAATTTGGCAACTACCGACCAACCAATGACTCAAAGCTACCTAGACAACAAAAATGTGGATTTTGGGTTTTCTTAGTAAATATGTAAGACCACTATATTATAGGACACTAAATTAAAGAGTATCCTAATTAAACAAATCACAAAATTACAACTAGTACACAATTGGAGTTGAGGACAATATAAAGCAAGCGTGTTGAGTGACGAGCCACTTAATTCCTGGGTTCCACTCAAAGTAAACAATTGATGGGAGAAAATGTGACCTAATAAAGGGAAGAGCTCCCTAAACCACCACTCATTAATCCCCTGGCTAATTAGGTTTGCTCACTTAACTAAAATGGAATAAGGAGCCATCCTCTAATATATTCTAGAATGGTGCACATTAAAGGAACAAAAGAGAATGATTTCCAATTGGGTAATCTAGCACTAGCCAAGAGCTAAATTACCCAACCCAATCCTAGTGTAGGTCTAGTGGGAATTCAATGGCTAGTATCCATCCCCAACCTAAGTAAAATAGACAATTAGCCAAATTACCTATTTTCTAATTAAGTGCACTAGGAGTTGCCCTTAGAATTCCAAATTCCCCATTCAACTCTTCATTTGAAGTGACAGTAGGCTTACCCACACTCTAGATTAATAACATGTATCTAACTTAGCTCATACTTGCAAGGACAAAGAAAAAGAGCATCATGGTAAATAAAAAGGAAAACATGATTAACAAGGATGAAAAGTGAAAATGTAGGTTCTTTTAGCTATGAAGATGAGTAAATGCTAAATAAGCATCAACAAGAACAAAGATTTAAAAGATTTTACCAAATGAAAACATCAAAGCTTGCATAAAAGTAAAGAGTAGTGCTTACAAAGTTAAAGAAGGTACAAGCTCCATAGCTAAAATGTTGAGAGTACAAACTTTTTCCAATAGTCTAGCTAAGAGGAACAAGGAATCAACCAAATGGAAAACATGCTAGTCTTGAAGGGTAAAAGACAACGAAAAGAGCCTTCAAGATGTCCTCTCACCCTAGCTAATATTACCTGTCTAAAACTAAAAATGAACAGTTCCAAGTGGCTGCAAAAAATAGTTCCTTATTTATTTCCCGTTAAGTGACCTCGCCGCCGATGAGGTCCTTGACCACTACTGACTTTTTTAAAAAAAGGTCGACGAGGTGAATACTTCCTGTCGATGAGCTTTTCTTCATTAGTGCCCTCGCCGTAGGTTAGGTTTTCTTCTTGCAATTGACTTTTTTGGTAACTTTGACTTTCTTGACTTTCTTGCTTCCAAGCCCAAAAATAGACAATTCTGCCCTTAACCCTACAAAGAAATTACCAAAACATCCATCACGAAATTTTATTATAATCTAATACATAAAAAGTGCAATTAAATACTAATTTAACTACTTTTGAACCTACTAAGATTACGTTACTAAATAACGCACAAAAAGACCTAATTTTGGGGACGAAACATAAAAGATTAGCACAAAATAGGGAATAAATAACCCTAATTATTATGGTTATCATGCGTCATAAATGTGTCATTGTTACACCAAAAGCAGCACTAAGAATATCATAATGGAAGTTACTAAAAAATTACGATAAAAAAGAGTTAATCCAATTTTTTTAAAGAAAATTTTGGTTATCCATTACTCCCTTCATGTCCCATTTATATTGTCACACTTCTCATTTTGGATGTCCTAATAAAAATGTAACATTACCTAAAATGGATGATTTGGTAGGAGTAAAATAGATAGTAACTCATTCTCGACCTTTTGGAGCTGTGCATTATTGGTTTTTGCAAACAATGATGAAAGAGTGTCCCATGCCTCCTTCGGTGTCTTGGCATGTTTGATCCGTTGCAATAAGTCATCTTCTATAGCCATTACCAAAGCATACATAGCTTTGCTGGCTTTAGCTTTCCACTTCTTAAGTGGCTCTACTTCTGTTGGTAGTGTTGTATCATCTCCACCGACAGTAATCCACAAGTCTTGTCCAAGTAGGTAGAATTTTACACTAGTATTCCAGGAATCATAGTTGTTGGAATTGATATATAATTTATCAATATTTTCAACCGAGATAGAAACTTCTGCCATAATCAACTTTATATGGATCAAACCACAACCTATGTGTAATATAAAAATTCACAGTATTTAACTGTTCTTCTGGAGAATCTTCTCTGGTGTATTTGGAAATAAAGATTCAACAAGAACGGATTCAGGATAAACCCACTCTGATACCAGTTTGTTGGATATTGGACCCAAAATTAAATTCTCAAATAAAGAAAATAATCAAATTGATAACACAAATTTTTACTTTCATACAACTGTATTAATATTAAAGTAGTGACTCACAATGATAACACTCACAAACAATACAACTCTTTATTTGAACTAATACCAAAACTCTACTGGACACTGAGATTTAAACAGTCTGTTATAAACTCTAAAGATTATAACTTGAACTCAAGACTCTTGGCTATGAATTGCACTTGATACTTGGATGCATTACAACTGAAGAAAATGAAATCTATTGATAGTAGTGAAATGCCCGACATTCATCACCATTTTTCCTCATCACCTTAAATGCTCAGCACACAAGAGGAGCTGATGAATTCACATACAAATTTGGCTGAAGATCAAGGAGTGATCTTCCGCCCACATTTTGCAAAGTACTAAAGTTGAAAAGCTTTTGGCAATGTCAATAATTCTATAAACCTATGACAAGAAAACTCCAAAAATGGCAGCCCACACTTGTTGACTTTTATTGACAAATTGTGCTGCTATTCTCAATAAAACATAATTAAAGAAGTAGATTCCGGGTTGATGGCAACCACTGATAAAAAAATCTGGTGAGAGGTGGTATGAATCAGTATTTGGTTTTGGAGTGATAAAAAATAATTAGACATTGAAATGTAATATGGTAGGAATCAGTATTTGGTTTTCGAGTTGACAAGAGAGTGACAAAAGAGAGGCTTGAGTAAGTGGGGAAGGAGAAAGGGTGGTGATTGGTTTGGCTGAAGGTAGTTGACCGGAGAGTGGTGGTCCTGGTGAATAAGAGAAGTACATAGGCTGGTAGCCGACTTCAAGACCAGGCGAGGAGGAATGAGATGAAAAATAAAAGCATGCAGTGGGCCTAAGAATAAGATGTGTTGGGAATTGAAACATGTAAGGTAAGAGACGTGTTTAATTTTGTTTATTAGACCAAATTAGTTCTGGCGGGATATAATTTGCTCTGACAATAATCACAACCATTTGTAATACATAAACTTCTTCTCATTAATGCTAGGAGTCCTAAAATCATGGTAAACATCAAGCAATGGAATTCAGAGCATCTATCAAAGCAAAAAAAAGAAAATAAGGCAAAAAATCCCCAACTAATAATGATAGAATATTCTCAAGAATAATTTGATCTCCTATTCACTTGAAGCCAAATAATTATACATATAACACAGGAAACAAATCTCAGCCAAATTATAAACGATAAGGCGACTTATTTAAACTAAATCAAAAAGAGATATTTGAGAAATAATAACAGATGAAGCCGGCCATACCAACGTTTGAAAACTTCAATCATCCCTTCCGGTATTTGCTCTAATATGCCTCTTCAAGTTAGGTGTTGTGTCTAGAACTCCTAACTTAGACATGTTGTGGTGGGAAGCTTGTTTAGATAAAGTTTTCGTGTGTGTCAAGAATCAGCTGACTAGTCAGCATGATGAATATAAACGACAGAGATTTTTTTTTTTTGCTGAATTTGATCCTGAATGAAGTTGATGGCAATGTGTTTCACGCAGCTGTGAAATACTGGATTCTAGCAAAGGAGTGACTGAAGTTTTCAAACGCTTGAACGACCGGCTTCATATGCTGCTCTTTCTCAAATATCTCCTTTTGAATTAGTTTGAATTAGTCGCCTTATCTCTTTATTTCTTGTGATTTGGTTGAAATTTGTTTCTTATGTCATGTGTATAAAAACTTATCTTCAAGTGAATAGAAGATAATGTTATTCTTGGAAATATTCTATCATCATTATGGTATCAGAGTGTATCAAAAACTAATATCCTACCTACACATGCCATATATGCATATTTTTCACACAACTAGCACTGGACACGTGATAGGATTGGTTGGGAATGGTGGTTACCATTGTTGTTTCATATTAGTGGAGAATTTTGTTGATTTCGGTTGTTTTGTAGTAGATGCCATGATGATTGTGGAGGAGTCCGTCTTATGATTGTTTTGGTTGGTATGTGTTCCTTCACTGAGCAACTGCAGCTAAGATGTTGGTGGAGTTTTTCTTGAGCTCTTCATTTTTGACGAAGAGTTCATGATCAGTTAGTTTATCAAAAAGCTCCTCATAAGAAATTGAGGAGTGTCGAGCTCAGATGCCGCCAAATATTTCACAAAATTCGGAACCTAAGCTGCTTAGGATTTTGACAGGAAGTTCTTCATCGTAAATTGGTGCTCCGACTGAGACTAGTTCATTGATGGATATCATATCTCGCTTGAAATATTCGACAACTAAATTTGAATCTTTTGAAACTTTTCCCATCAGATTTCACAGGCTGAAAATTCACATCTGAGACTTATTTTCTGAAGACACGTGGAATGAATGCCAAGCCTTCTTAGAAGTGGCAGCAGCGACGACAGAGATGTAATGGATGGATCAACTGATGCCATCTCTGCATTTAATTTGGATCAATTGATCTCCTAAGATTGTCGAAACCACACTTTTATGAGTGGAATTTTGACCTCTTAGTTGTTCTGTGTTACTGTTTTTTGCAGAGCAGTTGATGAGTCATCCAGATAGTGGAATAGATCATGCTTGTGCATTAATGTTGAAACATGAGCATTCCATGTCGCAAAATCGGTGTTCCGATCAGTTTGATTGGAAGTTGTGACACTGGATTGAATTGAATCAGCTGAGAACTTGAATTTGTTGGGATAGTAATCATGTTCGGATTGATCATAGTCGGCGGAGAACCAGAAATTTGTGGTGGGGCAGTATTTTGAGTATCGGTGGCCATATTATTTTGTTGGACGAATTGTGTAGGAACATAGGAGGATGAATGAGAAAGAAAAAAAAAATTTGTAGGATCTCACTCATTTGAGTTTTAGATACGGTTTGATACCATAATGATGATGGAATATGTACAAGAATAACTTGATCTTCTATTCTCTTGAAGATAAGTATTTATATACATAATATAAGAAACAAACACTCTCAACCAAATCACAAAAGATAAAAGGACTTGTTCAAACTAAATTAGAAGGAGATATTTGAAAATAATAGCAGATGAAGCAAATAACAAAATATAAGGCTACTTATCAAACTAATTAAAAAAGATATTTGATGAATAATAACAGATGAAACCGGCTAATTGAACGTTTGAAAACTTTCCGTTATTTGCTCCAATACCAGCTGCCCCTGAACTTCTCATTAAGCTCCATTTCTAGGCTATCTTGTTTTTTATGACCCTCGTTCAATTCAAGTAATGCTTCTAAGCATATTACTGCATTTTAACACTTTTCTCTTTATTTATTTTTGCTTCTATTAACCAATTCTTTATTTCTTGCCCGTTTGCACTCTAAAGAGGCATTTTGATCCACGGAATGCTTTTAGAAACATTACAATCAAATGGGAAGTAATTTCTTGGACACCAAATGGAGATGTGGCAAGTAACCTTCAAAACGTAATATTGCCTTCTTTCCAAGAATTTGTAATGTGATAGAACTCTAAAACACGTCTTTCACCCACCAAACCAGCTAAAAGTTAAAAAAAGAAAACCATGACCATTTAATAAAACATTACATCCTTGCATTAGTAACATTACATCCGGTAAAGATTGCTGTTACTAATTTCAGTTACAGAATGAATTATACACAATGGAATCTCAACAATGTCACTAAAGTTTTCAGCTTTGATTACAAACCTCTTGGTCCCTACCGCTTTCAACTTATTGCCACGTACATATAAGATCACGTGATAGTAAACTGCTAATTTAAGTCCGATTATATTATCGATTTTCAACTTTATTTCTTCTCCTAATCTTTTGTTCCGGTCCCGTCTCCTCCCCCACAAAAATGAAAAACCAAGAAAAGAGCAAAATAAATTCAAAGTCCTCCCCCTTCCAATGGCTTCCATTGCCTGATTTCTTTATCTACAATTCTGCCATTTGCTGGGCACCAATTGATTGATCGAATTCAATTTCAAGTTTCAACAAATAGTGGATTCTTAACTGTTTATGAATCTCTTCAAATCCATTTTATTAGATGAACCGGACCCTCCATATCCAAGAAATCCCAAGACTTTGAATCCGATTCCCCATCTCAGAGTCCCAACCCAAAATCAAAGCCCTCCCCAGTCCCCTTCCAATGGCTTCCGTTTTGTATACTTTGGCTGCGATCTAACAACAGTACACACATAAATATTCCCAGCAGCATAACAAACCTAAAAAAATAAAACAACCCATCAAAAAGAAAGAAAACATACATTTTTCTATGTTTATGCTTCCATGGCTGATGTGATTAAATTGTCTGGGAATTTAACTATCACATTTTTCATTCTCCGCTCCTTCCTTTATCAATTCAACTGCGTGGTCTTAAAAAGTTCAAACTATAATAGAAAAATAGCCGTTGGTGACTCTTCTGTACTGTCCTCAATCAGATGAAATCCTACAGGAAGAATTTCAACAAAAGCTGAAAAGGAAGGAATGTTAGAAACTGGACAGAATCTGATAATCAAAATAGAACAGAATTTGTCGAGGCGTGTGATCACTGTTCTTGAAAGTGATTGCTCGCCCCCACAGGATCGTAATCCACTAATGTAGATGGGAATACCGGGCAGTCGCTCTCCAGGATTCAATGGCAGCCTCGGTCGCTTGCACTTGCAAGGAAGGCTTCGAACTTAATTCTGAACTACTCAGTACCCAAGAAGAATAGATGAAAAGAGATTTTCGGATGTTTTGAAGAGGTTCTCAAGGCTTTTATTTATAGTGATAGATTCGACCAGAATTGGAAATTACTGCCTTGAGAGAAAAGATATGTGACTTGGGATAGAAGAAAGGAAATCCGTCTGCCTTGAGAGAAAAGGGAACTATACGCAAGTCAAGTTCACAAAATAGGTAATTAGTAAACGAATAGGTAACCAAAAATTATAGAAAGAAAAAATGTAATGGAAGTAAAATTCTAATGGATCACACGCACGCACCCACCACACCACACCGCGCCGCGTCGAACCGGGCTATGCGGTGTGTGTTTGAGGAAAATCCCCAAACCATCAATCACGCATAGTCTAGGCTCCTAACTAGAGTTGCACAGTGGCAAAACCCCAAACTCATATAACATGAAAACATCCAACACAAAGTTCCAATGTGGGACTAAGATTTTACAAAGGAGGGAACACAATTGGAGGGAATTTCAAATTTATTGAAAGTGTATTTTGGTGGCAAATTTCCAACAATCCCCCTCATGACTTGAAAATACAGAGTGGTACTGAGTACAGAAATCCAACACATAAATGTCGATGTCTTTTGGACTGGAATCGCACTTAGTGCATTCAACAGAGAAGTATATGGAAGATAGGTGACAAAAATCTTGAACCTTCCTCCTCGAAGCACACTCCTGCATCTGAGCACATGTTAGATTTTGATCCATAGTAAGCTCTCGGTTTGGTACTTTTTTGGGCCATGCATCCTACCTAGATATTCATGAGTGCTCTAGAGACAAACCCGTTACTCTCGTAGGGAGCGACTCTCCCCCACTTCCACACTCATTTAGGTGAGCTTATCAAGTGTGTACTGCCATACACCACCTATAAAGGATATAAGCTCATTAAGAGTTACCGACTCAACCCTCGCGAATTATAGACAGTAAGCACTATCTACACCATAGGAAGGGACCACATTTGATAGTGCAATTGGAATATCTTTGTGACTTGTTATTACCCATTGAACCTACTTCATGGGATCTCCACTAATGTAGGTTGGGTTGCCGTCACATTCAATTCCCATCAACGGGTCTAGGTCCCATTCCCCTCGATGTATCTTGGACTAACTTTCGATTTAGTCCCTTAGTCAAAGTTCAGCCAAATTCTTTTCAGACCTCACAAAGTCCATGGCGATGACCCCATTACTCATGAGTTGTCTCACAATATTGTGTCTCAAACGGATATGTTGGCTCTTCCCGTTGTAAATTTTGCTTTTGGATCCAGCGATCGCTGCCTGTGAATCACAATGCAAAGAAATAGAAGAAATAGGCCTTGGCCACAAAGGAATGTCAGTCAATAAATTACGAAGCCATTCTGCTTCTGAACATGCCAACTCTAAAGCAACAAATTCAGATTCCATGGTAGATTTAGCATTACATGTTTGGTTAGACGATTTTCAAGAAATAGCACCTCCAGGGAGAGTAAAAACATAATCACTCGTGGAGTTAATCTCATTATTATCAGACACCCAATTGGCATCATAGTAATCTTCTAGCACAGAAAGACTACCAGAAAAATAAAGTCCTAAATGCATGGTGCATTTTAAATATCTACTCAATCTAGATAATGCATTCCAATGACATTTATCAAGATTATGTATGTATCTACTCAATCTACCAACAGTATATGCAATATCGGGACGAGTACAATTCATCAAATACATCACACTCCCAATGATCTTAGCATATTCAGTTTGTGAGACACTATCCCCTTTATTCTTTCTCAAGTGTAAACTAGGATCATAAGGTGTACTCACAGAATTCAAATCAAAGTGGTCTCTTGCTAATTAAGCTTCTTTAGGATCTTTTCAACATAGTGCGACTGAGTAGTATGAAACCATTGTTAAATCTAGTCAACTTAAGACCCAAAATAACATCAGCCTCACCCATGTCTTTCATATCAAAATTAGGAACAAGGAAAGACTTGGTTTGTTTAACAATAGTTTCATCAGTTCCAAAGATAAGCATGTCATCAACATACAAGCAAATCAAGACTCCAACATGTCCATGAAATCTACTATAGACACATGTAACAGATTCATTTACTTTGAAACCATTAGAAACAAGAGTCCTATCAAATTTCTTATGCCATTGTTTAGGAGCTTGTTTAAGGCCACACAAGGATTTAACAAATTTACATATTTTATGTTCTTGTCTTTCAAAAACAAAACCCTCAGGTTGATGCATGTATATTTCATCATCTAACTCACCATTCAAAAAAGCAGTTTTCACATCCATTTGGTGCACAATCAAATTAAATATGGAAGCAATAGCAACTAACACTCTAATGAGTAGTGATTTTAGCAACAGGTGAATAAGTGTCAAAGAAATCAATGCCTTCTTTTTGCGTAAAAACCTTGGCCATTAAACGTGCCTTGAATTTATCAATAGAACCATCAAGCAATAGGTTAAAATTGAATACCCACTTATACCCAATAGGTTTACACCCTCTAGGCAAATCTACCAATTCCCAGGTATGATTATACATTATGGACTCAATCTCATTCTTAACTGCATCTTTCCAAAAACTAGCATTAATTGAATTCATTGGCTCTTTATAAGTTTTTAGATCTTCTTCAGTTATGAAAGCAGTATAAAATCAGGCCCAAAATTAGTTTCCATTCTTGCCCTTTTGCTTCTTCTCAATTATTGAACTCCTTCATTATCATGTTCTTTTGAATCTTGAATTTTTTGAGACAATGTTTTTACAGAATTTTTATTCATAGGAAAAATATTCTCAAAAAAATTCAGTATCTTTAGTCTCCACAACATGATTAGACTCCAAAACCAAGAACAACACATCTATAGGCAGTTCTATGAAGTGCATACCAAATGAAGACACTATCAACAGTTTTAGACCCAATTTTATTCATTTTAAAGTCCGGTATCCCTACCTTAGCTAGACACCCCCACACTTTGAGATACCCAAGATTAGGACAGTAACCTTTCCAAATTTCATAGGGTGTCTTAAAAGTTTTCTTGTGAGATATTCTATTAAGAATATGACAAGCAATAAAATAGCCTCCCCCCCACATGTTAGTAGGTAACTCAGAACGTATTAACGTTGCATTCATCATGTCTTTAAGAGTCCTATTTTTCCTTTCTGCAACCCCATTAGATTGAGGCGAGTAAGGAGAAGTAGGCTCATGAAGTATTCTATTTTGTTCACAAAACTTCTTGAGAAAATTAGAATCATATTCATCTCCTCTATTAGACCTAAGTCTTTTAATTTTTTTCCTAACTGATTCTCAACCTCATTTTTGAATTTAATGAACATTTCCTCAGCTTCATCTTTCTGACTTAGGAGATATAATTTAGTGTATCTTGAATAATCATCAATGATATAATATTTCTTCCCATCTCTACTCATATTATTCTTAAAATTTCCAAGATTATTGTGACTTAATTCCAAAAGACTAGTAGTCCTCTCAACAGACTTAAAGGGTTTCTAATGGTGTTTAGTTTCAACACAGATTTCACATTTTGTGAACTTATGATTAAGTCAGATTAGGAATCAAGTTTGAATTTTTCATTCTCCTTATGGAGTCAGCATTCACATGTTCTAATCTAGCATGGCACGTATCAATAGAATTAACAATATAAGCAAAAGTAGCACTCTTATTCATTCCATAGCAAGTAGCATCAAGTACAAATAAGCCCCCACAGCAAAAATCCTTTCTCACGAAATCTCCATTCCTAGTCAGAACTAACTTATCACCTTCAAAAGCAAGTTTAATAGAAGCTTTATTAAACAAAGAGCCAGAAATCAAATTTCTTCTCATGGATGGAACATGCAGCACATTGGTTAAAGTATACATGGTCTTTCTAGAGGTAAGAGTCAAAAGGACTTTTCCCTTGCCTAGGACTGGAGCAGCACGAGCATCTCTAAGGAAGACTTGCCCCCCATCGCTCACTCCTTCATGCTCAAGGAAGTAACATTTTTCAACAGCGACATGTTTCGTGGCTCCAGTGTCCACAATCCATTCGGTCACATTATGGGCCAAGTTTGCTTCAGAGACAACAACAACAATTGCCTGATCATAGCCTTCAGCAAGGTTCACTTGATTGGCTGGTTGCTGCTCCTGTCTCTTGCGTAACTTGCACTTATTTTCTTTATGACCTGTCACTCCACAGATATAGTAAGGTCCTTTAAACTTTTTATTAATCTTACCAAACTTTTTAAACTTACCTGAATGCTTGCTGTCTTGACTCTGACCGTTGTTATTCCAGCCCTCTTTTGGTCCACGACTTTTGCCTTTGAAACTTTGAGAAGCTCCTTCGGTCTTGCTATCCACCAGATTCAACTTGCTTGCAAACTCATACTTTGCCAGATCAGTCTTGTCCTTCAAACGGTTGCTTTCCTCGATTTGGATATGAGATATCACCTCATCAAGCGTCATGGCAGTTTTGTCATGTTTCAGTGTATTCCTGTATTCTTTCCACGATGGTGGCAATTTCTCAATTAGAGCAGCAGCTTGGAAAGCATAATCAATTTTCATGCCTTCCTGAGCAATGTCCAGAATGATATTTTGGTATGCATGAATTTGATCGGTGACAGGTTTGTCATCAACCATCTTGAAATCCAAGAACTTAGCGACCACGTACTTTTCTTTCCAACATCTTCAAAGTTGTATTTCTTGTATAAGCCTACCCATATTTTCTTGGCAGACTTATAGGGACGGTATAGATCAAATAGGGCGTCAGTCAGGAAATTCAGTATGTGACCCCTTGCGGTTCGATTGTCATCAGCATAAACCCTAGTGGTTTCGGAAGGGCCAGTATATCCGAATAGGACGCCTTGAGAGTTTGTAGGTAAAACAAAACCTTCTCGGACCAGCGAATTTGTAGTTCTTACCATCAAACAGTTACAGTTTTGACATGTCGGGAACACCAGCGTTGGCTATCACAGGGACACAGAAAAATAACTTTCAAGATTGTTAGAAACTGGACAGAATGATAATCAAAACATTACAGAATTTGTTGAGGCGTGTGATCACTGTCCTCGAAAGTGATTTTGCCCCCCACAGGATCGTAATCCACTGATGCAGATGGGAATATCGGGCGGTCACTCTCCAGGATTCAACGACAGCCTCGATCGCGTTCACTCGCAAGCAAGATTTCGAGCTTAATTCTGGACTACTTAGTACCCAAGAAGAATAGAAGAAAAGAGATTTTTGGATGTTTTGAAAAGGTCATCAAAGCCTTTATTTATAGTGATAGATTCGGCCAGAATTTGGAAATTACTGCCTTGAGAGAAAAGGTAGGTGACTTGGGAGAGAAGAAAGGAAACCGTCTGCCTTGAGAGAAAAGGTAGGAACTATATGCAAGTCAAGTTCACAAAATAGGTAATATCTATCTCTTATTAGTAAATGAATAGGTAACCAAAAATTATATAAAGAAAAATATAACGGAAGTAAAACTCTAGTGGATTGCATGCACGCACCACACCACACCACACCGCGTCACGCCGGGGCGGGTGTATATTTGAGAAAAATCCCCAAACCATCAATCATGCATAGTCTAGGCTCCCAACTAGAGTTGTACAATGGCAAAACCGCAAACTCATATAACATGAAAACATCCAACACAAAATTCCAATGTGGGACTAAGATTTTATAAAGGAGGGAACACAATTGGAGGGAATTTCAAATTTATTGAAAGTGTATTTTGGAGGCAAATTTCCAACAAGGAGGGCGAGGGATTTATGTAGTTGGGTTTTCATTTTGTAAAACAATCGGCCGGTTCTGTTTTTCATTTACCAACGGTACTTGATTGCTTAATATATAGTTACACGTGGTGTTGTGGCTGGCATTCTTTTGGTACCTATTCAAGGGTACCGAGGATTCAAGTCCCCAATATATAAGTTATTATGCTCCTACCCAAATAGGAAAGTCATGAAGATATTCCATATTTTCATAAACACAAAATGAATGCTCATAGAGGCATATCTTTGATTGTAGCTAGGGAGATATTTTATGTCGGTCGGGAGCAATTATTGGATTGTATTTACTCCTTAATCAATGGGAGCCTTCCATTTGCTGGACCCATTTTTTTGAATAGGATGGTTCTCTTATTTTTCAAAAATATGAACCCTCCCCTCCAAATAGAAGGCTCCCATTGGTTGAGAAGCAACTATTGGACATGTCCAATAGTTGCTTCTGATCAAAATAAAAATTTACACGGACAAGTAAGATGAATAAACAAACAAGATAAAACGAATTAAACACGGAATATCTGTATTGCTTGATATGAATATGATGTAAGAAAGTAAATCATGCAAAGCACAGATGAAAATAAAATTTTTACTTCCTTCTAAGGGTCACCTTGATTAATTTATGCGTAATAAAAGAGGAGTAGAGAGATTATATGTAAAATCGAAAGTGGTAAAACTCTAATCCGTGTAAAATACTCTTAACGGGTCAATCCGATGCATTTATTCTAAACAAACATCCATATACAATTATGTGCTAATCTATTTGTGTAAAATACTACGATTAGGGATATTTATGAATCAAATGTAACTACATTGAGAATATCACCATCATAACTATTTATGAATTCTCTCATACAATTCATGTCGAGGAATTTATCATATTAAATAGAAAAAGAATGCCACATTACAAAATATACATAAATAAATAAGTGTAACTTGTCTGTAAAACAAATTGGTTTTAAAACATACACTAACAAATTCTCACTTGCTCTAAAGCCAATCATTCATGTGTTTAAAAGAAAATGAGTTAACAAGACTTGCATGTTTCTTTTGTTACGAGACTTTAGTGAACGGATCAGCATCTTACCATCAGTGGAAATGTTCTCTATATTTACTTCATTTATATCAATGATTTCTATATTCAAATGATAGTGAAATAACACATACAGTTTGGATCACTGATGAGACCTAGATTTCTTTTGTTTGTGCAATAACTCCATTATTTTTACAATACAAGAGTATAGGATTATTAATGGAGGGAACCACTCCATGTTTAGTCACAAACTTTTTGAAGTAAACTGCTTCTTTTGTTGCTTTTGAACCTGCAATGTATTGATTTTTGTTATAGAATCAGTTGTGGTATTTTGCTTGGAACTTGTCCAATTGACTGCACCACTATTAAGAGTAAATATATATATCCAGATTTGCGATTTGTTATCATCCTTATCAAATTGAAAGCTAGCATCTATATATTCATGAACTGTCAACTCTTGCCCACTATAAATCAAGAATAAATCTTTAGTCCTTCTTAGTTAAGAATATTCTTGATTTCTATCCAATGGCCACTTCTTGGGTTAAATTGAAACATGCTCGTAACACTTAGAACATAGGAGACATCAGATCTAGTACATAAGATAGCGTACATTATAGAGCCTATAGTCGAAACATATATATCGGGATCATTTCCATACTATCTCTTTCAACATCTGCCTTAGGACACGTGTCTTTAAAAAGGTACACGCCATGAGACATTGGCATGTAACTCTTCTTTTATTGATCCATGGTAAATCTCTTTCACGTCTTGTCTATATACGTTGATTGAGTAAAACCAAGCTATCTCTTAGATCTATCTCTACAGATGCTCATTTCCAAAATGTAGATTGCCTCATGCTAAAATTTCTGGACAACCATACCTTTACACTTTGAAGCATAGGTATGTCACTTCCTATGAATTGATAAAATCAAACTTTTTGATTGTCTTATCAAAATGAATGTTCCAACTCGTAGAAGTTTGCTTTAGTCCATAAATAGACCATTGTAGATTGCATATTTTGTTAGGATTTATGGATATAAACCCTTCAAGTTGCATCATATACACCTCTTCTTATAGATTTTTATTAAGAAATGCAGTATTTATATCCATTTTCCAAATGTTATAATCATATTATTCAGCTATTGGTACCAAGTAAAATGTGAATGGATTTCAACATTGCAACTAGTGAGAAAGTTTAATTAAAGTCAACTCCTAGTATTTGTGTATAACCTTTTGCTACCAATCGCGCTTTATAGGTAATCACATTACCATCCATGTTATTCTTTCTCTTAAAGACCCACTTATACCCTATGGGTTCAATCCCTTCAGGTGGATCGACTAAGGTTCAAACCTTATTATCATACATGGAATCCATCTCAGACTTATAGATTGTAGCCACTTTTGAGAGTCTTTATCAGATAGTGTTTCTTTGTAAGATGTAGATTCCTTATTCATAATGATTAATACATTATCGTGTTCACTTTCGAGAAATTCATATCTCTTTAAAGCACAACATATCCTAGTAGGGCTATAAGGAGTTTGTACATTAACTTCATTTTCTATGATATAATCATGTGATTTAAGCTCTTGTTCTATTTGTTGATCAATGCTAAATTGCGTTTTTTGAAATTCTTCAAGATTTATTTTGCCCCCACTTGACCTTTCAAGAATAGACTCATTTTCTTGAAAGATGGCATGTTTTAAGACAAATATTTTTTGGCTAGATGGGATTATAAAATTAATATCCATATGTCTCATTTAGATATTTCACAAATAGGTTTTTGTTTGACTTACTTCCAATTTTGTCAGATTCTACCCTCTTCACATATACTGATCAGCCCCAAACTTTCAAGTATGAAAGATTAGGTTTCTTTCCAAGCCATATCTCGTACAGAGTGGAATCAACAACTATTGATTGAACACGGTTTAGTAAATTAGAGGCGATATTAAGTGCATAACTCCAAAATTATTTGGGGAGGTCTGCAAGACTCATATCGATCGAACAATATCTAATAGAGTTCGATTACGTTTCTCAGATATACCATTTAGTTGTGGTGTATAAGGAGAAGTCCATTGAAGTAGAATCTCATTTTCCTTCAGATAATCTTGAAACACTTGGTATAAATATTTTCCACATCAATCAGATCAAAATATTTTAATATTTTTACAAAGTTGTTTTTCAACTTCATTCTTAAATTCCTTAAACTTTTCAAAGGTTTCGGGCTTATATTTCATAAAGTATACATAACCATATCTAGAATGGTCATCAGTGAAGGTAATGAAGTATGAAAACCTTTTCTAGTATGGATGGACATAAAATCACAAATATCAATATATATTAACCACAACAATACACTATATCTATCACCCTTTCTAATAAAAGGTGATTTGGTTATTTTATCAAGTGAAAAAGACTCACATTTATCATATGATTCATAATCAAATGATCCAAAATAACTATTATTATGTAATTTGGTAATACGTTTCTCATTTATATGACCAAATCTACAATGCCAAAGGAAAGATTGTTTCATATTATCTATTTTAGCCTTTTTAAGATTTATATTGAGAATTAGATTTTTCATATCCAGAATATAAAAGACCATTAATCATAGCAACAGGTTCATACAAAATGTCATCACGTAAAAAAGAACAACGGCTTACTGTTTTGCATAATGACGAAACCATCAGTGTCTAAACACGAAATAAAAATAATGTTTCTAATAAGGGATGGAACATAATAATAGTTTTTAAGTTCTCAAACAAGACCACTAGACAAAGAAAGATAATAAGTCTCTACTGCTAAAGCAGCAACGGTTGTTCCATTTTTCACACGCAGGTCCACTTCTCCCTTAGCCAGCTTTTTACTTCTCTTTAGACCCTGCATATTTTACAAATATGAGATATAGATCTGTTATCTAATACCGAAAAATCTAATTTGAAAATGGAAATATTAATCTCAATCATAAACATATAAAATTCTTCTGCTTCAAGGTATCCAGGCAATCCTTACAGTTCCTCTTCTAGTGTCCATCCTTTCCACAATGGAAGCAAGTGCCCTTAGGCTTGTTCTTTTTGATCACAAGTGTTGGCTTAACCCCCAGACTTGGTTTCCTTGAAGCCAACCTTGGATTTTTTTTTCTTCCTAATAGAAGAATCAATAACCAATACTTGTTTCTTTCCTTTTTAATGATTGTCTCTATAGTTTTAAGCATATTCAATAATTCAAAAAGAGTTGTTTAGTTGTTTTCAACTTATTCATGTTATATATAATTCATCACAAAATGTAAAAAGGTTTCAGGCAGAGATTGCAAGATCACGTCAATATTTAACTCAAGATTTTGTATAAATCTCAATCGTTCCAATTTTTCAATCAATCCAATCATTTTCAGTACATGAACAACTACTGAAATACCCTCTGCGATTTTACAACAAAAGAGCTCCTTTGAGGTCTCATACCTCTCGATCTTTGATTTTTCATCAAACAACTCCTTAAGATCAAGAATCATAGAAGGAGTATCCCTATTTTCTTGCTGTTTCTACAATTCATAATTTATAGAGGCCAATATTATACAAGTGATCATTGTCCTCCATGTGTTTATGTTAAGCATTCCTAACTGCTTGATCAGCATCATCTGTTGGTTCATTAGGAATATATTGATTAAGGGACATAACCAATTTTCTTATGTTTGAGAAAATTTCTCAAGTTGCATTTCAGTTCGAAAAATTTGGCCTAATAAGTTTGTTGTCATTTAAAATGGGACACAGATTGATGTTACTACTAATATTCTACATGTAAATAAAGACAAAATAAGAATTTACTATTTATGCATAAACAAAACCAAAAATATAACATGGATTTCATTTAATTTAGTTTTGCTCCCATTATTTTAATTCAAATCAATAATCGTCACATACTGACTTGGGAGTTTTCACAGAACCCTTAGTGGTTTAGGATCCCATTTAATTATTTTGATCTTTAATGTACCCAAGAAATCAAAATAATTTCGAAAAGTAGGTAATTTTTTACCAATTACAACACTTTGTAATTCCTAGATAGTTAGGTATCAACTCTTAATAGCACATCTTATGTGACTCCTAATTTTTGTCTCAGATACATACAACCTCGAGTGTACCCAATAAAGTATATGCCTCAATTAAATTATACCCGATTATTCAGGGATCTCACCTCATACCTTAAATATGTTCAACGTAGAGTAACTTTGATTAGCCTAACAAGTTAACATCTAAGAACTCTCATTTCTTGCTATAATCATGGAAGGCAATTTATTTATTAATTTAATATTGATTTGAAGGATTTTTCTTTCAGTTATTTATTAGGTCTCATCAAATTACATGCAATATTATCATATCAACATATAACAAATAAAACATGCACTAAACTACAGATGATTATGAACTTTTACTAAACTAGTTTCCTTAAGTCACAAAGGAAACTAGGTGGTCAAATCCTAAAGGTAACCTTCAACTCTTGAAAATTTTCTATGTGGTTGCACTTTTGCGCCATCTCCATCATCTTTGTACATTACAAATGAAATTCTTGCTAAATATTTTAGATATTCAATCTATCTCTAACTTACCTCTATATATATTACAGATTCATCAAGAAATTTTGAATTACATTCGAGGGGATTGAGATGAGAAAATAATTATGCTATATTCAGAATAATTAAGAAAGGCAGGACACACAAGTCCTATTTAAAATTTATAACTATTGAATTTGAAAAAAGTAAACCATATACAATTACATTAGTTTTAAATCCATAATCGTCCATCATGCTATTATGTAATTCAATAATTAAATAAAAGCATAAAAACCAGATTTAGTATCTAATTATGAATCACTATACGTCATAATTCCAATCTCATTGAAATTATCTTTCTTGAATTATTTATGAAAATATTTTATGGAGAAACTTTATTTTCCAACCTCATTAGAAAATAAACACTTTAAATAATAGAATTTCAAAAGTAATATTAGAAACAATTTTCAAATTTTTTTTTTGAACATTTATTAAATTACAATCTCATTGAAAATAATAAATTTCTAAAATTTAAACAAATTGTTTAGTTCCAATCTCATTAGAATTAAATAAATATTTTTTTAGGTTTTATACTTTTTAAATTTTAATCGAATTAAAATAAAGAAGGTTTTGAATATTACACAATTAATTTTAAACAACATGTGTTGAAAAAATTAATTGGCAGTTTCAAAAACCAAATTTAGAAAAAAAAATTTATTTGAAAATATAAAATTAAGTATCACTAAAAGTGATTTAACTCATTAAGCACTTTTAGTGACAGAAACAAAAGTAAAAGATGACTTCACAATGACGTCAACATCATTTTCCCAACGGAGGATGACACCGATGACGTCACTACTAACGTCACTGATGACATCACTGATGGTGTCATCATCTTCATCACAAGAGAAGTAACGGGAAGCCGAAGTGAAGTGGATGGTGGCTTCGGGCCAGTCAGTCTAACCCCAAATCTGTCGGTCAAAATCAAGTATGATCAAATCTAACGATCCAAATGTCCAAAATCAATACTCCCTTTGGAAACAATTTCAAAATCAAAATTATTTCTCCAATACTTTCAAAACAAACATAAAAAAATTCATATAACTTAAACAAATTCAATATCTATGGCTACTAAATAAATTTACATCAGCTAAATTAATCAATGGTAGCTTTGATACCAATTTAAGAAAGTAAATCATGCAAAGCACAGTAGAAAATAAAATTTTTACTTCCTTCCAAGGATCTCCTTGATTAATTTATGCATAGTAAAAGAGGACTAGAAAGATTATACCTCAAAAATGTAGTAAAACTCTAATATGTCAAGGGATGTCGATCCACAAGCCACAAAGATGTCTGGCCTCTAATGGTATCCACATAGATAATTACTCCGAGATTCTCTTAGATTGATTCACTCAAACTACGGAATGATAACTCCTTTTTTTTTTTTTTGGTATTTTTTCCACTTCTTGTTTGTCACGTTTTTTTTCCTTCTCATGTTGTAGACTTGGGTAAAAGCATCTATATATATATATATACTTACACACACATATATATATATATACACACACACTACGGAATAGTAGTCCTTTTTTCTCTTCTCGTTTTTCACGTTTTCTTTTTCTTCTCACATTTATATAGACACAAACACCTACACGCACATTATAAAAAACCCCGGCAAAACCCTAGGAACTATATGATATTACGTATTAGCCCATAAGATATATAGATATATGGCTTATTATAATTAAACTCCAAAAGTTAATTTATCTTATAAATTAACCTGTAAGTATCTTATACTTATCAAAAATCAATTTAATCCCGAATTGATCATCTTAAAATGTGTAACCCTTTAGGTTATCACTCACGTTGGCAATAAGTATAAATTATAATCCTAAATTAATTGGAATTAGATAAATTAAACAAATTTAATTTATCGTTATTTCACTAACTGATTAATTCACACTTATCTATCAAGATTGGCTTTTATCAAAGTGTCATGACCACTCAAGTGTTGAGACATGTCGAGTAATTTGACTTCACCTTTTAGTAATTTAGTTATCGTGTAATTATTACTCTTTCACCATACTATATCCTAATTAATTAAAAAATATAGATATAATGCCAACTCTTATTGAACTAATCAATGTGCTTCTTTTAGAAATACAACACATTAATCCCCATAAAATAGAACTTGAAACACTATCAATTTTATTTTTTCACTTTGCCTAGAGATTTCTGAATCATATTTCAACAAGTGGCCATACATGGACATATTCTCCTATTATAAGGAGTGGTGAATCCTATATTGGTCATATCTCATTTTTTCATGATTTACACTATATCCAATCTTTAGAGTATGTGCGATTCCTTAAGAGCAACAACTAATAGAGTCAAAGTATAGTAATCCACAATCAAGAGAAACTTATTACCTTAAATCCTAGGATCATTACACTATTATCACAAAAAGATTAATCCATTGGCATTTAAAAAATAATTCTTGTGAAATATTCTTAATGAATCAATTCGATATACTTATTTTCAATAAACATCCACACACAATTATGTACCAATGTATCTGTATAAAACACCATGATTAAGAATATTTATAAATAAAATATAATTGCGTAGCAAATTTCATTATTATAACTATTTATGAATTCTCTCGTATAATTTCATTCAAAATAATTGGACTTTATCATATCAAATAGATAAAGAATGTCATATTACAAAATATATATAAATATATAAGTGTAATTTGTCCCTAAAGTAAATTGATTTTAGTACGTACACTAATAGATGATACTCGTTCTATGGCTTGAAACTTTATAATTGACTGCGGATGGAAGCAAGGATTGGGTTTTCCTAGGAAGGTCTGTTCATTTTCAAAACCGGCATATTCGTAGATGTATTCAATCTAGGCTCACTCCATTTATGGAATACGCTAGTCTGACTGGAAAAGTAATGCTCTCTGTATTCTTCATTCGTGGTTTTTACAGGAGGATACCAGATGCAATCTCAATATGTGTTGCAGGAACACAGGGTAGAGAATGATAGCTCGGCCAAACAAAGTGCAGCGAACCACTATGCGAAAATATACTGAACTTTCATAAGAGACAACAATTAGTCAAAACTAAAATACAGAGTAGATCAGCACCCCATTTGGTTAGTAAACTTCATTTTATATATGCCATTAGTATTATCTGAAACAGAGGACAAGTTTTTAGATTGCTGGCTGAAACTGTAGTGCCTTCAGCCTTTTCTTGATTTCTTTTGCCCGACCTTCTAGATATAGCCCAATACAAGCACCAGAGACAACAATGATGTTGTTAAGAGATGAAGCAGAGAGAGAACTGTATGCACACTGGCATTTGGGAGATATGGGTACAAATCTGGAGGTGGCATGACACAATTGTCTCCATTGAAGTAAATTCTTCGAGGGAAAGCCCATCCTTTTTCAAAGGTGAAAGTTGATATGTCCTTCTGGAATATGAGCTCTGATTGAACATTTCCAGAAGGACCAGCTCGTGCGAGCAGGTCATTGTAAAATTTAATCCCCCATAACATGGCAGTATCATCTGTAGAAAGATCCGTTTAGTAGACAGGTGAATGTCAATACATATTTTTGAGTAATATAATACATACAAAAATAGAACAGGGGAGGACTTACTTATAGATGCATAAGGTGTCAATGACTGGCATTTTGATAATTAAAGCTGAAAGTCTGGATGAGATTATTGAAGTTTGGATGCTGAATAACGAGATTCCAATGGGAATAGTTCATTCTATAATTGAAATTCGTGATTGTGATCTTTACTCGCCAGTATCCTTTATAGTTAAGTTTAACATGCCAGTGCACTCGTATAGGACACATATGCCGAGTACATTGGACCAATGGTGTATAGTTGTTCTTGCCTGAACTTGTAAGAGCTGAAGCTAAATGCGGCGACTCTGACCTGTAAGATGGTATCAGCAAAAGTGGAAATTGCAGCTAAAACGTGTATGCAGAATTTAAAAGAAATATTCTGACAACAAAAAGATAGCTTCCTCTACACAGATTACATATGCAAAGTTAAAACAATATAAGATAAGAGACTGATATCTTACTCTACACAGGTCCCTGGTTGGCTTATGTTGCTTTGGCAGCCACAAGTGCAAGCCGGGCAGTTGACAATGGTGTCATTATAGAAAGAAGAGAGTGAAACTGCAGCAGGTAGGTGTCTTCTGAGCCAAGAATTGTGAATACATGCAAGTGACAATCCACGTCACTGTATTGAGAACAAGAATAATGTTGTTGTGTTACAGATTTTATCCAGTTAGGCTAACTGCATACTTCATTACCTAGATTAGAGTAATTTATCCAGAGATCACATAATACAGAGACTTCTCTCTAAAAAATTTGAATTTTGAATGGGAAGAAATGCGCTGAGTTTTTGGAGCAAAGCAAGATTGTTGGCTTAGGTGGTTATCCTCCAATTATGTCAACCTAATGTTGAATAAGTATGATCATGCAGGTAGTTTGGTGCATAAAAGCAAAATTTATGAAAACGAAAAGAATCAATCGAAGTAAGAAGAGCACATAGTTCCAATTACATATTTTATCATCAGCGGCTTTTTTTTTAAGAGGAAGTACAGTGAATTTGCACCTCATCACTGGTCAGTCGAACCCATGGCCTAGGTCATGGTCCTCTAAAAATAAACATTTGGGCATACCATTCTCATCATCAGTGACATTTGGGCCTTCTCTAAAAATAGTAATATTCATGGATGTTAAAAACTAAGTTATAGATGACAATTGAAATTTTGTCATTCACATCCTAAACTTCGAGGATTCAAATGACTAAAAATACAAATAGACATTCAGGCCACAACTAGTGGCAAGAAACGGGGGCGAAGCCAGGACCCCAAGGATAGTGGGGGCAAAAAAATTTTAACATAAGAGTAAGGGCAAAAATTATGTTAATGATAAATGAAAATACAAATAGATAAATTCATCAATGACTTATAACTTAATTAAATTTACGATAAAACAAGTTATAATAAATATTTATTATGGTAATATGTATTCTGAATATATTTTTTTATGATTAATTAGCACCTTCTGTATATGAAATATTTATAATTGTTTTGTGCTAAAGGGGGGAGTTAAGTACATTTTAACTTTTTAGGGGTCAATGCTCCGAAAGAAACCAATTTTAAAAAATTAACCCCCCAGGGGGGCACAATTAAACACAGTGTATGAAAATTATAGAAGTTTTTAAAACTTTCTAGGTTATTTTACAATTTTTCCAAAGTTGTGGGGCGGGGGGACAATTGCCCACCCTCAACTCTACATAGCTTTGCCCCTGGCAAGGAAGCACAAAGGTGCACTTTAAATTGCTGAAAGAAGCCATCAGAAAAATAACTTACTCAAAGCTTGGGTTACCCTTCTCTTGTCTACTGAATCAAATGTGCTTGGATTCACAATCTTGGCAGGGCCACAGGTATATCCAGGCCCTGGTGTTTGAAGGGTGAAATTTTTCGGTACTCTGACAGTTGTGTTCGTAGTTCCAGCTTGACCTACACTAAGCTGGAAAGAACTCACAGCAGTTGCTGGATCTTGGACCCAAGAATTTATGACTCCACCTTTGCAGCAATTTGCAACCTGCTGATTATAAGGAGTTCCTGGCAGCAAATCAACAACTGTGGGCATCTTCTTGCAGCAATGTGGAAGAATATCACCTTTGAATCTTGAACAATCTCCTTGCTCTGTTGCTTGAGCCCCTGACATGGTCCATATTACTTCTTTCTTGGCCCATGTCCAACCCAATGTCCATCCTGGGGCTTGAATATGCCGATATTTTTGGTAGTTGAAGATTGTAACAACAGCCTGTCCATGTTAAGGGAGGGGGATATGACATGCATAAATTGCAAATGAACCACAAGAAACATATGTTATAGCTGCACTACTCATACTCAAAGGTTATCGTCATGAGATCTTGGCGAAGTCCTTATTGTACGTTAATTAGATGATTTTGATTTCAATAGTCCATATTGTATAAAATAGCTTGTTACTTGACAAGTACAAGAAACTCACCACATATCCATCAGTAGTCCAACTCTTTATATCCCACTTAACGGTAATGTTGCCATTAGGGTCAAGTGTATCATAAGCCTCTGCAAGAATGTCCAGCAAGCAGAATCTGTTATAAACTATACTTCATTTCTCATGTATTTCAGGATCCAGATAACAGGAAAGGGAAAAGAAAAACTCTAATCCCTCCTTTGAAATCCTCATTAACAAGTAGAGAATAAATAATCTGAAATGTTCATATTTTGTCATTGCTGTAGCTTACAATTTCATTAACTTCGATACTACTGAAGTGGTGCGCACTGGACTCGCAAGGTTACAGCTAGAATAACACAACATGATTTAATTACTGAGAAAAAGCTTATTATAAGGATGAATCATCAATTTCTACATTTTGTGACAAAAAAGAGGAAAATAACAGCCTCAATAAACATTGTATGAGATTATCATGTCAGCAAAATATTCAATTAGATGGCCACTTAGGCAAATATCAAAATATGGCAACGAGGATACTAGCATGAAGATGCTAAAAAACAAAATCATATCTTCTCAGTCGCAACCAAAATAATTAAATAATCAAACAAAATAAAAAACTAAAGAGGAATGTCCCTGCTTAGAAGACGCATATCAACAAATCAACAAAGAAAAAAAATAGAAGAACATAAAATCAATCCCCCCATCATTCCAACACCCTTGATGCCAAATAATAATAATAAAAAGAGAACCCTCTTTAAGTGGACCAATTTCTCTACGGACCCTCTATCTAGTTTGAAGTTTCCCATAAACAATTAAATGATCAGTGGTCGCATGCAGTCATAAAAGGTAACTATTTAGTTGAAAATAAACTCAAGGTGAAAGAAGCTAATAAATAAATGCTCTCTATCAATCAAGAAAACCAAATTTTCGATGGATCAAACAGCTAGTCTAACTCTATCTTTCTCTCTTATTCATGCTTTTTTATTAACCATAAAAACCAGCATTTTATATCAGTTTCAAGAAAATGCATTTTCTCTCTAAATATTACTAATTCGAGGAACTGCAGAAATGTAAAATGGTGGGTGGGAGAGAACTGACCTGTTGAGCGAAAGATGGAAGAAGAAAGGAAGATTAGGATCGAAATGGTAGCGGTGAGGTTGCACAGTTTGGTTGCTGCTACTACTGATCCAGTGTTGAAAGAAGGAAACAGACAAGAAAAACAACTTCATTTTCTTTTTGTTAGTACTTTCGAAAGATAAAGATTGTTGAAAATGTACTTGGGCAGTCAGTTTATTTATGATGGTGGGTTCGGACAATCTTTAAGGTGTTTGGCTTTGAGACGAAATCCAAGATTTTGTGTAAGAGATAATCGTGCATACTTACTTGTCAAGTGTGAAGTATGAAGAATGGGGAGAGGGGGTGAGGGGAAGGATGGAAGGTGGGAGTTATTGGATGCTTGGCTTTTTCTGTCGTTTGTATACAGGTGATTTTGGGGGCCTGACTCAAATATTGACTTTATAGGTAATAGAGACAACTGTACCCAATTATTCTTCACTTGAAGGATGTGGACACTACAAACATTTACTCGATCTTAAATTTTGTTTATAAAAATTGTAATTAAAATTAAATTTTATAAATTTTATTTACATCACTGAACTTAACGTCATAAATTATATAACATTTAATTAATCTCATAGGCTACTATAAACATAATCAAAAAATAAATCCATCTAAATATTTTCATGTTCATATTTATCCGTCAGAATAAAAAATTCGCTAAATTGATTTTTTTTTTTAACTAACAATAATATATATTATTACATTAAATAGCAATTAAATGACTTATATCGTGTTGTGCTTCATGAAAAAACCACAACCACAAGAGGAAGTAAGTCTTCCATTCAATATCATTACAATACTTGATGCAAATTTAGCCAATCTATGACCAATCCTGTTACGATTCTTTTGACAAAGGTGAAAGAACAAATAGTAAAATACTTCGTAAGCTGATTTATTCAGAAGTAGTAAAATTGGGTACTTGAACCACTCTTTATTACCGAGTAGGGTTGGCCGGTTAGGTATTTGTTCGCATTTTAAATATCCACAAGTACATGATTCGATCCATTATAAAAACGAATGGGAAGGGTACATTCAATGTTTGTACAAAATGAAAGAAAAAGTGTATTAGAAAAAAAAAAAAAAGTGAAGTGCAATTAAGAAATAGAAAACTATTATGAAAAATAATGGGATAGTGGTTTAGTGATAGGTAATTTTTTATTTTTTTTATTTTTTTTTGTAATTTTAATTTTCTGAAAATTAGGAAGGAATCTCAAAAGGAGAAATCACCATATCAAATTTACTCTCCTTTTATATATTACAAGATATTTTTGAAAATTTACCCAGTAAAGGGTATTTTTGTAGGTTTATTCGGTAAAATTACCACCCTACCACTGCTAAGAATATCACATCAATTGCCTCTTTTTATTTTATTGTCAAAGAGCCAATTAAGCATGTTATGTAGTTTAACAAATATTTAAGTAGACCCACTATTTGTAGATCCTGTGGTGTGAATTAAATTTTAGAGAATCTATGACTCAGCTGATGTAAGCAAGAATTTTTAAGATTTAATCCTAACCACAGGGTCTACAGGTGAGGCCAAAGACCGGATCTATTTAAGTATTTTTCATGTAGGTTTATTGCCTTGTGTACTTGTAATGTACTCGTGTTTTTTTTTTTGGTTTAACCTTGGATCTTTTTATTGCTTATTGAGGTAATATCATAGTGATATAAGAATTTTAAAAGGGTTAATTACATCTATCTCTCTCGAAGTTTAGTCAAATTATTATGTGTTTGTTTAGATTGAAAATATTTTTCAGAAATTTTTTTGATGCCAAATACCAAAAAATATTTTTCGATGTAAAATATTTTTCAATTTTCTTGCCTCTAACTGAAAATAACTTAAGGAATTTTTTAGCGTAACTTATTTTTCAGATAATTCAAGAATGACATTAAACTTCAAATACTTATTTTTATAATTTAATTTGCTAAACTTATTTTTGTTTTCATTTCTTTTCCATTTGTTTTTCTATTAATCATGGGTCCCATACTAATATAACTAACATTATGCATATTTTACTACTACATTGTACTATCATTTAATTTTGAGCAAAATTAATTCTTTATTAAGCACAATTACTTGTAAGGTATTTATTACCATTATAATTGCAGTTCTTTTTTAAACTTGTATTCATAAAATTAAAGATGACACCGGTAAAAAGTTTTATTTCAAAATATTTTCATTTTATGAAACGAATATCGAAAAATTGTATGAAAAATAGACTTTTTTTTATGTAAAATACTTTTCAAGAAAAATATTTTCTCCAAGAAAATATTTTTCATCCTAACGAACACACCTATGTTGATATTTGGAATTTTCGTGTTTAAGTGCGAGTCTAATTAAACAAAGAATAAAATTCTGGAAAATTCTCCATGGCCCTTTATGAATAAGATGATGTTTCTTAAGGCATGGTCTCCTGGTCTGGATTTAGCTAAGAAAGATTTGGGATCTGTTCCAGTATGGGTGAAACTATCAAATCTGAAATTTTACCATTATTCAGCAAAAACTGAGCAAGCTGGTGAGTTTCATTGGGCAGCCACTATATACAGACAAGATGACCGTAGATCAATCTAAACTTTCATATGCTCGTGTGCGTGTGGAAATTCAATATGATAGCATCGCCAATTACCTACTGCTATTCCTTATGTGGATGAAGTTGGGAATAAGAGGTTTCAGGAAGTGATCTATGAATGGGTTACCCCTAAATGCAAGAAGTGTAATAGATTTGGCCATTCTACTTTTGAATGCCTTGTTCAGACAAAATGGTGTCAAATTGGGTTCCTAAGCAGCAAATCGCAATGGACACTTTGGCACAAAATCCTAGTGTAGAGGTTCAACAGGAAACTGAGAAGATTGTCCAGAATGTGGTTGTTGAAAGTGTTTAGATTGATATGGAGAATGGCATACCATCAGAACCAAATGTGGATGATAGTGTTTCAGGGGAAGTGAGAAATGAAAAATCTGAAATACAAGTAACTGTTATTGCTACTGCTACCAGGTATTCTTTTGCAATCCGCAAGGTAACATGAAAGAGGTTGGATCTCCTGCAGTCAAGGAAGGAAAGAGAGCAGTGCAGAAAACTAGTCGAGAAGATGGTAGAAGGGTTAAGACCTTTAAATCCTTTCTCCGCCAGTTATGAATATATGCTATTGGAACATAAGTGGTCTTAATGATCCCTATAAACAAATAGAAATTAAAAAAAAATACTATTAATAGATATAAGGTGGATGTGTTGGGACTAGTGAACATTTTTTGAAACTGTGCTCGTTTTCAAAATTGTTCTTTTTTCATGTCGATTGGAAATAGGATAACCGGGAAATGTAAACTCGCATTCGGTGAATGCGAGTTCATTGAGCTCGCATTCACTAAATGCGAGCTCATGCCGAATTAAAATTGTGAAATGTAAAAAAAAAAAAAATTTCCCATACCTCGCATTGGGTGAATGCGAGGTCAAACAGATTGACTGACCTTGCATTCACCGAATGCGAGGTCATACGGGTTTAAATCGGTTCTGCGAGGTGTCAATTGCAGAACCGAGTAAAACCTCCCCTTTCTTCTTCTCCCTCGCAGAACCTCCCATTTCTTCTTCTCCTCCTTCCATTTGCAATTTCATTCACAATTAGCACCATCTCCTTTTCCTCCAAATCCTCTACAACAACCACCACCCACCATCTCTTTTTCCTCCCCCTCTACAACTGTTGGTCCCAAAGCAACCTAAGAGGGGGGGTGAATTAGGTTTCTAAAAATTATGCTTTTAGAAAATAGTAAGATTTTTAAATTCAAATGCAGATATAATAAATTTACTAGAACAGTAAAGTAAAGAGAGAAAAATTGAACAAACAATACTTCCAAGCTAGCAAGCTTGAAGTATCAATTTTCTTGAATGCTTCACACATTTGGTGAGCCAATAATCTTTACAAAGTTGGGAAGTTCTTGCTCACACTAAAACTCTTTTAGTTGAGCCAAGATTCTTACTTACAACCACACTTTCATACAAGATTATCACTCCACTCAAAGTTGAATTTGCACTCACAACTTCACACTAATACAACAAACCACTATAGTCAATTTGCACTCAAATTACTCTTTTCTTAGGCTTGTATTCAATGTATTAGATGATCTTTTAAGGTTATTAAAGCCCCTATTTATAGAAGAACGAACAGAGCAGTAAATAGTGGTTTCAACTACTTCCTAACGGCTAAGTAATAAATGCACAAAAAATAGCCGTTGGGGTTTCGGACGTCCAAGAGGGATTGAATGCGTCCGAGGAAGCGTCCGATCTTCTTTCAGTGTTGTTGAGAGGCTTTGTTCGGACGTCCGAGCATGCATCCGGTCCTTCGTCCGACAGAGGCTTCGGACGGTCCTAAGCGTCCGAAAGAAAGGCTTATACGCTTCCTCGGACGCATTGCAATCCCTCTTGGACTGTCTCCGAATACACATCTAGATGTGTCCTATACACATCTAGATGTACAACTGAAAAGTTTAAGTAAATACATATCCAAGCCACATAATTGCTGAACACAAAGGAAATGCTGAAATGTTCTAAAAAGCAGAGAATCACTGAAAACAAAGTACAAAAATAAAAAAAAAACTAATGGGAGTCATTTTGCTTTTTAGAGCGCTTTTCAGTCTTTTGACGTTTGGATGGAACGTCTTCAGCGGTGGCTTCACTATCATCCTCCTCTCCGGTACGACGTTGCATGATATACTCAAACGTGTCATCAACATCTTCATCATCGTCGTCATCGTCATCGTCATCATCATCGTCATCGTCATCGTCATCATCATCGTCATCGTCAGCTCCTTGGGCAGCTTCGGCATTGTCTTCACGTGTATGTTCATCTTCAGGTTCATCACTGTCAGAAGATGACTCAAGTGGATGTTGGAGCACAGACTGAAGATCAGCAAATTGGACTTGAGCCGAAGCAGACATGCCAAGACTGAGTGCCTCTTGGAGAATTATTTGACGTGTTTCAAGTCGTTTTAACTTGCGATTTGTGCGACGTTGAAATGAACTGACTTGAGTGCTCAGAGATTGGAGAAGTCCACAGATATGTGAAAGAGATGGTTCAGAAGATGGCTCAGAAGTAGATGGTGCAGATATGAGTGGAGGTGGTTGAGGAGTAGGAGAATGAGGGATAGCAAAATCATAAGAATCTCTGTTCAAGAGGAATACCCTTGAAGACACAGAAAAATAAGTATAGTTGCATTTTTCCGGGCTCAGTACGTTGCCCGTCTAATGGCAATAAATCTGATTTATGACATCTAGATGTGTATAAGAGACAGGCTGAGCATACTCAGTTTTATATAGATGAAGTGTGCCTTATAAACATCTAAATGTGTAAAGAGACAGGAGGTAGAACAACACCTAGACTGACTTTTTACAAAATTTTGGATTTAAAAGGTTTGTTTTATTGTTCAAAGGAAAAATCGAGAGGGTTTGAGATTTCACATTCAAAAATGGTGTTGATTATGTTCGATGAAATCTCAAGATCAGTGTTGTTAACACGAGAAATGAGGGTGCGAATAGTAGGACCTTTCCGAAGATTGGCCGTGAATTGAAGCACCATGTCGTGATAAACAGGTAAATCAAGATGCACTAAATGACCCTAATTTTGTTTTTCAAAACAGGATTTGATAATTGGAAGATTATATTCATCAAAAAGACTATTAGAAGAAGGACTGAACGATGATGGATTTACTGAGAAGAGAAGTATACCGTTCGGATGCCTTGGCATCGATAAATTTGGATAAAGTTGGAGTGGTGGAAACTTGAGGATTTGCCGATGATTCTCCTCGTACAGGAGCCTTCCCTTTAGTTTTTCTACCCCGAATTGCCGTAGAGGAACCGCCACGAGATTTCTCCATTGTAGTGGAAGAAGAGAAAATTGAAAAAAATTTTTAAAAAATTGAAGATTGGTGAGATTTTGAGGAAATAAGATAGTGAATGGGGGAAATGAGATGTGATATAGGTGATACGGGTTATGGGTAGGATGATTTTTCAATCAATTTTGGAAGAGAGAGTGGGAATTTGGAGGGGGTAGTGGAGAGGAAGAAAAATCGCCTAAGGGTTTTGGTGGAGAAGGTAAGTCCGAAAAGGGGAATTTGGACGGTTTTAATGAAACAGGGGTACCTTTCGGACGGCCGAACGTTTAGTGTGCGTCCGACACAACGTCTGAAAGCTAAAAAACGGGACGGCTGAAGGATGAGCTAGTGCGTTCGAAGTTCTTTCGGACGACTCTGAGCGTCCGGAAGATTTCTAGAGAGTTTAAGAAAAAAAAGAATATCGTTCGGACGAATATGAGCGTCCGAGAGGTAACAGATGCTTTCGGACGATCCAGAGCGTCCGAAAGTAAAATTTTTCGGACGAAGGAGTATTGCACATCGAGATGTGAATTGGTGCCAAATTTATCTGTAAAATCCCTAAGCATTTTCTGAGTGATTCAAAGCGATCTAGAGCTTAGGGATTTGTAAAAATATCAGCCAATTGATCTGAAGTAGGCACGTAATCAACACGAATTTCCTTTTTACAAACGAGGTCTCTATTGAAATGATGCTTAACATCAATGTGTTTGGTTCTAGAGTGCAAAACAGGATTTTTTGTGAGATTAATTGCACTAGTGTTGTCACACAATATAGGAACACAATCAAAAATTACACCAAAATCTTTCAGAGTATGTTTCATCCAAAGAAGTTGAGCACAACACACATGAAGTATTTCCGGCAGCAATGTATTCAGCTTCAGTAGAAAGAGAAATAGAATTTTGTTTTTTACTAAACCAAGACACAAGACAATTTCCCAGAAAATAACACATTCCACTGGTACTTTTTCTATCAATTTTACACCCAGCAAAGTCAGCATCAGAATAGCTAATCAGATCAAATGTAGAGGACTTTGGATACCATAGACCAAAATCCGTTGTTCCTTTTAGATGTGTATAAGAGACTTTTAACTGCCATCAAATGTGATTCTTTAGGACAAGATTGAAATCTAGCACATAAACAAACAGCAAACATGATATCTGGTCTACTGGCAGTTAAGTAAAGTAGACTTCCGATCATACCTCTATAGTGTTTTTCATCAACACTATTACCTTCTTCGTCTTTATCAAGTTTGGTTGAAGTACACATTGGTGTACCAACTTGTTTGCAATCTTCCATACCAAAACGTTTGAGCAGCTCCTTTGTGTACTTGATTTGTGTAATAAATGTTCCTTCCTTTAAGAATTTGATGAATTTGTAGTCCGAGGAAAAATTGCAACTTGCCCATCATACTCATCTCAAACTCTTCTTGCATTAGTTGTGAAAAATCCTGGCACAAACTTTCATTAGTTGCTCCAAAAATAATATCATCAACATAAATTTGAACAATTAACAAACCTTTTAAATCTGTTTTTGTAAAAAGTGTGGTGTCAACTATACCTCTTTTGAAATCATTTTCTATCAAGAAGCCACTTAATCTTTCATACCAAGCTCTTGGAGTTTGTTTCAAACCATATAAAGCTTTGGAAAGTTTGAAAACATAATTTGGAAGATTCTTATTTTCAAAGCCCGGAAGTTGTTCGACGAAAACTTCTTGGTCGATAAAACCATTTAAAAAAGCACTTTTGACATCCATTTGAAATAATTTTAAATTATTGAAACATGCAAATGCAAGAAACATGCGGATGGATTCTAATCTAGCCACGGGTGCAAAGGTTTCATCAAAGTCAATACCTTCTTCTTGATCAAGCGTAACCTTCTGCAACAAGTCTAGCTTTGTTTCTTATGATCTCACCTTTGTCATTTAATTTGTTTCTAAACACCCATTTAGTATCAATAACGGGATGAGAAGAAGGTCTTTCAACTAAGGTCCATACATTATTTTTCTCAAATTGACTAAGTTCATCTTGCATAGCATTAACCCAAGATTCATCACTCAAGGCAATATCTATATGTTTGGGTTCAATGTGAGAAAGTAATGCACAATTATTATTCAAAGGTTTATGAGAACGAGTAGTTACCCCATCGGAAAGATCACCTATGATTAAATCTTGAGGATGATTAGAGACGAATCTCCAAGCTTTCGGAAGATCGTTTTGAGCATCCTCATTCTTTTCATCATCAATTTGATGGTTGTTGATATCAATGCTTGATGTAACCTCTTGATGATCTTTATGTATAACGAGCTTTTCGAGCTCCTTTAAAATACCTGTATCTTCATCTTCACATAAATTCTTTGAAATAATATCATGTTAGTTTCATCAAATGTACATGCACAACTTCTTCAATTAAAAGCGTTCTTCTATTGTAAACTCGGTATGCTTTCTTGTCACTAGAATATCCTAAAAAAATTCCTTCATCCGATTTTTTGTCAAATTTTTCAAGGTTCTCTTTGATTTTTAAAATAAAGCTTTGCAACCAAAATTTTGAAATAGCTCACAACGGGTTTTCTACAAAAAATGAGTTCATAAGGAGTTTTATTTAAAGAAAATCTTAATAAAACTCGATTCATGACATAACAAGCCGTGTTAACCGCTTCGGCCCAAAAGTATTGTGGTAGGTCACACTCACTAATCATAGTTCTAACCGTTTCTTGAAGAGTCCTATTTTTCCTTTCAACAATGTAGTGAGTGTTGAAGAACTCTAGACAACCAAAAACTCATGAAAGATACCGTTGTGATCACAAAAGTCGGGAAAACCCCCAAATTTAAATTCGGCACCATTGTCACTCCTTAAATGAACAATTTTTGTATCCAATAGAAATTTTGAATTTTGGAAAACAATTTTACAAATTTTTCAAATGTTTCATTTTTGTGAACAAGAAATAAAACCCAAGTAAACCTAGAATAGTCATCTACGATAACAAATGCATATTTGCAACCACCTAGACTAGCATATTGAGTAGGTCCAAATAAGTCTAAATGCAACAATTCTAAAGGTTTATGAGTAGACACAAAATTCTTAGGTTTAAAAGAAACTTTGACTTGTTTACCAAATTGACAAGCATCACAAATTTTATTTTTCAGATATTTCAGTTTTGGCAAGCCTTTTACCAAATCTTTCTTGGCTAATTTTTCAATCAAATCCATATTAAAATGACAAAGTCTTCTATGCCAAAGCCAAGGATGATCTATGGAAGCGGTAAGACATTTTACATTGCTATTGCTAATTTTATCAAGATGAATCACATAAACATCATTGTGCCTAGTGCCTTTGAACAAAACAGCATGATTTTTATCAAGGATAAGACATTCATGCTTGCGTAAAGAAAACATATAAATTTTTGTCACAAAGTTGACTAACACTTAATAAATTATAGTTCAAATTATCAACAAGAAGTACATTCTTAATCAAGGTTTCACCATTTTTACCTACATCACCAATGCCGATTGATTTTGCTTTGTTGTTGTCTCCAAAAGTGACTTTTCCACTGTTTTTGGATGTAAGGTTTGTGAAGAGAGAGGCATCACCCGTCATGTGCCTTGAACATCCACTATCTATGAACCACTTAGCATTGTTGGCGATGTTAAGTACCTACACAATAAATCAATTGATAACTTTTGGTACCCATATCTTTTTGGGTCCATGAGCGTTAGTGAAATTGCTTACTATCCATGCAACTTTCATTCCAAGTTTTTCATTTTTCTTGACATAACACATATTCTTAGTATGTCCATGTTGTTGGCAATATCTACAAACAATGCTTTTATTACCATATAAAGAAGATTTTGGTTTTTCAATACATAAGTCATTCTTTCTAAATCATGACAAAATTTTTGTTGATTGCTACATTTCTATTTCTTTTCATATCAACAACATTTTCTTTCTTTCTAGCTAAGAGAGCATTCAAATCATCCATTCTTTTCTTCAAGGAGGCTTGTTCTTCCTTGACCTTTGATCTCACATGCATTCTTTTCTTCAAATCACGATTTTCTTGTGATAGCCTATTGTTTTCATTCACAAGTTTAGAGTTAGCATTCAATAAGGCATTTGACTTTTTTACTAACTCCTTATTTCTAGCATATGATTCTTTTAAGCCATCATGCAATTTTAAAATGAAAGCTTCAAGATCATCTTCATCATTAGAGTCATAGTTAGAATTTACCTCATCATCTCCAATAGCCATAAAGGCCATTTGTGCCTACTCCATTTCTTCTTCAACTTCTCCTTCGGAGTTGCAATCGTCCCATGTGATTTGAAAGTTGTTGAATCTTGGTTTTCTTCCTTCCTTCTTTTTCTTGGAAGGACACTCATTTGCAAAATAGAAATCCCGAGTTGACCGCATTCAAAGCATTTATCATTTTGCTTCTTTATTTCAAGTCTTGACTTCCCTTTGAAATTATTTGTGTTTGCAGCTCCGCCTCTTCTCATTCTTCATTTGTTGATGTAATATTTAAGAAATCCTTTGGTGATGAGTGCAAGATCTCCTTCATCAAGATCTTCATCTTCTAGATTGATGGAGCTATTTTCATCTTCCTCTTGAGAGGTCTTTAGAGCAATGCTCCTTCTTGGCCTTGCTTCTTCATCATCCACAACCTTGGCCTTTAGCTTGAATTCATAAGATGTAAGAGAATTGATTAGTGATTCAATAGGCATTAAATTTAAATTCTTAGCTTCCTCTATGGCAATTGTTTTGGCATCCCATTCTTTGGATAGAGCATTCAGGATTTTTCTATTTTTCTCACCCAAAGAGTACTCCTTACTCAAGGCTTCAAGATCTTTTATAATGTCATTGAACCTGCAGTACATTTTGTCTATGTTCTCATGTGAGAGACATGTTCCATCTTGAAGGACTCATACTTGGCAACAAGTAGAGATTTCTTTTGCTCACGAACATCATCGCTCCCTTCATGAATTTCCTTCAACTTATCCCATATTTCTTTAGCAGAACTGCAACCCTTCACGCGAGTTGATTCATTTGCATCCAAGGCATTATATAACACATTCATGGCTTTTGCATTCAACGTCAAGTTTGCCTTGTCTTGTGGAGTGAGCTCATTCCTTGTCTTTTCTCTTCTTCTATTTGTGTGATCATCAATGATAGAAGCTTCAAATGGACCTTCAGTGACAACATACCATAACTCAATGTCAATAGATTGCAGAAATATTTTCATTCTATCTCTCCAACTAATAAAATTTGCCCCATTAAACATGGGAGGCCTAGTAACAGATTGGTCTTCAAAAAACAGAGCATTGTTGGTTGCCATAGTTCTTTTCTCAATAGCAGTTTAAGCAATATAATGAGACCAAGCTCTGATACCAATTGTTGGTCCCAAAGCACATACCTAAGAGGGGGGGTGATTAGGTTTCTAAAAATTATGCTTTTAGAAAATCGTAAGATTTTTAAATTCAAATGCAGATATAATAAATTTACTAGAACAGTAAAGTAAAGAGAGAAAAATTGAACAAACAATACTTCCAAGCTAGCAAGCTTGAAGTATCAATTTTCTTGAATGCTTCACACATTTGGTGAGCCAATAATCTTTACAAAGTTGGGAAGTTCTTGCTCACACTAAAACTCTTTTAGTTGAGCCAAGATTCTTACTTACAACCACACTTTCATACAAGATTATCACTCCACTCAAAGTTGAATTTGCACTCACAACTTCACACTAATACAACAAACCACTATAGTCAATTTGCACTCAAATTACTCTTTTCTTAGGCTTGTATTCAATGTATTAGATGATCTTTTAAGGTTATTAAAGCCCCTATTTATAAGAGCAGTAAATAGTGGTTTCAACTACTTCCTAACGGCTAAGTAATAAATGCACAAAAAATAGCCGTTAGAACATCTCAGGAACCTGGGGTTTCGGACGTCCAAGAGGGATTGAATGCGTCCGAGGAAGCGTCCGATCTTCTTTCAGTGTTGTTGAGAGGCTTTGTTCGGACGTCCGAGCATGCATCCGGTCCTTCGTCCGACAGAGGCTTCGGACGGTCCTAAGCTCCGAATACACATCTAGATGATGTATAAGAGACAGGTATCGACACATGGGAGACCAACCGGAGTTTTGTCCTAGGACGGACGGTCGGACGCCTGTGCGTCCGAAAGATCTGTTCCTGCAAAAGCTTATTTTATAGAATTAAGTGTTTATGTCATCATCAAAATAAGGTTTGAGAAACATCAACAACAACCACCACCTCCATTCCACCACCACCACCCACCACCACCATATTACTCCTCAACAAACACCACCAATATATTTAAGGTAAATTAAAATTTTTTATTTTATCCAATTATTTTAATTAATTTATTTTTTAAATTTTTTTTAATTAATTAATTTTGTTAATGTAAATATTTTAGAAAAATTATACAACTTTGTGATGGTAGCTTTTATTTTTGCTATTTTTGTATTTTAGTGTAATAATATGCTGCTTTGATTATCTTCTTTGCTGTCTGAATATTTAGAGAAAATGGTCTTTGGCTAGGGACATATGTTGTATGTTTGGTTTCTCTTGATTGCGGTGAAATTTGTGGTTATGTTCTTTGTTATACTGAAATTGTGGGCTGTTCTTGGTTTTGTACCTAAAAAATTTTGGTGATATTGAATGATCAAGAATAATCATGTTTGGATAATTTTAGTCAACAAATTTTGCTTGCTTGAAAGGACTAAAATCCAGATAATAGCATGATTTAGGTACTTGATCTCAACATATAATTTGTCTTGCTTAAAGATTCATAAGCTAAACTCAACATATAATTTGTCTTGCTTAAAGATTCATAAGCTAAACTCCATTTTCGACAATAAAGTATAGGTGATAAAGATGCTTTCCTATGATCTATTGGCCAACATTCTAGTCACTATTGTGAATGTAAATGTCTATCAAAATTTGGTATATGGGGTGAGGGGCTGTTATTGCATTTTTTGTAGCCCTTGTCGGGCATATATTACTTGTAACCCTTGCCGGGTTACTGCATTGTTTGTAACCCTTGTCGGGCATATATTACTTGTAAGTGTTGTTGATTTGTTATGTTGTTTGTAACCTTTATCGGGTATGACCGGCGTAAGAGAGAATCCTCAAGATATAGAGGAACTCTGTAGAATTTAAAAAAAAAAAAAAAAAAACTTATTCTGTATCCAAAATTGGGGTCTAAACATGTTACATTCTTACAGGAAAATGACATTTGATAGACCCCGTCACATTCTCCTTTATTGGGGAGGAGAAATAACTTATGAAGGTGGTACTATGTCCTACCGGCCAATGGTGTGCAAGAAACTATTCCAAATAAAGCAACGGATTAGGTTTGTTGAGTTAGTTGACAAGATATACGAATTCATGGAGGTTGATAGGGAGCAGTTGAAATTGAATATTTTGTACAGGCATATAGTTAGTCGTGAAGTACAGGTGTTTGCTCTGGCATTCCATTGACAGATATGATGGTATGAATGGTACTTTTGATTTGTTTGATGCCGATCCTACTTTTTGTGCTGAGTTGTTTATCGAGACAGAGAAAATTCCCCAGGTACCTGTAACCAACAATCTAGGGGTGTATGGTACGGGGTCAATGATGTCTCTCATGCATTCGACCATGGACGACCAGATAATTCAGGCAATAAAGTGCCATTACTGTATCTACACTTGCTTAGGGACTTGGAGACTGTGGGTAGTTATAGTTGGGGATCAGCAGTTTTAGGCACACAGTATTGCAGCTTGTGTGATGCTACTTCACCAAGAGCTAGAAACATCTGCGGACCAGTACTATTAGTACATGTATATTTGAATACTTTATATTCATTTATTGTATACTTTCGTCAAACTTAGTAGAATGCATGCTAATTAAGAATTATAGTTATGGGCTTGGGAGCGCATGCCGACACTACGTCCTAATCGGTTAGAGCCCACACACCAGCATTCTTTCAACGGAGCATATGGATCTCGGTATATATGTTTTGTTAAACTGTTTAATTAAACATGTATACCTTGGATTTGATATTTATTAATTTGTATTGCAGGTGGGATGTTGGATTTGATTTGCGCAATACTCCTCGTCATATTTTATATATTTTTTGAGATCAGTTACATAGTTTACGACCCAATGAGGTACATCTGTCAATTACATTTCTTTTGCACTTTGTCGTCCTCATATTTTGTTTATTTACTAATTTTTTGTCTAATTATTTGGTATTAGTTTATATGGCAGCCATTCTCTGATGAGGTACTTGATATGCTTCCCCATTACTACACTGCTGGTCATGACATATGTCGTGCAGTTACTTATTTGATATGTTGGGAGATCGTGGAATGTTACCTACCTCATCGGGTTATGCGACAATTCGGATTGCACCAACCCATACCAGATCAGAGATTGATTGGTAATCAAGGTGCACTTCATTTGATAGACCACCGTGGTCGGGCGAACAATCAAGGTCGAGATTGGGAGTTGATCCACGGACCTTATATACATATTTGGGGGGCAAGAACGGATACAGTTGAGGTTGGTCTCCCATGTGTCGATACTACACATGCATCGGGTTATTATATGCAATGGTACCGACTGAGGACGGTAGTGTACATATCCAATCCAAGTCAACGCCCTACTTTTCCAGAAGGGTACCACGATGATGGTGCACGTGCAGATTATCTAGTAACTAATTATTCATTTTTTGTTATTGTTTTTCTTTTTCAAATGACTTTAGTAAAATTAATTTTAACTTTTATGGTAGATGGATTCCATGGCTAGATTGTACTACATGTCGTTAGACAACCTGACTGAGGACGATGCTCCGGATACTAGTACTTGGGCACAGATCAGACATTTTGCTTCTGAGTCACTACATGCAGTAGGCGAATCTACTCGTCTTGATCTTCGGCTTTCGACAGTTCCTGCTTACGTTCGACATCCACACTAGGCACATGATCCACATAGAGTAGAGCTCTATGGGCTCTCCGGCGAGGCGGGCAACACGCATATGGTCGTCGACGTCGTCGAGTTCCATCGCCTCGGCCCCATGTAGATGCTGGATCCCCTCATGTTAATATACCATTCGAGGGTGACACTTCACACATACTTTCGCCAATGCGCACTCCGGTGGGACTATCATCTTTCGGACAGTCGTCCACTGGACCAGATCCAGAGCATACTGGTCCAACTATTTCAGATGAAGAACATGAACACGAACAAAACATTGGTTCGCAGGCGCAAATTGCTCACCCTACTCAATAGCAAGATACTCCTCTATTATATGTCCGTCAATCAAAAAGAGTGCCTAAACATAGAGAGTGTGGTACGGGTGGGAGATTTGGAGATCATGGACATTGACATTTGTTATTACTTCTCGCAATCATGTGTGATTGATATCTCTTATTTGTATATTATTGTCCGCCCTTGTCGGGTTTTTTTTTATTATTATTAGGTTTTTATTTATGTTTTTTAGCCCTTGTCGGTTTACAGCTTTTATGGATGTTTGTTGCCCTTGTTGGGTATGGTTGTTGGTAGGGAGAATGTTCGTAAAATAGGAGAGGTTATGTCAAAATTTTATCAGAAAATATGATAAATTAATAAATTTGCTTTCTTACAACATTTCATTCGTGTAATATTTTGTTAATGTTATAGTTTATGGTTTAAAGATAATGGTTTAGTATTCCTATATATCGTATTAAATAAATGTTCACGATTTAGCGTTTAAGTGGTTTTATCTTAGAGACAAATCCTTTTTTAATCAACAAAAATATCAAACATTTTTCTATTTTTGTAATAGTGCAAAAAAAAAAAAAGATTTCCCATGACTTCGCAGAATAAAAGTCAAATGTTTTAAAAAAAAATTTTTTAATTTTTTTTCTGACCTCGCATTCAATAAATGCGAGGTCAGTATTTTTTTTAAAAAATTTTTCATGACCTCACATTCACTGAGTGCGAGGTCATAAAACTATTTTGAAAAAAAATCTCGAGGTCAGAATTTTTTTTTTTTTTAAAACTCAAATTTTCGCCGAATTAATAATCCATGAACTCGCATTCGGGAGATACGAGCTCAATGAGCTCACATCTTCCAAATGCGAGTTCCCCCCGCCGGAAATCGCATTTTCAATTGACATAGAGAAATAACGATTTTCATTACAAATACAGTTTTAGAAATTTTTCTGGGACTAGTAGAGAATAAACTGAAGATTGAAAATTTTAAAAATACACTTGATAAATGTTTGCCTAAATGGAGTGCTATTCATAATGGTGGGAGAGAGGAGGTGAGTAGAATTTGGTTTAGAATCCAGAACACATTAATGTTACTGTCATAGACATTTATCATCAAATGATTACCTATTTTGTGAAACATGGTGGTGGGAATCAACAGTTTTATCTATCTTTATTTATGCTGTAAATGATAAGGATAAGAGAATACATCTATGGAATATGTTAAGAAGAACCAAATGAATCCTGGTTAATCATGGGTGATTTTAATATCATTAGATACTTCTATGAAAAGTTTGGAGGTGTATGATGGTGATAGAACAGCAATGCAAGACTTGGAGGACCGTATCCAAGCTATTGATATAGAAGATATTGATGTAGGAAAAGTTAAATTAATTTATTCACAATTTTTCATTAATTTTTGTAAGTGTACGGTATTAGTGTAATAGGGTGAATAAGGATCGTTCTGCGGAGACTGCGTAGACAAGTACCTAAAGTATTCGACAATTTCTATTTAGACGATCACAAATGATTATTTTTGGATTTTTAAAATAAATTAAACTAAATCTATAACTAAAACAGGAATTAAATGAATGAAATTAAATAATGCTAAACTAAAAATGAGTGTTTTCAAATAATTTAAAAGACAGGTTAGGTACTGGGTTAGCAATTTTTAAAAATTACTCAAATTATCAATTAATCGATTCAATTATATTCAATGGAAGTTCAATTCCCCATTATCAACCCAACCCTGATTCCTCGTGCTATTGGATCCTATCAAATTAATTAATTTAGGGATAGATTTCTCATTTGACCTAAATCAATTAAATTGAGTTGTATGTGTATGAAATTTTTAATGAACTAACCAAGTAATTATCACAGTCACGATCTCAAATTAACCTAATCTAATAATTAACACAGGTTTATGACAGGGATCGACTTCTGTGTCACCTCGGCTAACCTAACCAAAACAAGAATTAGCTACGTTCTTGAATTATCAATTTTATATTAATTATTACTCATGAATATAATTTTTCTGATTTTTCGAGTTATTCCGTGAAAATTTGCATCACGCATACCCAACCCTAATTAGTTTAGTGCGTCATGGTTGAAACAAACATGCGAGATTTAATTAAATCACAAAAACTCATGATCAAAATAAAACTAGGGTTGTTCCTAAAATTAATATTGCAAGAAAATTAAAGCAAGATATAAAATTAAGAATAAAAATAATTAAAAGGAACGAAATTATCTAAAATATTCTTAGAATAATTAAAACTGGAAATTGAAATGTTGAATTCTCCCGAAAACATCTAAGAACCATTGGTCAATCTTGGATCAACCCTATTCTTCAATGAAAAGTCTAAAAAACTAGAATATTTATTGTGTGAAAAATAATATTTATAAAGAGTTCCTAAGCCTGTCAAAACTAATAAGCACCTACGGCTGCATTGGACATTTTCCACAATGTTTTTGCCAATAATCATAAAAACCTAAGCTCTCATGCCTTAAAAATTAGCCACAGGTCCTTATGTTGGAAGTAGTAATAATAGATTGATAATCTATGCAGCTGCAACTATATCACCACTAAAGTCCTAATGCCATTGAACTTCTTCTCCCTTGAAGCGAGATTTCTTACTTGTGAAACTGGCCAGAGGCGAGAGTGCTACTGACCAAACTCGTGGCAATTACTTCATACAGCTCGCCTAAGGCAGGCATGTATCTCGTGTAGTTCACCTTAGGTGAGCTTCCGTGCACTTTTTTTTCTTTTTTGTAGCATGCCCTAGTTCAATTCCATTCTTCAACGCAAAATTATCGTTTTGCCCATTTCATGACCTACACACAAAAATAAAATACAATAAATAACTATTACTCAATATTTAACACACCAAATAAACTACTAACACAATAAAAACTCACAAATCACTAAAACATTAACTAACTTCTACTAAATTACCACAATCGGGACTAGAATCACAAAAATTAAGTACAATTGGAATATAAAATAGCTTTAATTATAGAGTTATCAGATATTCCTTATAAAGGAAGTATGTTAACATGGTGCAATGGTAGAGAAGGTTCGGTTAGAATATATTGCAAATTGGAGAGAATCATGTGTAATGAAGCTTGGCTCTCTAACTTTGATCGTGCTAAAGTTGAATTTCTCTCTCATATTACTTGTGATCATTGTCTTGGTTTAAAAAGTATTAAAGATAGGATAAACTTTGGTGCTAAACCTTTTACGTTTCATGCACTATGGATGGCCAATTCACAGTTCAAAATAATATTAGAAGGCACTCGGTGTGATGAAATTGGACGGAACCCTATAGGCAACAGATATGTATGAAGTTGAAAGCTCTAAAATGCAAGCTGAAGGCACTAAATAAGGGGTGTAGTGATATCAGAATCAGATATTTACAAGCTAGAAAGATTCTGGTAACTCAATAGTCTCAACTTCAAAATAAGAGAAGCAGGCTGTCAGAAACTACTCTTAATTATTAATAGACGAAGAGCAGTTTATATAGGATAAAGCAAGGTGTATATGGCTTAAGGAAGGGGATGGGAATACTAAATTCTTTCATAGCAGTATAAGAATGCACCAGGCCGGGAACAAGATTCTTTCTATCTATGATGATGATGGTAGGAAGGTGGATAACTATGATGAAGTAAAATCTATTGTTATTGGCTTTATAAGAATCTTTTCAGTGAAACTGATAGCTTATCTGACATATAGAAAGACAGATTGAAAACAATTTATCTAAGCAATTAAATGCAACACAAACTGAGGAATTGGAGAAGGAGGTTTCAGAGATGGAGATCAGAAATGCATTGTATATTTGCTATGAAAGAAGGTAAATCTCCAGGTCCTGATGGCTTTACTGTGGATTTTTATACTAGAAATTGGGAGGTAGTTATTGTGAATGCCATTAAATTTTGCTTTAATCAAATTGTAGATTTGGAACAAAGCAATGCTTTTGAAACATATTTGGAATATTTTTCAGAAAAAGGATTTACTTTGGATTATTTGGATGCATGTGATCAAACTTAGGATGGAATCTTTCTGGGAAGTGAAAATTCCTTACTGCTCTTGGTTTTGGAGAAAACTCCTGCAACTAAGACAGTTGGCCAAAACTTTCATACAGGCAACTGTGGGTAATTGAAGAAATATTTTCGTGTGGCAAGATAATTGGCATCCTAAAGGTCCTCTTGTGGATGCTTATGGTGATTCCATCATAAGGCAGTTCAACAGTAACCCTATGGCCAAACTCAGTTCCATTATTTTTTTATGATAATTGGATTTAGCTAGAAGGAAGGAGGAGGAATTGGCAAGTCAACTTATTATGAATTAATTGAATTTTTGTAGCATATAATGCCTTCTGTAGAGGAAGAGCATGTGTTTACATGGACTTGTAACACTACTAGAAAGTTTACAACGAAGTCTGCAGTGGATATGTTGAAAAATACAACTGAAAAAGTTCCTCGACATTATGTTGTCTGATTTAAGAAACAGGTACCAAGGCATTCTGTTGTTGTCCAGCTGGTCTGTCAGAGAAGATTAAATACTAAAGATAGGATATTTCAATGGGGAATCATCTAGGAGAAGTGGTGCCCCTTATGTAGTAGAATGGAGGAATTAGTAGATCATCTCTTTTTCTAGTGTGATTATACAGCCTACATTTAGGGAAGATTTCAAGGTTATTGTTTGATTTATAGATGCATATATGCATGGGAGGATGAGATTAGATGGTGGGCTACTAATGTTAAAAAAGAAAACTTTCAAGATCAGCTCACGAGAGTGACTCTTGGAGTTGCAATTTACCTGACATGGAGGGAGAGAAATCAAGATCCCTTAGAGGTTTCTGCAGCAAAAGCAGGCCTACTGAAATGTTACTGGAGGAGATAATTCAATTGATCAGAGTGGTGGTGAGTGAATGGATGGGAGTTCTGAGATCCAAGGAAAACTGGGAGCTAAGTGTTGCTTGGCAATTTGATCAGAATATATTTGTAGCATTGGACTCTTATCTTCTTATTTTGTTTGTTGATAGATGTTTGCAGTCCTTGTATAGCACCTTAGCTGCATTTGCCGCTCTAAATGCTTGAGTCTTTTCTTGATCAATCAATACAACAGAAAGCTCATTTTACCTTAAAAAAAAATTCCAACCTAAACCCTCTTGTTTGGAAGTGATGGACTTGGTGCGCTCAGAGCTCCCGAAAAATGAGATGGGTTTGTTGGTTTTGGTGTGGTGATGGTAGAGAATTAGAAGCAGTAGTAGTGTTTAAAGAGGTAGTTAGGAGGAGGAGGAGAAGATCGATTTAGCTTTGGATAATTTCTTAAGTTTCTCTGTAGAAATGTCTAATTTTTTCTTTCTATGTTGTTTTCAATAACATGGGTGATTTTCTAATTTGTTTCGACTCCAGTGAAAGTGAGTATGCTACTTGGATCCATCCTTGAATGGTTATGTTTTGAAACACTGTTACTATATCCACTATCTTCGGTTGAAATCCAATATGAGGTGGTTTTGATGTTTAGGTATATTGACTTATGAGGGAAAAATCTCAGAAACTCTAGTGAGCAATGCTTCAAGTATTTCGTGGAAAGTTTGATGACAGAATGGGCATTTTAGGGCTTTCATGCTTTCTTTTTAGTGACATCACTGAAAATTAGGAGGTCAACATTAGTTGACTAACAGTAAGGATATATTTGTTATGAAATTTTGAATTTCAAGAGGGTATTTGAAGTTTTGCCAAATCTCGGGATTTATTCAGTAATTTGGTCAAATTTCAAGAGAGGTAAATGTAATTAACCCGTTCTAAAAAGGGAAAATGATTTTAATAATTTTTTACATTTTATATTTGTATTGTATAAAATTAGTCCCTCGTTCAGAATGATACATTTTAGACCTTTACAAATTTAAAACGCACCATTTTAGTCATTTAACACAATTATGGGCATATTTCAACCTCATATGCACATGGACGTATCCCAGAGGCAAAATTGACAACACACAAATTTTAAATGCTAAACAACACTATATCAGGGACAGCTCAACAATTTTGGGGACCTAAAGTCAATTTTAACACGAGGACTTTTTTTATTTTCTTAGTAAAATAAATATAAATCCTCAAACAAAATTTACTTGTCCAACTTTTTGGAATGTAAAATTATAAATTAAACTTTTATAATAAATTTCCTGAAGAAATTATTTTTCAATTGATAATGTAGCTAACCCATTTAATATTTCTTGAGACATTGTTGACTTTAGATAAGATTTTATTAATTTTTATTTTGAAAAATTCTTTCTACTGTAGCAACAAAAACAAGAACCATTAAAATTATTCTATAGACAATATATGTATTTGGAAAAGAATCAACCTTTTTTTTATTTTTTTATTTTTTATAATAAGTTTATCAATTGAAGTCTTATCTTCTATTTGTACAATTTTTCTTAAAACTTTTTATTTTGAAAATAAATCTAAAGTGCCAATATTAAAATGATTATTATATTTTAAGAACTTTTCAAAATTAAGGCAACCGTCTTACAATTTTTAATGTTTAATAATCTCAATTTTTCAAAACAAAATAGAAACATAAAAATATTTTCATATATATTGAATTGTTCAAATCTATTTTGAAGTGAAAAAATTATATTGTCTACTGCTATCGCATCTAAAGAGATACGAACATATAGTTATAATAAAAATACCTAAATCTATTAACTTTAACTAGACGACAACCCACAAATATACAGTGTCAAATAGTAACTAGTGGAAGTGGGGATCGTTTACACGAGCAATGGTATTCAAGTACTGATTATTTGGTTGGAATGCTATTTGAAGGATTTGATTAATAAATGATTTTAACTAAACTATATATAAAACAGTAAAAATGATTAAAGGGGGGTAGAGTTTATGCTAGCTAATTTCTTAGGTTTTGGTTAATTAGGTCAATCAAGTGATTCTATATTCCAAATCAGAGGTTGATTCCCAAACATAACATAATCCTGATCCGTCGACAGCTAAGTCTATCAATTTAGTTATCTAAGTGTGGATCCCTTTTATTCCTTAAACCAACCAAATTTGATTACACACTCATGAAATTCAAGCAACCAACTAGCTGTATTAGTCCACGAAAATTTAATTCTAACTCTGATCCAACATTAAACTAGGTCTATGATAGAGGTTTAATTCTCATATCCACTCAATTAATCCAAATTAACTTGTGGAATGATTAATTCTCCTAATTAACTCTAAAGTCCCTTAAAATTGCTCAATTAGTCTATTTTACCACCTAATCAACCCATTATCCTCTATACATATGAAATTGATTTCACACGATCCTAACCCATAACGAATTAATGCATATTGAAGTAAAAGAAAGCAAGTATAAAATCCTTGAATTTAAACTAGGCATGAAAATAAAGATATCTAGTGAAGAAATCAATAAATGAAAGCATTAAATTGAAGACAATAAATGAAAGTATTTAAACTAAGTAGACATGAAATTCAAGAAGAAAAGAAATACATTAAATATAAATAAAAGTGTTACAAGTTGTAGAAGAAAGCTACACAATAGTGGAAGGAAAATAGCTAGAAAAGAAAGGAAAAAAGGATAAAAATTCCTCCCCAAGTGGGGAAGAGAAAAGAAGAAGAAAAATAATGTGGGAGGTGGCTCATTTCAATCCCAAAAAGATATTTTTATAGTAAGGTTAAGGGTTGGGGGTGAAAGGACACAATTGTCCTTGAAAAAGGGCTCAAAATGGCCAAAAATCATGCCTGTTGAGTAGAGCCTGGAGGACCTCGCCTACAGCGAGGTACCTTGATAGTTCTATGTAGTTTTGCCGTTTTGCCTCTACAATCCCTATTCGACGTTCGATTAATATGCCATTTCTTCTCCTATCAAACCCTAACACATAGGAGAATATTATTAGATATAACAAATACTTAAAATAACTGCTAAAAATTTAAATAAAATTCTCACAAAAGAGACAAAAAATAAAAGACAAACAAAAACGAACGAAAACCTAACTCCTAACGAAATTAGGTTAAAGACAAGACACAAATTCTAACCATAAGAATTAAATAAAATATGAAAATTAACACCTAAACAAGTACTAAAACACATACTAAAACATTCAAACACATGAAAAACAAAAATAGACAAAAACTCATATTAAATTACTAAGAATGCTCGAAACTAATAGCAAAATCATTAAATTTGGGGTACATATAACTCTAATGTACTAGAGTTATCACACTCCCAAAGTTAAGGCTTTGCTCATCCCAAGCAAAATAAGGATAATAAAAGAACAACAAAAATGACTAACACGAAAAACACAACACTATTAACAAAATTGAAATGTTGAACTCTAGTGCACTTGTCAAAAATTCAACATAGGGGTTTTAACTCAATAAACTCAACATTTTCATCTACTTCTCCATTTACAAAAGTGGATACTAGTTTTAGTTACAAATATTACTTTGACTAATGAAGTGTTCATGAAATACCAATTCAAATGCAAGTTGATCTAGAGCATACAAGTTAAGTTTCTCAAAATTTTGCTTCAAGCATAAAAGATCATTAAGACTTGTTTTATGAAACGTAAATTGATTCAAATGAACATTCAAGGATATTTTATGGCACCCGCATGATTTAGCAAAGGACATATACCAAAGCAATGCTTCACTCCCAACTCTCTAATATCTGTTAGCCCAGATTAAGGATCATTTAGGACTTTTCAAGTTTGTAATGTAGGTTAAGGTAATAGAATAGGATAAATTTGAGTATAAGTGACTCAAATCACCTTAGTCATTTCAATACAAGCTCTTGGACTATTATCCCATACATAAGGTCCTAAAAACTAACATCACGTAACCAATAAGCACTTGAAAGGCAAAAACACTACTTTTATTGAACTGAATTTGAAGGCAAAGGAGCCTTCTTTTTGAACAAGAACATAAGGTTTACAATTTTCTTTGTTTTTCTTCTTTTTTTTCACATTTTTCTTTATTTTTCTTTTCTTTACAAGAATAATCATAATATCAAGTAACGATTACAAAAGAGGGGATATAAACAACATTGAAATCTTGACTTATTTCCCCAACAAATACAACAATAACTCTTTGTAAACCATCATAAAAACAATAAACCACTATAATGAAGAACTCAAAGAGATCAACAATGTCTAAGGTGATAGTTCCAAATAGGATAAATAAAAGAAAGTGAATTGGCTAGATTATGTGATTGACAAAGAAATAGGCTATAAGGCTCAACGAGGATGTTAAGGATAAATTTTATACAAGGTAGGTTTTTTGGCCCAAACATTTCAAGAAAATGCCTAGATCATTGTTAAAATCCGGTTGTTTTGGTAAATTTGAGGGATTCATACTATTCCAATTAATTTCATACCAAGTCAAACCTCACAAACTCACAAAATATTCGAAAATGCAAATATATGAAATATGACCAAACGATGGCTTAAGTCATTCCTTTCTCTACTCAAAAACAATTCTCAAAAATTTTGAAATGATTAAACCATACCAACAATCAATTGAATTTGGCATTGGAAAAATTCTTACAAAAAAAGCAAAATTTTAGGTCAAAACTAGTTGAGAAAAATATTTTCATGAAGTAGTTGATAATATGGTTGAGTTTCAAGAGTTAAATCTCATTTTTGACATGAAGTGCAGCCTATATTCAACACCCAATTTCAATTTTCACAAACAATAAAAAACAACACCATTCCTAATGAACAAAATAATGACTCCACTGTGCTTTTGATATTATTCAATGATGAGTTAAAAACTCATCCAACTACTCACCAATTCACAAAAAAAGAAAAATTGTATTATATGCATATAAACATATGAACCAAATAAATATAATACTAGTAAATGAATGACTTTCACTAAGCATGTTTAGACAATATAAAAACTCATGTATGTGATGGATAATATTAGTCCAAGTGAATGCAAATGCAAGCAAACATTTCAACTTAAAGCTTGTTTTCATTTCTAGTTGTGGCAATCACCGACGAAATACAATAAAAACTGTACCAAGTAAGTAACCAAATCCAGTTAACTCCTACCAATGCAAAATCTAACCAAAATCACAATTCAAGGAATTTACTCTCTTTCTTTCAACCAACATAACAAATCCAAGTAAGAATCATCGGGACTTCACATGTTTCAACTAAATAAGAAAAGCTATCTAAAATAGCAATAACTAGAAAGTAATGGGATTTAACATAACAAAGGTCATTTGTGCCCAATTTTTCTTCCCAACTTGGTGCTTGCAACAATTAGCAAAAAAAAGGATTTCAATCAACCAAGAAAAATAGCAATGTTACACCAATTATCTATAAGACTCCATCAATCACTCACATACTCAACAAAGATAATGTATTAAAAACTAGTAATCACCACAAGAAGATAAAAAAATCAACTCTAAGTTCAAATGGACACCTCACTACATCCATTATTCATACGAACTCATAAAATCCAATTATCATTATCATTAACTAAGCCATATTTATCCAAACACAACCAAAAGTCAATCCACAATATTAAAGCATAAATAAGGCTGCAAGTCTTTATTAACTCACTGAGTTCTTAAACTAAACATGTAAATGAAATAAAGCATAATTAAAGAGAAAGGGTAAGAATACTCCCATGTGAACACCAAGGAGTCTTTCCAGAAGTGTTGAAATCCTGTGTAAACTTGTCATTCCATATCCAAAGCTTCCAAGGACTTGTGGGACTTTGGCATAAATAGATGTGTCTTTGACCCCTTCTAGCATGTATCCATCATGATCCACTCCTTTAACCGGTTCTTTTTTCATGTTATCATGAAATAGTAGCTCTTTCGTGGTAAGCGGTACAATCTCAAACTCATTCAAATAATATGTCAATGATGCTGCTGTCTCAATACAAGTCTTGAATAACCCGGTGGTTGAGCATTCAAATCCAATAGGTCCATTACATTCGGCTTTAGTACTTTCACAACCCATTAACTTCAATTGCTCTTCATGTTGGCCAATCCCTCCAAACTTGATTTGGTCCATAGGTATTGGTGAGGCTTGATATTCCAATTTGTTTGAAATGGCAATAGAAGTTCTTTGACATTTAGCCGCTAATTTTTCTTCAATTTAGGTCAAACGAGACACTATGATATGCATATAGTAGGTTTGGAGCTCGAATTGGTGTATGATTTCTTTCTTAAGGTAGGCCATTTTGTTCTCCATTTATGTCTCATCTAATTCTTCTATAATTGAAGGAGATTGGTACCCAAGATTGGCCTTCTCATAGCATTTTATCATCTCCATTGTGAGCTTTGCCACCTCTTGACTAAGATTTTCCATTTGTTGACTAAGCTTTTCACTCACAATCACTTATCTTTGAGCTTGAGATGGATGATGATTGACTGGATTGACTTTGAACCTTCCAATAATAAGGATCCGATGTTTGTGCCGTCTCATATTATAGTTTAAGGAGTGAGGAGAATAACGACTACAGGAAGCATGCTCATTGGTCATGCCTCCACCACCATAAGGGTGATGATATCCTTGGCATGAATAATTCAAATTCATTCTTGCATGTTCTTGAGGAAAAGGAACTAAGAACAACAAAAACAAGGAAAATAACTAAAACAGCAAAAATTAAGAAGAGATAGGAAAGTTTAGACTACTAACTAGTCCAAACTATCATCTAATGAAAATCTTTTTTTTTTTTCAAGGTAAGACAAGTATAACACCAAAGAGGAATTTTTTTTTTTTTGGATTTTGAAACTAAAGGACACAACTATACAAAAAATAAAAAATCCTTTTGGATTTTCAGGTAGGTAAAACAACTACACATGACAAATAAACTTCAAACAAATATTCTAACAAAATTGTATCAATATTGACAACTATTCCCCGACAATGGTGCCGAAAAAATTGCTCGTTGCATCTAAAAAGACACAAACATCTAGTTATAAGAAAAGACCTAAATCTACCAACTTTAACTAGATAATAACCCACAAGTATATGGTGTCAAATAGTAGCTAGTAGAAGTAGGGATCATTTCCACGAGAAATGGTGTTCAAGTACTGATAATTTGATTGGAATGCTATTTCTTATTTGATTAAGAAATAATTTTAACTAAACTATATTTAAAAATAAAAATGCATTAAAAGGGAGGTTAGAGTTTTCGCCAACCAATTTCTAGGATTTTGGTTAATTAGGTCAGTTAAGCGATCCTATGCTTCAAATTAGAGATTGATTCCCAACTGTAATCTAATCCCGATCCCTTAGTAATTAAGTATATTAATTTAACTACCTAAGTGTAGATCCTCCTACACTACAAAAAAATTACAAATTTTATGCGGATTTTTGCTGCGGATTTTTTCCCCAGGAATTATATACGGATTTTACTGCAAATTTTAGTTTTCTAGGTTTGGGATTTAAAAGTTTGCTACAGATTAAAAAATCCGCATCAAAATCCCCAGATAACATTCCCCCCATAAAGCGGGAACATATTATTTACAAAAATTACGCAACAAAAATAGCAGGAAAAATTAAGGACAATAGAAAAATTGCTGCGGAAAAATAAATCCGCAGCAAATATGCTGCGGAATTAAATGTCCACAGCATACTTGCTGTGGAATAAATTTTCCGTAGCAAGTGTGCTGCGGAATTAAATGTCCGCAGCACACGTGCTGCGGAAATAAATTCCGCAGCAGATGTACTGCGGAATTTAAAGTTCATTTTCGCAGCAATTTTGCTGCGGAAATTCCTAAGGAAAATTCCGCAGGAAATTTCAATTTACAGTGCAGAAACCCAGCACATTTTGGACAGATCTAATCAGGAAAAAATTACTTTTCCTCTCCATTTCCTGCACCACCAACCACCATTCACCCTCCACCTTTCTTCCAACTACCATCCACTATTTCCAAACCTAAATTTCATCCCTTCTTTCAAGCTCATTTCTTTCTCTCCTCAAGCCATTTTGCTCCATCCTTCCTCTGAAGAAGCCGCGTGAACTTGGTGTTCATCTTGGATTCGATTTGTCCAGCCACCATTTCCTCTAGCTGCAACCGTGCACATCCTCAACCATTTCCAAGGTGATTGATTGATCTACCATTTCAATAGATTGTTCTTTTATCTATTTTTTTTTAATTCTTGTTATCCATAATTTTTGTGAGTGGTTTATTTTGTTATTTTCAGTTTTTTTCATTTTTTTTGCAGCTATTTGTTGTCAATAAATTGTGTAGGATTTTTGCTATGTTATTTTCATTGTTTTTATCCCTAATTTCTGTAGGATTTTTACTATAATTTTTGCAGTTTTGTTTTTATTTTATTTTTATTTTTATTTTTGTTTTGTTTGTTATCGTATAGATTTTTGCTATGTTATTTTGATTTTTTTTATCCCTAATTTCTGTAGGATTTTTACTATAATTTTTGCATTTTTATTTTTTTATTTTTTATTTTTTTTTCATTTTGTTTGTTATCGTATAGATTTTTGTTGTGTTATTTACATTTTTTTTTCAACTGTTTGTTACAAATAATTTGTCGAGGATTTTTGCTATGTTATTTTCAATTTATTTCCATATAATGACAATATTTAACACCTATACTATCATATACTAAATTTTTACTATAATAAGCAAGTGGAAAATTTTCATAAAATTATGTTCTTATATTTGTCTGGAAATTAATTGTTTAACAGGAGACTAAGTAAGTCATTAGTTTGGTTAGGCAAAATGGAAGTTCCGGAGCATCAAAGGTGGATGTATAATAGGCTTATTCCAAATCGTTGGGGATATGTGGAAGAATTTTTGGAGGTTTTGGCTGGGTTTATAAATTTTGCTTGTCAACAACCAAAATATTTAACTGAGGGAGTTATTAGATGTCCTTGTGTGAAGTGCAAAAATGAGCGACACCATGTCCCTGATATGGTGAATGTTCATATTCTGAGGAAAGGTTTTAAACCTAGATACTGGTGTATTGCTGTGGATGGTGGGTGGTTATTAAAAATAAGCCAAACGCAGCTGTGGATGGCAAACAAACATTAGAAACTGCCTATCAAGCGGATCAATCCTATTTTAATGCAATGATTGAGGAAGACCCAATCGACCAACTGCACGATGATGAACATGATGGTGAAGAAGTTGATTTAGGTAGGAGGCAGGTAAGAGAAGAGGAAGAGGAAGAGGAAGACGAAGACAAAGAGGAAGAGGAAGAGGAAGAGGAAGACGAAGACGAAGACGAAGAGGAAGAGGAAGAGGAAGAGGCAGGCGAAGGCGAAGGCGAAGGCGAAGACGAAGACGAAGAATAGTAGATCCATAAGTATCCTAATAGTTATATAAGAAGAATAATTTTTGTACAAGAATAATTATTTTTTGCATTTATATTATTTTATGGTTTGAATGAGGGATTTGTTCATGTTATTTTTCCAATATTGCTTACATTGGTGAATTCATCACTGCATTCACTCCCCCTCTTACTCTAAAGATTATACACATCAAGAAAATGGTAATACTAATTAATTTCTTGTACTTAAAAGAATCGCTGCGGTACAATCTAGATGTTATTGATGACTTGAAAATACGTATAAGTTTTCCAGGGCATGTTGGCTCACAGAGTTTGTCTTATACAAAGATATAAGAACCCCTTGATGCAGATGATGGGGATGATGCAGATGGTAGCTCGGATGATTAGACTGTATTTGATTGTTTACTTAGATAACAAAATGTTATATATGTATTGTATTTGAATTTGTTTCGTAGTATATTTCTTTCAATGCGAATTGTTTTTTGAGATGAAATTGCTCGAATGTGACATGATGATCAATGGGAATTGTTTTTTGTGATGAAATTGCTGGAATGTGGCATGATGGTAGAGGGGGAAGAAAAAACCAAACAATACTAACAAAAATTTTCTGTGAAAATTATTTGGGGATTTTGCTGCGGAAAATATATGGGGATTTTGCTGGGGATATTTGCTAGGGATTTTGCTGCGGAAATTCCATATGGGGATTTTGCTGCGGAAATTATATGGGGAATTTGCTGGGGATATTTGCTAGGGATTTTGCTGCGGAAATTTACACAGGGATAATTTCCGCAGCAAAATCCCCATCAAAAACCCTTGTAAACATGTTTTTATGACAATTTTGATGCGGAATTACCAGCGCAAAATATCCGCATGTATATTTCCGCAGCAAAATCCCCATCAAAATCCGCAGCAAATTATTATCCACGGCCTTTTTACCTGCGGATTATTTTTGGCACCTAAATCCGCAGAAAGTCTTGTTTGCTGAGGATTTTCATTATAATCCGCAGCAAAATATGCAGCTAATTAACAATTTTTTAGTAGTGCTACTCCTTAAGCCAATCAAAATTGATTAAGTACTCATGGAATTCAAGCAACCAACTAGGTGAATTAGTCTGCCAAGATCTAATTCTAACCCTAATCCAACATTAATCTAGATCTAACATGGAGGTTCAATTCTCATATCCCCTCAATAACCCTAATTAGATAACAACTCTAAAGTCCCTTAATATTAGCTAATTGGTCTATTTTACCACCTAATCAATCTATTAACCTCAACTCATATGAAATTGGCTTCACATAACCCTAACCCATAACAAATTAATGCATATTGAAGTTAAAGAAAGCAAGTAAAATCATTGAATTTAAACTAGGTATGAAAATAAAGATATCTAGTGAAGAAAGGAATAAATGAAAGCATTAAATTGAAGATAGTAAATGAAAGTATTTAAATTAAGTAGGCATGAAATTTAAGACGAAAAGAAATACATTAAACATAAGTGAAAGTCTTACAAGTTGTAGAAGAAGCTACACAACAGTGGAAGGAAAATAACTAGAAAAGAAAGAAAGAAAGCTAAAATTCCCTCTTCAAGTAGGGAGGAGAAACGAAGAAGACAAGCAATGATAAAGGTGCCTCATTTTAGTCCCACAAAGACGTTTTTATAGTAAGATTTGGGATTGGAGGAGAAAGGACACAATTGCTCTTGAAAAAGGATGGGCTCAAAATGTCCAAAAAATCCTACCTCCTGGGTGGGGCTCACCTACGGTGAGATGCCTTAATAGCTCTGTGTAGTTTTGCCATTTTGTCTCTAAAATCCCCGTCCGACATTCGATTGATGTGCTGTTTTTCCTACCAAAACCTAACACATTGGAAAAAATTATTAGATACAATAAACACTTAAATAACTCCTAAATATTTAAATAAAATTCTCACAAATGAGACCAAAAGCGAATGATAAAAAAAGATAAACGAAAACCTAACTACGAACGAAATTAGGTTAAAGAGAAGACACAAATTTAAACACAAGAATTTAATAAAATATAATAATTAATACCTAATTATGTACTAAAAAATTTTAATACATAAAAGAAAAGTGGACAAAAACGCACATTAAAATACTAAGAATGCTTGAAACTAATAGCAAAATCATTAAATTTAAGGTACATATAATTCTAATTTCCTAAAGTTAGCAACTGTGTATAAGAAATAATAAATTTTAGATTGATTCTTCATGAGACCTTGTTATTTCATTATCAATTTTTGCATCAAATTATTTTATGTATTAATGACACGTTTCTCACAAAATTTAGAATCTATATTATTTCAACAACAATTTCTTTAGAAAATATTATAGCAGTTACAAATACTTCTTCTCTACATTTTTTTTTTAAAAAGAAAAGAGATCTTAATTGATTTATAACAATATCAATATAAATATCTTTCCACTGTAAACTTTTGTTGAGTTAATAGCAAACAATATATCATAACATATTGTCACCCTCCATAAAAATTTAAAATTTTCATACTCATATATTGCTAAACAATTGGCCTCACTTTACTTTTTGAATATTCACTTATTTTTCTAATTTCTTAAAAGTATCTCTTATTTTTTGAGTTTAGGTTAAATTAATTAATTTCTTCAAAGAAAAAGAAAATTCTCTTATAATTATAATAAGAACCGGGGCTAACTTTTGGATTACTTAATACAGAGGTTTGATTAGAATTTTTCGGTCTCAATTGTAATAAGGTCCAAAATTTTGAGGCTTGAATCAATGGGGAGTTTTTATTAGACTTTTTCTAACAACAAAAAATTTTTATAAGTATTGTTATCATAATAATAAAGTCTAAATTTTGGGGCCTAAACTTTTTGGAACCTAAAGCATGACTTTAGCTACTTTACCCTTCAGTCACCTCTACACTACATAAAATCTCCTCCATCCATCACTCTAAAATCTCACCCACTATCACCACCCTTATTACCTTCCATCGTTGCTTCCCTTACCCACTCCCTACTCCAACTACCTAACCCTATTCTTTTTGAGATAATTTAGTGTTTTAGGTAATGTGTTACTAATAATTTAGTGTTTTAGGTAATGTGTTACTAATATGACCCCTAAAAATTGTGACACATGATATGTGTGTGACTATTTCAGGTCAAAATATATCTCATAATTGTGTCAGAAGACTAAAATGGTAGGTTTTAAATTTGTGAGCGAAGAAAATTAATTATTTTGAACAAGGTGTAAAGGACTAAAAAAGTAAAAATGTGAAATGTGAGAGACTATTACGGTTATTTTTCCTTCTAGAAGTATATAGAGCTTGTAGCAATTGTTTTTGACTGACAAGAAATTGAGAACCCTTAAATGAAATGTTCATGTTATATTGGCATTAATGGGTTGTTATAGGTCGGGTATTCGGTCTTCGCTACCCATTTTTATAGGTACCTATTCATTATGTATGGATGAGTTATTGAGTCATATTTTCCCTAATCTAGTGAAACTAGATCGGTTAGTTTATTTGGCATATGAATCGATCGACAAACACCCATAGTCTCTACTAGCTACCAATGTCCTCAAAATTGGGAATCCTATTCTCGATCATTTTTAATGTGTTGGATCATAGGGAAGATTGTAAAATCGTACTGAAAATGTAAAAATTGCTTAATTTTTTATTAAATTTGTCTTACTAAGTTTTTGGAGTTTGTTTGGAAACTATGGATATACAATTTTAGTTATGAGAATGATTTCCTTTGGTCATATTTAATTTATTCTTTCTATTCAACTATATTTTTGTTCACTATCTTGTTTTATTTTCTTGGCTACAAGATCATAAAAAATTAGCATTCTAAGTGTAGCCTTTGTTAATTCAATTCTTTTTGTTTGTCTTTTTTCTTGGGTTACTATCCTATTTTCTTGTCTTGTCTATTCTCCCATTCTTGACTACTGAATTCCTTTAACCTATCATTTGCTATGTTTATTAATTTACTTATCTTAATTCTATAGTTAATGTCAAAATATTACTTGAAGGAAAAACAAGTATTATTTGTGTAAATTGTAGAGTGAGCATAAATTGCTTCACTTAATGACCAAAGTTTTCAACCAACACTACAAAGTGGAGTTGGTCAGGAGATGCCTCATAAGGCATTCTTTGCTACGAGATTTGGAGTTCAAATTCCAAGCCTTGCAGAAATCCAGACCGGTGCCGAAATGCCTTTTCTTGGTTTAGAAGGTCCTCTTTCCCTTCAATCCCTTAATAGTGCCCACTTGGTCTCCCCTTGTAGATTAGGTTAAGTTAAAATATTGCTGATTTAAGGAAAAAAAAAAAAAAGAATGACCAAAGTTTTTGGAGTAAAAATTACCTCCATCATAAGTTATATGCTTGTTTTTATTCAAGCACACTATTAAGAAAGGGGACATTAGAGAAGGGGAAAAAAAGGAATAAAGGAAAAAAAATCCCTTAATAAGTCCAAGTAGAGGGTATGGTGTCGGGTATGCCGCACATCACAATTTCAAATTATGGTTAGATTAATGGGATGCAAAAATGAAAAGAAGTGGAAAGAGGCAAAGTAGCAAAGTGGCAAAAGAATGTAGATATCCTAGCAATTCATTGTAAAATGAGGGGTGTTTTGTTTGTTATTATTCGTGATGTTTCATTTCTTTAGACCATCATTTTCCTGTACTACTATTGTTTTTGTTTCTTTTCTTTTAGCTATTCTTTCCTTTGTAGCCTATCTAAAATAAGTCTTGATGACTTTTAAGGAATCAAGTTTAGAACCTTATAGTACAAGTTTGTAAAGTACAGAGTGTTGTATTGTATTAGTCATTAAAAACTAATTGGATAGTTCCCTGAGCTGATTGTAGACTTTTATCTAGAACTAATATGCCTTAGTAGGAATAAGGAAGAGACTTTATCTCTAAGTGAGTGTCCTTGGATGACCTTTTATTGTATTAATTTATCTAACTTTGCAGCATGATTTGCTATTATTTTCGCTAAAATTGGTGATATTGATTTCCATGATTGATAATGTTGATTGTGTTTCAATTGACTTAACAAAGTAGAATAACTTTTATATTTGTTAGAGTAATTTCTCATTCCAAATTTAAGAGAACTACATGACTTCTGACTATGGCATTGATATATTTCTCTAATATGTTATCTTTGTGTTTCAATATTTGAGTCGAATATTTTATTAGGGACTAACAAAAAACTTAGGTTGGAGGTATGATTACTCTAGTTTGTAGGGTTATTTTTAATTCATTTTGCTTAAGTTCATGGTTATTTTCTTGCGTTTTGGTGTTCAAAGTATGTATTTTTGAGATTTATTTGTTGTTTTAGTAGTTATGATGGTTAAAATATGGACTTAATGGTTAATGATAGAGTTCATGTTGCGTGTGGTCCTCCTCAATTGGAGAGAGCCACCAACAAAAAGGAAACCAAAATCGAATAGGTTTTGGTATGTGTGCCAATTGTCTTGTGTCAACAAGGACACAAAGACTTAATGTGTCTATAAAAAGGCATTGGCAGCCTTTTTTTGTGTGCGTGAGTTTGAGAAAAAAAATGGTTAGATTTTTTTTCTTCTTATTTTGGTAGTAGCGACTTATATTTTTGGGGAGAAAATCAGCAAGTTCGTAGTTCACCCAAACTGTGAATTCTGCTCTGTTTGCATTGAAATTTCAATATAATATTCTCGATATTGTGGGGTATATTCTATACTGTCAAATAGTTATTTTCTTGTGTCTATTGCTTAGACTTTTATACTGGTGATTTGGGTTGTGAAATTTCAATTCAGTTGTGTACTGTCAAATTGTTTATTTCACTTTTGGTAGTGAGTAGGGATGTGTCTGAATTTCAGGTATTTATTGGAGACTTGTTTTGCTGTACTCATTGGTCCGTTGATGGTAAAATATTTCTGAACTAGGTCTCGTAGGTTTTACTCTTCACATTGAAGGGGTTTTTCACGTACAAATTCTATGTGTTCTTTGCTTGTTGATTTTATTTGTTTATTTATTTACTGTTTGGGTTTGTCCTATAATTTATTCAAGTGATGGGAAAAAATTTTCTTGGGTGATTATTCCGCTTGCGTTATTACCCCTTTTTCCCAGCAAATAGTATCAAAGCGGGGTTATACCTGCTCAAAATGTTTTACTTGAATAAATATGGAATCCAATTACAGTAGAATGATCAGTTTAAATGGCCCCGACTATCGTAAATGCTAGGGCAAGATGAAGGATCTGCTATTTGTGAAGAAGTTACACTTACTAGTATTTTCCAATGAGAAACCGAATCCATTTCAGATTTAGATTGGACTTTTGAGCATAAGATGGTTTGTGGCTTCATTCGGCAATGGGTAGATGATAATGTTTTGACTCACATCACCAATGATGAACGTGCTAGAATCCTATGGGAGAAACTTGAGTCCTTGTATGCTTCAAAATTTGGGCAATAACAAGTTGTTGGTGATGAAACATGCTATGAATTTGAAGTACATCGAAGGATGTTTTATTTCTGACCACGTGAATATGTTTCAAGGGTGTTTTGACTAGCTGTCAGGTATGGGTATCAGATTTGAGTATGAGATTATGGGACTTTGGTTGTTGAATACTCTACCGGATTCTTGGGAGAATTTTCGCATCACGTTGACTAATTCTGCTCCTGGTGGTACTGTGAACTTGAGTTATGCGAAGGTCAATTTGAATGAAGAGATCAGACAAAGAACTCAAGAGGCATCAATTTCACAGTTTAAGGTGTTAATTACAGAAAACCAGGAGAGAGGTAGAAAAAGAGATAAAGGAGAATTTAGTATAAGAGGTAAGAGTAAAGGCAAATCAAAGTCAAAGTATGAAAATCTTGAGTGTCATCATTGTGGAAAGAAAGGAAACTTCAAGAAAAACTGTAGCAAGCAAAATACGAAAAACAAAGGTAAATAAGAAAAGAAAGATAGTGAAAGTGATGATCGTATTGCCACTACTACTACAAAGGATTTGGTGATTGTCTAGGATGAAAATTTGATCAATGTTTCTATTGATAAATCAAATTGGGTCATCAATAGTGTTGCCTACTTCCACAGCAAGGAAGGATTTCTTCACATCTTATACTTTTAGCGACTTCGGGATATTGAAGATGGTTAATGATGGTCAGTCGAGGGTAGTTGGCTTAGAGACTGTTGTATTGAAAACTTGAACTGGGATGGCTTTGGTTTTGAGAGATGTCAGACATGTACCGAATGTTCGTCTGAATCTGATTTTGACTTGTGTGTTGGATGATGAGGGATATATTAGCACTGAAGGTAATGGGTAGTACAAGATAGAAACCAAGGGTTCTTTGTTGTGGTTCGTAGAAAGAAGAGTTCGGGCTTATATTGGACCAAGACTTCTGTGTGCATTGATAATGTCAATGCAGTTGAAGATAGTGTCTCTTTAGAGTTATGGCACAAGAGGCTTAACCATTTCAGTGAGAAGTGACTAAGTTGTTTGGCCAGGAAGAATTTACTTTTTGGATTGAAGACTACTAAACTGGAAAGGTGTGCACGTTGCTTGGCAAGAAAACAGAATAGGGTTTCTTTCAAGAGTCATCCTTTAGCAAAGAAATGAAAGTTGCTTGAGTTTGTGCATTTAGATCTTTGTGGTCTAATGAAAATAAAGACGTTTGGTGATGCACTCTACTTTGTCACATTTATTGATGACTTTTGAAGGAAATTGTGGGTATATGTATTGAAGTCAAAGACCAGGTGCTTGGTGGTTTTAAACAATTTCAGGCTTCTATTGAGAGGGAGATAGGTAAGAAGCCAAAATGTATTTTCACTGATAATGGTGGCGGAATATCTTAGATATTTTGATGACTACTGCAGACAACAAGGTATAAGACACCAAAAGACATTTTCCTAGACTTCTCATTTGAATGGCCTTGTAAAAAGGATGAACAGGACATTGCGAAGCGAGCCATATGTTTGCTTTTTGAAGCAAAATTGCCACATACATTTTGGGGTGAGGCATTATATACTGTTGCACAGGTTATTAATTTATCTCTCGCCATTGCTTTGTAGGCTAATATTCTTGATCATGTGTGGTATGGTTAGGAGGTATCCTATGACCACTTGTGCGTATTTGGTTGCAAAGCTTTTGTGCATGTGCCTAAATATGAGAGGTCCTAGCTGGAGGTCAAGACTAGATGGTGCATCTTCGTTGGCTATGGTCATGATGAATTTGGCTATAGATTTTATGATCCGACTTCCAAGAAACTTGTGAGAAGTCGTGATGTTATCTTCATGGAGGATCAAACCATAGAAGATATTGGTAAGAAAGAGAAGTCAGAGTCTACAATCTAAGATGACATAACCAATGTACTGATGGCCTGGTAGATTTAGATCTAGTTCTTGCTTCTGTGACACATGTGCTCAGTATAGAAGATGATGAAAATCATGAAGAGGTATGACATCAGGATGACCAAGGTGAAGGTGATGCTGACAGATGATCCTGCTAGTGGAGTTAATGAACCTGAAATTCCACTAAGAAGGTCGACAAGGGCTAGAGTTCCCTCTACTCGCTATTCATCAGATGACTACATGTTCCTTATTGATGGGAAAGAACCAAAGAACTACCATGAGGCCATGGAGAGTGAGCAGAAGACCAAGTGAGTTGATGCTATAGATGATGAGATGAAATCACTGCATGACAACCACACATTTGAGCTAGTGAAACAACCAAAGAATATAAGAGTTCTGAAAAATCGGTGGATCTATAGATTGAAAAATAAAGAAAGATCTTCACTTCTTGTACAAAGCTAGATTGGTGGTTAAGGGCTTTAGTCAGAAGAAAGGTATTGACTTTGCAACAATCTTCTTTCGTGTTAAGCAGATATGAAGATGTCTTCCATCCAAGTAGCTCTTGGTTTGGCAGCGAGTCTTAGTCTTGAAGTAGAGCAAATGGACATAAAAACTACATTCCTTCATGGTGATCTGGAGGGGGAAATTTATATGGAGCAACTAGAAGGCTTTGTGGTTAAAGATAAGGAGTATTTAGTTTGTAGGTTGAAGAAGAGCTTGTATGGCTTAAAACAAACTCTTAGGCAATGGTACAAGAAGTTTGAATCAGTGATGATCCAACAAGTGTACAAGAAGACTACTCCGACCATTGTGTATTTGTGCAGAAGTTCTCAAATAATGACTTCGTTATTTTACTATTTTATGTTGATGACATGTTGATTATTGGTCATAATTCTGATAAAATTGACAGGTTGAAGAAAGAGTTCAATAAGTCTTTTGCCATGAAAGACTTGGGACCAGCAAGGCAGATTCCTAGCATGCAGATTACTTGCGATAGAGTGGCCAAGAAATTATGATTGTCTCAGCAAAAGTACGTGGACAGTGAAAGGTACTCCAATAGTTTTGTATGGATAAAACTAAAGTGGTACACTCATCTCGCCATACACTTTAAGCTTAGCACTAGGCAGGATCCGTCTAGTGATAAAGAGCAAGAAGACGTGCGGCATGTTCCTTATGCATTGGTAAAAGGGAGTTTGATATATGCAATGGTTTGCACTAGGCGGCCTAACATTGCCTATGCAATTGGTACTGTTAGCTGGTTTCTAAAAAATATGGGCAGAGAGCATTAGAATGCTGTGATGTGGATTATGAGGTATTTGCAGGGTACTTCGAATTTGAAGTTGTGTTTTGGGACTGGTAAACCTATTCTTTGTGGTTACACAGATTCAGATATGACTGGAGATGTTGACACAAGAAAATCTACTTTAGGGTACTTGATTACATTTGCAGGGGATGTTGTGGTGTGGCAATCAAGATTGCAGAAGATTGTTGCATTGTCTACGATTGAATCAGGGTTCATTGCTAGTATCGAAACTTGCAAGGAGTTGCTTTGTATAATGAAGAAGTTCATGCATGAGCTCGATTTTACTTAGAGGCAGTATGTATTATATTGTGATAGCCAGAGTGCTATTCTTCTTGGAAAGAATTTGACTTTTCATGGGAAATCTAAGCACAGTGAGGTGTGGTATCATTGGATACGAGATGTTCTGGACTCTAAGGTGATTGAACTTGTAAAGATCCATACGGATGATAATGGTTCAGAAATGTTGATGAAATCTCTGACAAGAAAAAAATTTGAGATTTGTCGTTTAGTTGACGGTTTGGTAAATTCCTCCAATTGAGTTGGAGGAAGAGTTTGTTGCATGTGGTCCTCCTTAATTAGAGGGACCCACCACCAAATGAAAACCAAAACCAAATAGGTTTTAGTGTGTGTGCTGGTTGTTTTATGTCCAACAAGGACATAATGACTTAATAAGCCTATCAAAAGGCATTGGCAGCCTTTTTTGTGTGCGCGAGTTTGAGAAAAAAATTAGATTTTTTTCTTATTTTGGTAGTAGTGACTCAATTATTAGTATTTTTGGGGAGAAAATTAGTAGGTTCGTGTTTCGATTCAACGGTGAATTTTGCTTCGTTTATTGTGAGATTTGAATATAATATTCTTGATACTGTGGGTTACGTTTTGTACGGTCAGATTGTTATTTTCTCTTGTCTATTGATTGGACTTTTATACCTGTGATTTGGGTTGTTGTGTACTATCAAATTGTTTATTTCGCTTTTAGTGGTGAGTAAGGGTGTGTTTGAATTTCAGGTGGTCTGTTTTGCTGTACTCATTGATTCGTTAATAGCGAAATATTTGTGAACTAGATCCCGTGATTTTTACTCTTCACATTGAAGGGATTTTTCACGTAAAAATTCTATGTGTTCTTTGATTGTTGATTTTATTCGTTTATATATTTATTATTTGAGTCTGTCCTACAATTTGTTTAAGTCGTGGGAAAAATTTTTCCAAGGTAATTATTTCGCCTGCGTTGTTACTGTTTTTTCCCAACAGTTCGTAGGTGGATGGAGGGTTCGGATAACAAGTGGAAGTGTTGAAAAGATATAAACTGACATGAAATAAAGTTTGAAGGCAGTGAAGAAGAGAGTGGCATGGCATTTGGAAGCAAGACAATTGGAAATCCACAGCATTTGGCTTGCAAAATTGGCAGCGGGAGAGAAAGAAAAACGCTACGGCATTCTGTTGAAGGCAATTCCGAATGCCGTTGCATTCTTCTGCCACCAGCAATGCGACCCGTTTTAGGGTTTTCCAAATACAAATACCCATTTTATGTTGGGTTTCAAGCCAAACTTGACCCTATCACCTTATATCGCTAAAGACCTATAAATAGAGGGTCCAACAAGTTTTTGAATCAACTTTTTAACACCCAATTGAGAGCTATTAGTTTAAATTGGGTAGTTTCTCTTTCTTTAGTTTTATGTCTAGTGTTGAAAATTCACAACAGAATTCAAGAGTTCGAGTTATGGATTGAATCTGAGACATTCTTCTGCTAGAAAATTTTTCTTTAAAATATTTTTATCCTGCTATCTAATTTGTATTTTATTATTCTTTCATCTTCTATTATGTTCTAATTGTGGAAACCATGGTTTTGGTAAATTTAGTTGTGAGAGCATGAATTTCTTTATATAAGTTATCCTATGTTTTTTTTTTTTTTAAAAAACACATTGCTTCCCCTAACCTTTAATGACTCGAATTTATAGTCAATAGATTATAAGAAAAGTATCTTACTATCTGAATTGTACTTCATTTTTTCTATGGTTGTTTATATTAATTGTTTGTTTATTATGAGCTTAATGGATTTGAATTTTTGGTCAATTCTCAATTAGTTTTGTTAGTTTGACGAAACTAACATGAGATTCATAAAATTAAAATCTAGTTTTACGCACCACAGAATTGACCAAACACTACGAGATATGGTATAGCAATTTGCGAGATTCTTTATTAAATTCCATTCATCTGAATTAAAGTTTTTTCTTTTTTCATCTATATTGATAGTAAGTAAGAAATTAGGCAATCAATTGGGTAAAATCTCATAATTGATATTCTGCGAGAGTGAATATCGGTTTAGTTTAGGGAATTTAACTTTCAATCATAAAAGTGCATCTATGAAACATGAATTAATATTGGATAAACTAAATAATTCAATGCACTAATTATTTTATTTTCTTGAATTTAACTTTTAATTTTCTTACCATTACTAGTTAGATTTACTTTAAGTCTATTTTCTACTTTCCAAAATTTCAATTGTTCAAATTGTGTTAAAACTTATAGTATTGATACATACACAATTGTAATAGGGTTTAATGTAGAAAAATCCCATGAACTTATACCTTAGTTATAGTTTGCCTCCCATAAATTATTTAATAAGCACTTAATCCCCTTCTTTCATGTATTAAGACAAAATTAACCTTACTATTTTAATGATTTTCTTTTTCTTTTTTTTTCTTCTTACCAATTTATTTATTTTCTCTCTCATATTTTTCTTTTAACTTTTTCTTTTTCCCTATTATTTGTTGCCAATGCTAAACTATTGTACTATGGTATTAGTAATTGATTAATTATAAGTTCTAATTATTTTACATGTGTCAAAATAATTTATAAATAAATAAACTTTTTAATACAAGCAACATATATTTTATTAGTTTAAAATGAAATTTGTGAGTAATTATTAATACTATAATTAACAAATAAATAAACTAAAAAAAAATAAACGTATAGCAAGATTATTAAAATATTATTCTAGGTATGCAAACAATTTTTTTTTGTGTCAGAGCATTCGCGTACCATAGTGTGGTTTAGTTTATTGTAACTCTAAAACTCTTATATTATGCGACTGTAATATTTTCTTATTACATTTTGCCACTGTTACTCTAACAATATAAGGTTGCACACGATTTTTCATTCTATAGTATTATTGTATACTAAAAAATATTAATTTCCGTTTGCTCAAAAATTTTACTGTTATTTATTTTTCGTTAATCTTATTACTAATAGTTAGTCACAAACTTTATATTAAATAAGACATATTATACGTATTAAAGCATGATATCGTAACCTATAAATTAATTATTTAGATACATGTAAAAAACTAGAATTTTAATTATTCAATTAATATAATTATTTAGTACTAGCAAGAGAGAATGGTGTAAAAATAAAACAAAAAACAAGAGGGAGAAAATAAATGGAAGGAAAAAAGAAGAAGAAAAAAGAAAAACAATAACAATTAAAATAATCGGAGTAATTTTGTCCCAAAAAATAAAAAGTGGGTTAAGTGCTTATTAAATAAGGTGACGAGTGCAAACTGTAACTAGGGTATAAGTTTTGGTTTTTTTTTTTTTTTTTTTTTGGGAATTTAATCCATTGCAATAAGAACAAGGGCTTATTACACTTTGTACCCCTTAACTTATACCCGACTCTCACTTTGTACCATATACTTATTTTGGATATGTTGCACCCTGAACTCTCAAATTTATCCATTTCATTCGAATATTTAATACAGTTACCAAAGTTAACAGATATTTCAACCATGCATACCACGCATCAAAATTGGAACATTCATGAGGATACAAATATTTTAACATTATTAAAAATTTGACTAATGTGAGATGAATCTAAAAGTAAGAGGTGCAAAGTGTACAAAATTTAGAATTGAGAGTGCAAAGTGAGAATTGATCATAAGTTAAGGATGCAAAGTAGAATTAGTCATGGCTACTTCTATTAGTGCAATACGCCCTTAAATAAGTGCATGATATGCACTTACTTAACATCCGTTAACTTTGATAACGACATCAAAAACTAGATTGAAATGGGATAAATCTGAGAGTTCAGAGTGCAAGATGTTCAAAAAATAAGTATAAAATGCCAAGTAAGAATCAGGTATAAAATAAAGGGTGCAAAGTATCGTAAGGCCTAAGAACAATTATCAACCCACCTCAATTTATTTTAATTGATCCATGCACTTGCTAGTTAAAGAAACTAGCATCAGCATACTTCTTCCCCAACAAAAAATTTGATAAACCCATAGTATGCAAGAGATCTACGACGAACAGAGCCACGAACACAATTTGAAATTGAACAGCATGAAACACGTTAAATAGTTTGACGGCTCCAAAACCCAAAAACTACGAGTCCATGCAATTTTTCTTGAACTTCTTGTTGCCTAACAATTAATTCGGAATGCTTTATTAGAAAACCAAAAAGGCATAAACCTGCAGCTTAATATTGTAAAGAAGGTGGCAGTGCACAAAGACCAAATGGTAGATGCATATAAATTGCATCTCCAAGGATCTTCAATACGAAGCAAAGAAAACTGCACCCGATCTGTTGTATCCGAAGAACATTACGAACTCAGTAAAAGGGAAAAAAGGAATTTTAGCTAAAGTTCTGCCAGCTTCTTGTAGACTGAACTCTCTTGTCTTTAGGTTCCGAGTTGTGTTTTTGGGTGGGATGGTCTAATTTTTCTTTGTCACTTTCAAAGTTTGGATTGTGGTCCATTTTATTTCCTAAAATTTTAGAAAAAATATATTTAGTTCTCAAACTTTCCAATTTCAACCAACTTATAACAAATTTAAAAATTTCATTTTAATTACAAATGAAAAAAGTCAGTGCAAAGCACGTGACTGTTAAATCTCAAGTTCCAAACGTGAAAAATATGCAATTTTACCCCTTAAAGTTTGGGTAATAGTATATTTTGATCCCAAAAGTTCCATACAAAATGTATTTAATTTTCAAACTTTTTAATTTCTACTAATTTATGACAAATTTGAAAATTTTGTTAATTACATATAAAAAAGTCACGTGCAATGCATTGCACGTGACTATTAAATCTATCTTGGGATATAACACTTCTCTACCAATTTCAACACATTTAACCATATTTTCACTTTTTTCTTTGACTATCAGTATCTGACTATTCACTATTCTTGTCTACATTATAACACTTCCCAACCGATTTCAACCCATTTAGCGACGGATTTATGAATATTTTTTGATAAAAATCTGTCGCTAAACGATTTACTGACGAAATTGTTGATAGAATCCATGCATTAAAAAATATCTTGTCGGTAAAATATAGCAACGATTTTACTGACAGTAATTTTAGCGACAGATTTTTTCGTCAAAAAATCGGTTACTAAATTTAGTTTTGAAACATTGTGAAAATCTTAAATTAGCGATGAATTTCTTTTCCTAAATTTAGTAAGTGAAAATTCCAATGCTAAGAATAATAGTGGAGACGGAAAAATCCATCAATAATTAATATTTTAAAATATTTAAAAAATATTAACTACAAAAAAATCTGTCGCTACTTTAAATATATTATAGAAAAGGTTGCTTATGAGGACATGAAGTACAACTTTGAACTAATATATTAATCATTTAATTTTGTTCAATATTTGCAACTAAATATTGAGTTTTCAATTACTACACCAAATTCAACAAACATTTCAAAAATTAATCTCAATAAAGAAGTCTTATTTATTATATTGTAAAAAGTGAATTATTATTTGATAAGTTCATAAATGTGCTATATTTTATGTGTCATTTACCACGTTTTATGTGATGTAAGCAAGATTTGAGTTATTATTGAGTTTAATTTTTTGGTTATTCTTAGTTTTTGTAGGGTTAAAGTGAAAAAGAGCTGAAAATGATGGAAAAGATGAAAGAAAATACTAAGAGCGGAACATGTATGAGTATGAAGCCATTTTGGATGCTGTGTCATATTTCAAGAATAACTTTTGAGTCAGAGCTCCAATTGAGGTAATTTATCATGCATTGGAAAGCTAAGACATAGAGTTACAACTTTTGTGTTTTACACTTTTTCCAATTCCAAAAGCATCAAGGTGAAAATCGAGTTGGAAGGCGGAGCACATGAAGAAAGCCAGTGTACATACGCTGGAGTTGTGCAGTGCATGTGCGTTGTGTCCAGAAGCAAAATTTCTGCTCTCGAAACAGCAGAATGGCATATTTTTGAGTTTTTGACAGATTTCTTCACCCGGTTGAACTCGTTTTCACCCGAGTTGATGTTTTTATCCGTAGAGCTTAATTGTTACCCTAAGTACTCATTATAAATACCCCATTTAGGGTGAGAAAAAAAGATCGATACTAGATATTTTATTTTCAAGTTTTTATCTAGGGTTTGCAACAGTAGAAAATTATTGTTCATTCTTCTGTGGCACTTAGTGCCTAAAACCTTTTCTTGGTCAAGGGATTTGAAGCCATGGTCAATTCTATTATGTTGTGAGACTTCTTGTGCTTGAATTTATTCAATTTTATAGCAAGTATTAATTATTTTTTTGTGATTAATTTTATGATTGCTCTTTTTAATTCGTTGTTGTTGCAGAATAATTAAGTTATTAGAATTAATCTACTACTAGATTGTTTTAACTGCGTGCGCTTAAGTCAATCTGTGAAGCAACTGAATTTGATAATTGCTCAATTAGTGTTATTGAATTTAGGAAAAATAATCAACTATTTGGCATAACCGCGTGTGTTTATATTTAATTAGCCTAATTATTCTTGTTAATTTTAATCCTTCTATTAATTAATCTTTGGTGTGTGTCTGGATTAAATTAATAGTTAGAGTTAATTGGATCACATATTGAAAATTAACCTAACTTTAGAAAGAAATAAGAATCAACTTTGAATTGAAATTCGGGTTAATTCTTGAATTAGTGCTTGATATAGAATTGAATTATCTTATGTGTCAAGAATCGACTAGTAAAATTTCTATGGTGGATATGATCGAAACCAAGATTTTTCTTAATTGAATTTTCTCCAATTTATTTTATTGTTTTATTACTTAGTTTAAAAACGTTCAAGAAAATCCCCTTTTTAGTTAAGCACAAGAATAAATTCTATTTTCTGTGGGACGAACTTGACTCACCACTACTACATTATTATTGGGAATTGTTAATTTTGGGTATCTACGACAGCATTTCCACCAAAATTTTGGCGTCGTTGCCGGGGAATGGTTTGAATTATTTTTGTGCTATTTATTTCATTTTTTCTTTTCTTTTATTTTATTATTATTTTTTCTCTAATTGTGTATGCTGACGCGATCTTATGGACAAGTTGAATTTCAATTTGAGACAAAAATATAGAGAATGTTACTCAAATTTGGGATGTCAGAGCAAAGAATGAAGAGAGATAGTTAGGGGAAGAACAGTTGTTTAATTTTATCTTTGCAGGTGATAAGGAACAACAAGAAGAAATGAACAACTTTGATCGAATTAGCAGTGCCCACTTTAAACCAACTGCTTTTATGCATTACATATCCTGAATTAGATACAAATGTCACATTTGAATTAAAATCTAGACTAATTGATAAGTTAATAATTGTGTTATATTTTATGTGTCATTTACCACATTTTTTTGTGTTGTAAACAAAATTTGAGTTATTACTGAGTTTAATTTGGTTATTCTTAGTTTTTGTAGGGTTAAAGTGAAAAAGAGTTGAAAAAGACGGAAAAGATGAAAGAAAATGCTAAGGCGGGAACATGCATGAGTAATGAAGCCATTTTGGATGTTGCTTTGTATTTCAAGCATAACTTTCGAGTCCAAGATCTAATTGAGATAATTTTGAATGATTTGGAAAGCTATTGAAGAGTTATACAACTTTTGTGTTTTGAGTTTTCTCATGATTCTATAGAAATCTTGTACAAAATTGTAAAGTTGGAAAATGTGTACCAGCGAGGAGTGATTCTGACAAAGTTTGGTATATTCAACATAACTTTCTTATCTGAGCTCTAATTGAGGTGATTCAAGATGTTTTAGAAAACTAAGACATATAGTTACAACTTTCATGTTTTTCATTTTGTCAAATCCATTCTTCATCAGGGTCAAAATTGAAATTGAAAATGAAGCCTAGCGCACATGCTTTGGGATTGTTCAGCGCATGTGCGCTGGGACCAGAAAGGAACTTTTCTGCACTGCTTAGGGTGCACATGCGCCCAAAATAGGCAGCGCATGTGTGCCCGAAACAGCAGAATGATGTGTTTTTGAGTTTTTGATAGATTTCTTCGCCTAGTTGGACTCTTTTTCACCCAATTTAACGTTCTTATCCATAGGCATTAATTGTAACCCTAAGTACTCGCTATAAATACCCCATTTAGGGTGAGAGAAAAGAGATCGACACTTTTAAGATTTTCTTTTGGCTAGGGTTTTTAGCAGTAGAAATTCTTTTTTATTCTTTCATGGCACTTTGTGCCTAAACCCTTTTCTTGGTAGAGGGATTTGAAGCCATGGTCAATTCTACTATGTTGTGAGACTTCTTGTGCTTGAATTATTCACTTTTATCTCAAGTATTGATTATTTTTCTCTGATTAAATTTATGATTGTTCTTTTTGACTTATTATTGCTGCAGAATATTAAATTATTAGAATTAATCTACTGCTAGATTGTTTTAACCGCGCGTGCTTAATTCAATCTGTGAAACAACTGAATTTGATAATTACTCGATTAGTGTTATTGAGTTTAGGGAAATTAATCAACTGATTGGCATAACCAAGTGTGTTTATGTTTAATTAGCCTAATTGTTCTTGTTGATTTTAATGCTTCTATTAATTGATCTTTGGCATGTGTCTGGGTTAAATTAATATTTAGGGTTAATTGGATCGCGTGTTGAAAATTAACAAACTTTCGAAAGAAATGTGTCAAAAATCAACTTTGAATTGGTATTCGTTCGGGTTAATTCTTCAATTAGTGTTTGATATAAAATTGAATTATCATGTTTGTCAAGGATCGACTAGTGAAATTGTCATAGTGGATATGACGAAAACTGAGACTTTTCTTAATTGAATTCTCTTTAGTATTTTATTGTTTTAATTTTGAGTTCCAAAACATTCAAAAACCCCTTTTTCCATTTAACACAAGAATAAACTCCGTTCTCTATGGAATGACCTGTACTTAGCACTACTATTTATTGAGAGTTGTTAACTTTGGGTGCCTACGACAGCATTGCTACTCCGCATCATATTATTTGCACCCCACTAATCCATCTATTACCTTCATTTCATGGATTGCCAGGTGAAGATCCGAATAAGCATCTTAAGGAGTTCCATGTAGTTTGCACAAGTATGAGACCCACTGGAGTGTTAGAGGAACATATCAAATTAAAAGCATTTCCGTTCTTGCTCAAGGATGAGGCGAAGGATTGGGGTTGTTCGATTTACCTTTGGGCAGTATTACAACTTGGGAGTAAATGAACAGGCTATTCCTGGCTAATACTTTCTAGCATCTCAAACTGCAAATATTCGAAAGGAAATTTGTGGCGTAAGGCAGTTCAATGACGAGTCCTTATATGAGTATTGGGAGCGCTTCAAGAAATTGTGTGCAAGCTGTCCGCATCATCAGATAAGTGACTCCTTATTAATTCAATATTTTTATGAATGTTTGTTGCTGAATGAAAGGAACATGGTCGACGCCGCAAGTGGAGAGGCATTAGATAATTTGATCATAGATGCTGCTCGTGAGCTTATATCAAATATGGTAACGCGTTCTCAAAAGTTCGGGACACGACGCGATCAACCTCTCAAGTGTGTTAACGAGGTAAACGTTTCATCTTTAGAATAACAAATGGCTAGTCTGACTTCTTTTGTACGACAATTGGCGTCAGGAACGTCACAGACGGCACAACCCTGCAACACTTGCTCGAACGAGGGTCTACATTCAACAGATATGTGTCCCCGCATTACAAGATGAATCCCAAGAACAGATAAATGCAGCAGGAGGATTTCCAGGGCAACCACGACCAAATTAAGATCCCCATTCTAATACGTATAATCCTGGATGGAGGGATCATCCTAATTTGAGATACGGGAAACCAGTACAACCTCACCCTCAATAGAATCAGTAGAATTTCCAACCTTACAGGCCGCCATTTTCTCAAAGACAACAAGCTAATATGAATAATCAGTCTTGTAAGTCTTTGGAAGAAATGCTGAAACGGCTAATACTATGCAATTTCAACAGGATACCAAGGCTAGTGTTCAGCAATTGCAGCACCAAATGGGACAAATGGCATTGCAATTAGTCGATTGGAATCACAAAATTATGGAAAGTTGCCTTCTCAAACAGTTATTAACCCTAAGGAGAATGCTAGTGCAATTGTGTTGTGAAGCGGCAATGAGGTTGAGGTCCCAACTAAAGTAGTTCCTGAACAAAACACAGTTAGGCCAAGGAGAGGGAAATCGAAGTGGAGAAAGAAATCTATCCCGTTCAAAAAGAAAAGAAAATTGGTAAGTCAATTCAGTGGCCAGAATACACACTTGACCCACCATTTCTTGATGCATTTAAGGAATTTGCGAAGGAGGGCTCCAATAGAGACTTGTATGAAACTGGTAAATATTCCGTTGCTGGATGCTATCAAACAAATTTCTCATTATGCTAAATTTTTGAAAGAATTATGTACACATAAAAAGAAGCAAAAACAAAAAAAGACTGAGAAGATCGTGTTGGAAAAAAATGTATCAGCCATGCTTACACAACAGAATTTTCTCAATAAAATGCAAACATCCAAGTATGTGTACAATTATGTGTTCAATAAACAATACTAGAATTAAGGAGGCCATGTTGGATTTAGGAGCTTTTATAAATGTTATTTCTTATTCAATTCATAAATCCTTGCATATAGGACCTTTACTTGAAACTAGTACTGTTATCCAGTTAGCAGATAGATCAATGGATTATCCTAAGGGTATAGTTGAGGATGTTTTAGTCCAAGTCAATGAATTATTTTTCAACTGATTTTTATGTACTTGACATGGAGAATAATGATGATTTTGCTCCCATTTTGTTAGGTAGACCATTTTTGAAAACATCTAAAACTAAGATAGATATAGACACTGAAATTTTGACGATGGAATTTGATTGCAAAATTTTTCAACATAATATTTATGCGGCCATGAAGTATCCAACCGAGGATAATTCTATTTACTTTGTTGATGCTATCGATTCGATAGTACAGGATGTTTTTGAAAAATAGTTTGAAGGAGATAGAGATGAGCAAGTAGGAAGTGATGTTGAACAACTGCAAATTGGTAAGTTATCTTATGTGACATTGAGGATCCTTAATGATACAATTTTGTCTTCTCTTTTGTAGGCGGTTGAGTCAGAGTTAAAACCTCTTCCGAATCACCTCAAATATATGTTTTTAGGTGATGGAAAAACTCATCCGGTAGACAGATAATCACTAGTGACCTAACCACTGACCAAGAGAACGTTTGGTAATAGTCCTAAGGGAGCATAAAATGGCGATTGGATGGACCATTGCAGATATAAAGAAAATTAGCCCATTAACATGCATGGATCGTATACTAATCGAAGATGGAGCTAAGCCTACCCGACAACCACAAAGAAGGCTAAACCCGACGCTAATGGAAGTGGTTCAAAAGGAAAAACTCAAACTTCTTGAAGTGGGGATAATTTACCCAATTTTAGACACCGAATGGGTTTGTCCAGTGCAATTAGTCCCTAAGAAGACGGGGATAACTGTGATGAAAAATCAAGAAAACGAAATGGTGCCTACCCGTATACAAAATGGGTAGCGGGTTTGTATAGATTATCGAAAGTTTAATTCTCTTACTCGCAAAGATCACTTCCCTTTACCTTTTATTGATCAAATGTTTGAAAGGTTAGCTGGTCGTGCTTATTATTGTTTCCTTGATGGTTACTTAGGATATTTCTCAAATCACCATTCTCCCCGAAGATCAGGAGAATACAACATTTACATGCCTATTTGGAACATTTGCTTACCGTCATATGCCATTTGGGTTGTGTAATGCCCCTGTTACTTTTCAGAGGTGTATGGTTAGCATATTTTTTGATTTTGTAGAACATTTTATTGAGTTATTCATGGATAATTTTACCATTTATGGAGATTATTTTTATCAGTATTTGCATAATCTCACATTAATACTACAAAGGTGCATTGAAACTAAACTTGTCCTAAATTCTGAAAAATGTCATTTCATGGTTCAACAAGGTATAGTGTTAGGTAATGTAGTGTCATCTAAGGGGATTGAGGTTGACAAAAATTCAATCATTACCTTACCCCACGAAAGTGCAGGAAGTTCGTGCTTTTCTTGGCCATTCAGGATTTTACCGAAGTTCATCAAGGACTTCTCTAAAGTATCGGCACCTTTATGCAAATTACTGCAAAAGGATGTTGAATTTGAGTTTGGTGATGACTGAAAATAAATTTTTTTTGTAAGAAGACATTTGACAATCGAAACAATTTCTCATGTCCACTCCAATCATCCAACCACCCAATTGGATCTACCATTTGAGAAAATGTCTAATGCAAGTGACTCTGCGGTGGGCGCAGTTTTGGGGCTACGAGCTGGAAAGGTGCCTCATGCGATTTATTACGCCTCCATAACCCTAAATGATGCACAGAAAAATTACACTACCACTGAGAAGGAGCTTTTGGCTGTTGTTTTTGCTTTAGAGAAATTTTGTTCTTATCTAATTGGTACTAAAAAGCTGGTATATTTTGATCATGCAACTTTACATTATTTAATGATGAAAAGGGATTCAAAACCAAGGTTGATAAGATGGATACTCCTCTTGAGCAAATTCGATTTGGAAATCAAAGACAAAAGTGGTATGGAAAATAAAGTGGCAGACCATTTAATTCGACTACCACATGTGGAGGATGAACTAGAGATACAAGAAAGATTTTTTGATGAACAATTATACTCAGTGAAGGCGATGTTACCCTGGTATGCAAATATTGTTAATTTCTTAGTTACTAATAAATTACCCCAAGGTTTGTCTAGGGCGGCAAGGGAGAAAATCAAAAGTGATACCAAATATTATGTGTGGGATGAGCCATATTTATGGAAATATTGTGCCGATAAAGTAATCAGAAGGTGTGTCAATGATGGTAAAATTAATTCAATTTTAGCATTTTGCCATACTTACGCTTGTGGAGGACATTTTGGAGCCAAAAGAACAGAAATGAAGGTATTAGAGTGTGGATTTTATTGGCCCAGTATATTTAGCGACTCTTACCTATTTTGTCGTTTGTGTGATAATTGTTAAAGGCAGGTAACATTTCCCGAAAGAATGAAATGCCTCAAAATCCGATACAATTCTGCGAAATATTTGATGTTTGGGGCATTGATTTCATGGGACCTTTTCCTGCTTCATTTGGTTATTCTTATATCCTCCTAGCTGTTGATTATATTTCAAAATGGGTAGAAGCTAAACCCCCACTCATGCTGATGATTCAAAGATTGTTTCAAATTTTCTTAAGAGCAATATCTTTTCTAGATTTGGGATTCCACGAGCTATAATCAGTCATCGTGGTACTCATTTTTGTAATCAAACAGTGGAAGCTTTACTAAAGAAGTACCATGTGACACACAAGATTTCCACAGCATATCATCCGCAAGCCAGTGGACAGGCCGAGGTATCTAATAGAGACATTAAGTCTATTCTCCAAAAAACAGTGAACTCTAGCCGTAAGGATTGGAGTTTATGATTGGATGATGCATTATGGGCATATGACACTACTTATAAGATGCCTATAGGGATGTCCCCGTATCGGTTAATGTTCGGGAAAGCTTTTCACCTACCTGTAGAATTAAAGTATAAAGCTTATTGGGCAATTAAGAGTTTCAATATGGGATTGGATGCCAGTGGCCAACAGAGGAAATTACAACTGCAAGAGTTGGAGGAAATCCGCAATGAAGCTTACGAGAATACTCGCATATCGATAAAGCGAAGGCAAAGGCTTTCATGATCAAATGATAATAAGGAAGGATTTTAAAGTCGGTCAAAGAGTCCTTCTTGATCAGACAAGTCTTCGTCTATTTCCTGGTAAGTTGAAACCACGTTGGATTGGTACCTTTTTAATAACTAATGTATTTTTCCTTGGTGCAGTTGAAATTCAGAGTTTGCAAATGTCCAAAGTGTTAATGGTCAACGGACATCGCCTAAAACCCTATTATGAAGGAGTAGCATTGGGAAATGTGTGTGAAGAGAATTTGGAAGAACCGCATTATGATTGCATAGTGAAAGAGCATCAAGTCGAGCCAACGACAGTAAACAAAGGTGCTGCATGGGAGGCAACCCATGTTCAATTGAATTTTATTCTGTTATTTAATTATTCCAACTTTATTTTTGCCTATTTTAGTTTAAAAGGACAACATATTTTAATTGGGAAATCGATTGCATTAAAGGGCTAAAATGATAACATGGTCTTTTGAAGATTTTTTGGCGCCTGTGTTATGTGGGTGATTTAGGGTAGAAATTTGATGTTTTAAAGTTTTGAAAAAAAAATTTATTTTTGTTCTGCTTCTCGCGCACATGCGCGCTTAAAGCCCAACGCATGTGCGCCGATCTCGATTGCAAATTAAGCTTTTGCCTCGCGTACACATGCGCGCTAAAAGCCCAGCGCATGTGCGCGGCGCAGAATCGCGTATGCATACACTGCTTCGTGCTCACATGCTCACTGAGCTTGCAACGCATGTGCTCACGAAGAATTATATGGGTCAAAACTCCTCTTCTTCACACATAACACCACATAGCCTTCCTCTTCCCTTTCAAATTCCTCTTAAGCTTCCAACTTCCCCACTTCTTTCTCTTCCTCAAATCGACCCAAATTCATCAATTTTACACTCAATCTTCTTCTTTTTCAAGGGAAAATCAAATCAAGGTATGAATTTTTCTTTCTTTCTCCAATTTTTCCTCATGGGTTTCAATTAATTCTCAAGAATGTATTGTGTCTTATTTGTGATTTGATTGAAAAAATCTCATATGGATTGAACTTTAAATGTATAATTGGAGTAATTATTGTTTGGATTATTGATTGAGGATGGATTGCATGTTATACACAAAATTTTCCTCTTTCTCTATGCACGCCATGTGTTCGATAAATTGTTTCAATGAATAAACATGTTAAAACATAAGGCATTGATGCATGAATTCAATCTCTAGAATATTGATTATGCCATGTGGTATCTTTTTGATTATTTTCATGAATATAAATCTTCATGCAATGTATATAAGCCTTAGTTTTAGACATTATTTTGCTGGAATTTTCATGTATATTCGACGGCTTATGATTTGAGAAATGGCCTTTTACTTAAGTGTGGGGTGTTACAATTGTTTGTTTCGGAGTAAAGATGCATGTTTATCTTTTATAGGAATGGGAAGAACGGCAAAGAAAATAGCCACGGGCAAGAGTACCGTAGAATCCTTATCATCGGGGGCTCAACAGGCTAGAGTAGGTGGAGGTCTCAGGTTTTTAAACGCAATAGCCCAACAGAAAGGTGAAATTGATATCTTGAAACGGGCTGCAATTAAGGTAAGGGGCATACAAGTTTCATTGCCAAGGGTACCATAAATCAAGTTAACCATTCGCAATTGTGGATGGGAGCTTGTCACCTCAAACCCCATAGATGCCGTCATTCCGGTGGTGCATGAATTTAATTCTAATTTTGATCATTATAGCTCCACCGAAGTATATGTATAGGGAAAAGACGTGGATGTCTCTGCCAATAAAATCAATAGAGTTTTGAAGGTCAATCGTGTTCGTAACGACGAATGGCCCGTCAACCGTAATGCCAACGTAGAGCTTCAACAGATCACCAGTGTTCTTTGCGATGGGGACGTGGAATGGACTTACACGACTGATGGCACCATGGCTCGACATTTCAATGCTAGTAAATTTAAACCAGCTTGGTTTGTTTGGTTCAAGTTTCTGTGTGGCCACCTTCTTCAGATAAACCATCTCTATGCCCGCGTCACTATGGGAAGGGCCAAACTTTTGTATTACATTGCTACCAGGAAAGCCATAGATGTCGATCAGCTTATCTGCCAACAAATCTGCTACTCCACTACTAATAAGCAATCGGGCATACGAGTTTCCCATCTGATTATGGCGTGTTTGGAAAGTGGTATGGTGATTGATCCTTCGGAAGAAAAATTGAAGCCTGGACAGTTGATTACAATGGAAGGTATAAGAGCTCCGGTTAAACACCCTCGATCTTAGGCCTTTACTTCACACGTAGATGACGTTGATGATTCAGACGATGAGCCGATACCTACCTCACAGTAGACTCAGTAGCTTCTAATCAAATCTTGGCAGAGCAACAACAGATGAGTCAACGTTTTACTTCATTTATGCAATACTAGTTTACCTGGCAGCACACATGGAAGCTCGTCAGATGGCCAGAGAGCAGGGCGAGGACCCCTCCACATTCCCACCTTTTCCTCATTTCCAGGAGGATTTGGGGCCCCATGCTCCATTGAGTTTTTTATGCCCTATGTGTTGGGCCATTTCCTTTATCTAATATTTATAGCAGTATATTTTCTAGACAATTTTCGTTGTTATTTTATTAGACATTTTAGTAGTTCTCTATTAGCTAGGTTTTATTTTCATCATGATCTTTTCGTTATTTTTAGTTGTGTATTCCCTTAAGGGAGTCAGTTTTTTCTTGGTTATTCTAGGATTATTTTCTACACTATTCTTGTTTTTCCTATTCTCTCAAGGGAATTCTTTGTTTTGTTTTGTTTTGTTTAGTGTTCTCTCCAGCTTTCATTCGCAACTAGGGGATATTTATTGTGTATACTGCTCCAAACACGAATTCAATCCGGAAAAGCTTTTCTTTTTCCCATTTTATACTTTTATTTTTGCATTGAGGACAATGCACATTTTTAAGTGTGGGTGGGGGAGTTATTTGAATTTTTAATTTGTTTTCTGTATTTTACTCAATTTTGCTAATATTTTAACTTTTTCTTTGACCTGAGAAGCTTGTAAAAAATTTGGACAATTTTTGAAAAAATTTTGCTTAACATATTTTTCCCATTTTTTTGCCAAATAAATCATTAATTGAACCATGCATGAATGAGTAGTCGGTGTTAATATTTTTCATTCATGATTTTCAAGATTTTTGAGCACTAAGCCATACTTTAACTTTTGATTTGGGATATTTAGAGAAAGTCATGTAGTCTCAATTATGTTGCATCCCAAAAACTCACTTTGTTACATTTTTGAAACTAATTGTTAGACGACTCGATTTAGTTTAAAGATGAGGGTAGTGCCTTTTTCATTTGTTGAGCCATTCCAGCCAACCATTTTAACAATTTATTTCTAAATACCTTATTTGAGTCTTATTCTTGTGAAGAGAAATACCATTCACCTTCTTTCACATGAACTCAATTTACCTACCCTTATTGAGCTTAATGTTCTTTTCATTGTTTTATCCTAAGTTTTTCCTTAAGAGCTTTATGGTGCACATTATATGTTAAGGGAAACTATAAGGGTAGAAGTTTGTGAGAAGTGCTTGGTGTACATTTATGGAGCAAAATGGGGTATTGGAAAAAATTGTTGACGAAAAAAATAATAATGGGAGTTTTTGATATTTACATGTAGTGCCTATCACCAGTACCTGTATTTGCAGGTAGTGCCCATCACTGGTACCTACGTGTTTATTTGTTGCGGGTAGTGCCTACCACTGGTACCCGTACTATAAGCGGACATAAAAAAAATGATGATGTGATGTATATATGTTCAAGGGAGGTTGGCATGTTTGGTTTCAAATTTTTTTTTATGGGTGTTTGTTACTTAAGTGTTGGGTTGTGGATGTATGATATTTCTCATGTGAAGAGAAATTTTATTTTAATATGTGGCCACCATTATTATAAAGCTCTTGTTCTTATTTGTTTTATCCTCTCCCTTCTTTGGCTAATAAATATCCTAACTTATAGTTCGAGCTAAAAGTCTTAAGTTTGAATTGAATCGGTTGTCTAGATTAATGGAGGGGTACGTAAGAAGAGTAAGCTATGGGGTGTTTTAAAAAAAATTTGAGGGCTTTCATGATTTAATATAGATATTTTCAAATCTCTATACGCACATACGCACGAATTTCATGTTTTGGTTTTTATTTGCATTTGAGATCTTTGGTTCTTTAACTAATCTGATTGGTGGATTGATTATTGATAATTTATGTGGATATTTGAGAGAATATGTTGAGTGAAATTTTGTTTTGTTTATGTCAAATGAAATTAAATTCAAAAAAATCGAGGACGATCAAAGGCTAAGTGTGGGGTAATTTGATAAGTTCATAATTGTGCTATATTTTATGTGTCATTTACCATATTTTTATGTGTTGTAAGCAAGATTTAAGTTATATTGAGCTTAATTTGGTTATTCTTATTTTTTGTAGGGTTAAAGTGAAAAAAGAGCTGAAAATGATGGAAAAGATGAAAGAAAATGCTAAGAGCGGAACATGTATGAGTATGAAGCCATTTTGGATGTTGTACCGTATTTCAAATTCACGTCATAACTTTTGAGTCCAAGCTCCAATTGAGGTGTTTAAGATGCATTGGAAAACTAAGATATAGATCTACAACTTTTGTGTTTTACACTTTTCCTAATTCCAAAAGCATCAAGGTGAAACTCAAGTTGGAAGGCGGAGGACATGAAGAAAGCCAAGGCACATGCGCTGGAGTTGTGTAGCGCATGTGCACTGCGTTCAGAAGGAAAATTTCTAGATTATGTTCGGGTGCACATGCGCCCAACATAGACAGTGCATGTGCACCCGAAAAAGTAGAATGGCGTATTTTTGAGTTTTTGACAGCTTTCTTCGCCCAGTTGGACTCCTTTTCACTTGATTTCACGTTCTTATTCATAGACCTTAATTACAACCCTAAGTACTTATTATAAATAACCCATTTAGGGTGAGAGAAAAATATCGACACTTTATTTTCAAGTTTTTATCTAGGATTTTCAGTAGCAGAAAATTATTGTTCATTTCTCTATGGCACTTAGTGCCTAAAACCTCTACGTTTCTTGGTCAAGGGATTTGAAGCCATGGTCAATTCTACTATGTTGTGAGACTTCTTGTGCTTGAATTTATTCAATTTTATAACAAGTATTGATTATTTTTCTGTGATTAATTTTATGATTGTTCTTTTTAACTTGTTATTGCTGCAGAATAATTAAGTTATTAGAATTAATCTACTGCTAGATTGTTTTAACCGTGTGTGCTTAATTCAATCTGTGAAGCAACTGAATTTGATAATTGCTCGATTAGTGTTGTTGAATTAAGGGAAAATAATCAACTAATTGGCTTAACCGTGTGTGTTTGTGTTTAATTAGCCTAATTGTTCTTGTTGATTTTAATGCTTCTATTAATTAATATTTGCAGCGTGTCTGGATTAAATTAATAGTTAGGGTTAATTGGATCGCACTTTGAAAATTAACCAACTTTAGAAAGAAATGATAATCAACTTTGAATTGGAATTCGGGTTAATTTTTCAATTAGTACTTGATATAGAATTGAATTAAACCATCTTGTGTGTCAAGGATCGACTAGTAAAATTGCTATGGTGGATACGACCAAAACCAAGATTTTTCTTAATCGAATTTTCCCCAATTTATTTTATTGTTTTAGTTCTTAATTTAACAACATTCAAGAAAATCCCCCTTTTAGTTTAGTACAAGAATAAACTCCATTCTCTGTGGGACGAACTTGACTCACCACAACTACATGATTATTGGGAGTTGTTAATTTTGGGTGCCTACGACAGCATTTGCACCATTATTGTTTTATTATACTTCAAAGGTTTTTTTTTTTTAATCAAGCACCTGTGAAGGTGAATTTTATTGATAAGACAATTAAGCTTTACAATGACGGATGTAAGGGATGCCCTTAGCATCCAAAGACAGCAATCCTTTTGCAAAGTTAGGGATTTAGTCTCTGGAGACCTCAACAAATGTCTGTGACCTAATGCCCTCATTTGTTAACCAATCGGCTATTTGGTTTGTTTCTCTAAATACATGAGTGAAAGTAAAACAATTTTGTGTTTTACAAAATAAAAAATGAACTGAATTTGGGAGTCAATACTCCATGGAACTCATACTTTGCCTTGTAAGATATTTACTCGGACTTGCTTTGCTGAAGCCTTAGTTTTCCACATAGATTGAGCCCATTACTGAGCGCCAATGCTTCTGCTTGTAAATTGGTTTGTTGATTATAAAAGTAACAAAAAGTTTTGAGAATCTATCCATTGTAATCTTGAATAGTTCTACCTCCTGCTGCCATCCCCGGATTTCCTTTGGAAACTCTATCCACATTCAACTTATAAGTTGCACAAGGAGGGCAAGACCAACAAACTGATATTGCTCTCCTTGGTTTGGTTTGTATGAATTGGTGAATGACTCCATGAGTTAATAACATGTCATCAGCCACTCCCATCCCTTTGAAAGGTTTGACAAATGAAATATCCTTCAAGTGAGAACAGACCTCCGTGAGAATTCTTTGGGGTGAAACCCTTTGTGCATCATAGATAATTACTGAGGTCAGTTAGCAGTTATTGGCTGGCAAATGGTGTTCCAAGAGATCCAATGGTGCTTGTGCTGATTTTCCTTCTCTATTAAAAGAAATTGGCAAATTGCTTCTCGAATTCCTTAATGATCACTTTGGGTGGAGCTGGAACAACCATGAGGTACATTGGAATGCTATTAAGGTCGTGCTTAATGAGAATTAACTTACCTCTAGGAGATAGGAATTTTGTTTGCCAGCCATGAATCCTAGAAGTTACTTTCTCGAGTATTGGTTGAAATAAGGACTTCCTTTTCTTGGCTTTCTAGATTAGGCAGCCCAAGTATAGGAATGGCAGGGATTTCTGCATGAAGCCTGTTAAATTGTGTATCTTCCGAATCCTACTTCCTGGAGCTTTTTTTGGCATGTAGAAAGAGCTTTTTGCCTTGTTGCAAAGCTGTCCAAATGAGATTTTGAATGTAGTGAAGAAATCCATTAGATTCTTGATGGATTTGAGGTCTCCTCTTGTGAATACCACAATATCATCTAGAAAACAAAAGTTAGATGGGTTATGGCTGGACATTGTTTAGGCTGAGAGAATTCCAATACCTTACCCATTTGGAATTGTTTTTGTAGTCCTCGAGAGAAGGCCTCCAGCATTATAATAAAAAGAAGGGCCGATAAGAGGTCACCTTTCTGAATGCCTCTTGATGATTTGAAGTTCCCTTTGGCACTCTATTGATGAGGATAGAAAACCAACAATTTTCTAGTATATTGCACACCGAAGAGATCCATGCTTCTGTAAAGCCAAATTGACACATAATAGCGTAGAGGAATGTCCATGAGAGCCTATCAAATGATTTAGTGAGGCCGAGTTTGATGAGCATGTTTCCTCCACGTGTTTTCCTTTCAAGAAAATCCACCATCTCCTGCACAAGTAAAATGTTATCTGCAATTTTCATCCCACGCACGTAGGCCACTTGCTCAAGAGATATTATTTTAGATAATAGAGGAGAAAGCCTATTTGCCAATATCTTGGTGCAAACTTTATTAAAGTAACTATATTTGTATCGTACAAAGACTTATGGGACAAAAATCATTGAAAGTGGAGGGGTTGGCTGATTTGGGGATGAGTGCAATGATTATACTAGTGAAGGCCCTTGGCAGTTTGGCTCCGTTCAAGAATGCTTTGTGGCTAAGAAAAGGTCTTGGTGGATGATGTTCCAACAGGTGGTGAAGAATACCCCATTCAATCTGTCAATTCCTGCTGCACCATCTAGATTGAGTGAGAAAATCGCCTCTTTTAATTCGGACAAGGAAAGCACCACTAACAAACATTGATTGTCTTCCCTTGGGATTGATTTCGTGATGTTCTCTGGCAGCTCGTGTTCTTTCCTTAAGGAGGTATCCCTGGTTAAAAGGTTGGAAAGTAAGCAACGCCTTCATTTTCAATACTTTGCAAGTCATCCGTCCAAGAATCTTCCACCTTTATTTTTGAGATACTCAACTTTTGTCGTTTTGCCATTAGAGAGGAGCAGAAGAACATTGAGTTTTTATCTCCTTCTTTCAGCCACTACATTATTCCAGATTTTTGCCTCCAGAAGTTTTCTTCCTCCACAAGGCATTTGGTATGGAACTCTAGGGAGTGAGCCAAAGCTTGTTGATTGGTTTAGGTTCGAGTTTGCAAGAAAGTGGCTTTATTTTGTTTGACATCCTGTTCAGCTTCTTTGACTTTGGAAAACACATTTCCAAAATTCATGTGACTCCAATTTCTAAACTCTGCCTTCAAGCGCTTGAATTTGCTAGCTAGAAGTTGCAAGGGTTCTCTAATGCAATAGAGTTGCCAACCTGCAAGAAATTTGGGTGCTTAGTCCACATATTTAAAAATTTAAAAGATTTCGACCCTGCATTTGGCATGTGGATAGCTTAAGGAGAAGTGGTGAATGATCCGAGCAAGTTTTTAGAAGATGGTCGATTGTGACTTGTTGAGCAGCCATAAGGAAGGCATTGTTGCAAACAAACCTATCCAGCCGTTTCCACACTGCATTGCCAAATCTGTTTCCTATCCATGTGTATTTGCAGGTCAACTTTGAAAGCTTAGGTCCAGCAAACCACAGTTGGATAGGCATTCATTGAATTCCTTCATCCCTTCGTAATCTAGGGAACTCGCACCACCTTTGTATTCATCAAAGGTTGATATGATGTTGAAATCCCCTCCCACTATCCATGGAGCATTTGTAGGGTTCTAGGCAGCTCAATGTTTCGTCCATAGCTTCCTTCTTTCCACCTTCATGCACTTGGCATAGACAAATGATGCTAATACATCCATGTTGCCAAGACTCAAAAAAAGTGAAACATGAAACAATTGGTCAAAAATGAAGATATCATTCAGGATAACATCTTTATTCCAAAACAGCCAAATTTGGCCATTTGTGTTTGATTTGGAATGATCAAAACCTAATTTGTATGCAAGAGAATTGATCCGGGCCTTATCCATCACTGGTTCTAATAAGGTTAGGATTTTTATTTTGTGTTCTCTTACCAGCAACTTTAATCCATGAATTGAGAGTTTGTTAGCCATCCCCCTTCCGATGTTCCACACTAGCACACTATACATTTATATGGGCCGGGTAAGAAGGCAAGACGGGGTTGGATTTAGACCGTGTTCGAATGCTTCTAGGCATGTTGTATATTCTTCTTCTTGCTTTCTTCTTGGCCTTACTATCCATCCGTGAATTTGGTGTTTCCACCAATGGTGGTGGTTCTTTTGCATCATCAAATCCAAGTGCATGGGAGTCTTCCCTATTTTCAGAGAAGTAGCATGGTATTTCTTGAATGAATTTTGCATGTGGTAAGAGAATCATCCTTGGACAGCTCCCTTGAATTCCGAATTTGAGATTTTGAGGGGATTCTAGCTGATTTGAATTGGTCAATACTTCTCCAACCAAATTGGTTACTAATGAATTCAAATTTAAATTTTCAATCCCTTGATCCTAGGAGGTCAAATTTTTGGCACACAATTTTTGGGGGGAGTTAGTTCCCATCTGGGTGAATTTCCAAGTCTGGCCTTACCGGTTTAGCTCACATCAATGGCTCCACTGTTGGTGCCTTTTCCACCTGGTGGTCTTCCTTGCATTGCTCCTCCTTCCTTGGCTGTTCAACTGCCTAACGCCACACATTCACTATTTGTCATTCCATCATTTGATCAATCTAGCGGTTCCAAACTTGTAGCATCAACATGATTCGTAGAGGCATCTTTGTGGGGATTTTCATGAAATCATCAGAAGGACCAACTTCACTCTTTTTAATAGGTTGCCATTGCACAGCTTCATTCTTTTTGGATGCTTCTTTGGTGGGAGGAAAGTGTTCTTTTTTGCATTTTTTACTCAGCAAAACAATCAATTGGACTATGACCAATTTTGTGACATTTGGTGCAACAATGGGGAATTTTTCTCATAGCTGATCTTCTGCCATTTTGCTCTGTTTCCAACTCCTAGCCAAACTCTCAAAGGAAGGTTGGCTAATAGATCCACTTCCATACACACCTTGGCTGTGTTTGGTTGAGTAAAGTTCTCCGTTGCCATATCTAGCTTTAAGGGAAAAGTTCCAATGGCTTGTGCAAGGCCAAACACTGCATGCTTTGTAAAGAAGGGTGCTGGTAGCCCTTCGAATGTAATCCGTATGGGCGTTATGGATGGTTCAATTTTAGGGGTAAATAGAGGATGCCATTTGAGAACATGCATGTAGAAGCATTGATAAACCACGTGTTCTTGAACCAAGAATGAAGATAGTCCTCCTCCAAGGCAAAACGAATGAGCACATGCTTGTAGTCGAGGAAACCAACTGAAAATTCACCTTTGAAACCAATTGTTTGGAAACTCTTCCTCATTATGTCCATGTTGGGTTTGCCTCTTGGGAAATTTCCCACCAAAGTGAAGCAAAATAGGGCAGCTAGCCTCTGGACTTCTTCTTCTGTGAAAAATATGACTGTCTCTCCTTTGTATGATTGAAGCATCTTCAAAGGTTGATCTGGCTGTTGTATTGGTGCTAGGGAATGACTCTTGCCCTTGAGAGCATCTGCAAAGGACATTGTTTCTTTTTCAGCTGATTTTCAGGAATGAAGGGTTTCCCCTTCGGCCATAGTCGAGAGTGATCAAGGAGGATGATAATGATTGTTATGTTTTAGTGAGAGAAAAGTTAGAGAGAAGAATGAGAGAAAATCTTGATAGGCTATGAGCTTTGATGGTAATCCATTAATAAATTTTTCTTTCCAAAAATTTAATGAAGAATCTATATACTTCAAAGATTAATCTTGAATTATATTATTATTTTAATTTCTTAGTGAATTATTATTGTATTATTATTATCCTTCCTTTGGATATAACTTTTCCAACACCAGATTAAATAGGTTGAAATTTGTTGGGCGGTGTTATAACCAGGTAAGATTTAATAGTCACGTCCATGAGAAGTATTATAATATAGATAAGAAATAAGAATAGTGAATGGTTAAGCACTGATAGTAAGAGGAAAAAATAGAAATATGCTTAAATGATTTAAAATTAGTTGGAAAGTGTTATATCCTAGGATAGATTTAACAATTATGTGCAATGCACGTGAAAACAAACTTATTTCATTTGTAGTGGATAGAATTTTCAAACAAGCATGTGACTTTTTCAGTTCTAATTGACAGAATTTTAAATTTGTCCTAAATTGATTGAAATTGCAAAGTTTGAACACTAACTATGTTTTGCCTGAAATTATTGAGAGTTAAAATTACATTTTTTTTTAGAGTAAAAATATGAACTAAAGATAATGAACATGGTAAAATCTAAATGTATGTTCCAACAGCCTAGTTTTGCAACATTTGCAAAAAATCCTCGTAAGGATTCAAATTGTTACACTTACCACGTGAAGAACAGTAACTAATGAAGAAATATAAACTGAAAAACCATTAAAACTTCAAATGGAAACGAAAAGAATAGGAGAACTAAATGCAGGAACAATCACCAGATGATAGGTTTCCAGGTAAGAACTAGTAATTCCAAAATGGAAAAAATATAATTTTATCCTTGAAGTTTGGGTCATGGTCCATCTTGATCCTCTAAGTTTCAAGCAAAACATATTTAATTATATGTTCTTAAACTTTTCAATTTTAACCAATTTAGGACAAATTTTAAAATTTTGTCAATAATAAACGAAAAAAATCGTGTGCAGAGGACGTGGCTATTAAATCTCAAGTTGCAAACGTAAAAAAATACAATTTTAACTCTCAAAGTTTGGGTCATGTCTATTTTGGTCCTCAAAATTTCAAACAAAACGCATTTAATCATCAAAATTTTAATATCTACTAATTTGGGCAAATTTGAAAATGTTGTCAATTACATATGAAAAAAGTCACATGCATTGCATATAACTGTTAAATTTATCTTGAGATGTAACACTTTTCAACTGATTTCATCCCATTTAACTATATATTCACTTTTCCCTCTGACTATCAACGCCAACAATTCACTATTCTTGTCTATATTATAACACTTTCCATGCATGTGAATCTTAAATCTTACCTAGTTATAACACTACTCAATCAATATCAACCCATTTAATTTGGTGCTAGAAAAATTATATCCAAAGAAAATCGGGATAATAATAATAATAATACAATAATTCACTAATAAATCAAAATCATAATATAATTCAAGATTAATCTTTGAAGTATAATAAAACAATAATAATTCACTTTTTACAGTATAATAAGACTCATTTATTAAGTTAAATCTTTGAAATGTGTGTTGAATTTACTATAGAAAATGAAAGATATTTAGTTACAAATATTGAATGAGATTAAATGACTAATATATTAGCTCAAAGTTGTGTTTCATGTTCACATAAGTAACCTCCTTTTATAATATTTTTAAATTAGCGACGAATTTTTTCATCATTAATATTTTTTAAATATTTAAAAATATCAAATACTTGTAGATTTTTTTGTCACAACTATTATTCTTAGCAACAGAATTTTTGATCGCTAAATTTATCAAAAAAATTTGTCGCTAATTTAAGATTTCCACAATTTCTCAAAACCAAATTTAATAACCGATTTATCGACATAAAAATCTGTCACTGAAATTTCGTTGGTAAAACTGTACGGATTGTTTTATATTACGGAAGAGGCATTTTTTGACGAATGAATTCTGTCAACAAATGCGTTGTTAAATCATTTAGCAACGGATTTTTGCCAATATTCTATTGCTAAATTTGTCATTATATGGGTTAAAATTAGCTGGGAAGTGTTCGAATGTAGGCAAGAATGTCAAAAGGTTAAGCGTTGATACTTAGAGAAAAAGTGCAAATATGGTTAAATAGGTTGAAATCGGTTAAGAAGCGTTATATCCGAGAATAGATTTTACAGTCACATGTAAAGCACGTGACATTTTCATCTATAATTGATAAAATTTTTAAATTTGTACTAAATTTATAGAAATTAAAAGGTTGAGGATTAAATGCATTTTGTTTGAAATTTTTGGGACTAAAATAGACCATGAACTAAAATTTGAGGGCTAAAATTGCATTCTCACATTTGGAACTTGAGATTTAATAGTCACGTGCAAAGCATTGACTTTTTCCATTTAAAATTGGTGACATTTTTAAATTTGTCCTAAATTCATAGAAATTGAAAAGTTTATGGACTAAATGTATTTTGTATGAAATTTTGAGGACGAAAATGGACTATTACCTAAATTTTGAGGGCTAAAGTTGCATTTTTTCCATTCCAAAATCTATCATTTTAGAAATTAAATACTGATATTGCTGTCCTCCAAAAGTGCAGCAAAGCTAGTTTTGGTGTCATCGCTAGAGATTCTGTAGGCTACATCAAGGGAGGTCTTCCATTTATGCATATTGGTCCAATGTGAAGTTGTTTGGAGATTTTTCTATCAGATTTGCACTTCAACTTTATCCCAATCATCGATGCATGTGGTGATTGAGTCTGATGCACAGTCAGTGATTCATTTGATTCAACAACCTAGGATTTATGATGTTGCCATTGGTGTAATCTTGTCTGACATTCTGTTTTTATTAAAATATTTTAGGTCTTGCTTTTTCTCTTTTATTGGTAGGTTAGGGATTAATGCAAGTCATTTGTTGGCTACTGATGCTTTAAGGTTTGGTTCTTCTAGGGAATGGTTAGATTCATTTCTTTTGTGACTTCTTAATGAAGCACAAAATGATATAAGTCATTTGGCTAACTATTCTTAATATATGAAATATGATGTTGACCAAAACAAAAACAAAAAAAAAAAACGAAACACATGCGTCGCAAAACCATACGAATGAAAGTTGCCTAAATTGTTAGGAAAGTAGGAAAGAAGATCATTAAAAGAATGGAAACACAATAAGAAGAAATTTAACATATTATCCGTAGTGACACCAAAGAAGAAAATTATCATTAGTTGCATAGATTAAGTACAATAACATTCAAAACTTGGAATAAGTAATCAAGAGTAGCAAGACAAGTATTCTATTGGGCAATGTTTTGTCAGTTTGCACTTTACACAATATGCGTGAAAAAGACCCATGGCCTTACTTTCAATTTGTCAACTGTTATCTAAAGGGAGTTGGGGGAGTTGAAAAAAGCACAAATGCTAAAACTGTTTAAGCAACTGACCTAACGGAAAAATACATGCTCTGAGGATCAATTCCTTGTTGCATCGTTGCAGCTATTAGAATAATAAACAAAATTGGGAGAATTTGTGTGTATTGATAAATGATATAATATCATATATTTATATGCTTATAAGTATAATGAATTTAAACAGTACAATAAATCTAGACACTAACTAATAAGGTAACTATACATAAATTTAGGCATTAATAAATAATGCAACTATACAATGAATCTAGACAATAACTTTAGTGAACCTAGACATTAACAACCTCCCTCAAACTCAAGATTGTTGAACAGAGACCAACTTGAGTTTGGAAATTAAATCGAAGAAATGTCCAGGAGGATGTTCTTTGGCAAAAATATCAGCTGTCTAATCAGGAGACCGAATAGAGAGAAGTTTCACAGTACGGTGCAAAACATGCTGACGAACAAAGTGATAATTAGTCTCAATATGCTTGGTGCGTTCATGGAAGATATCGTTGTGAGTAATTTGAATAGTTCACTTTGATTATTACAGTAAAGTGTAGTGGGAGACCCATGAGCAATCCCCATATATGATAATAACCAACGACGCTAGATAAGCTCTTGGGTGGCATCAGCAACAACACAGTACTCAGCTTCGATGCTAAATCAAGAAACAGGGGTTTACTTTTTACTATGCTAGGATATGAGAGAGTCACCCAAAAAGAAACAAAATCCTGTAGTAGAATGTCTATCAATCGGATCTCCTACCCAAGATCGTCTGTCAGTCGGATCTCCTACCCAAGAACGTCTATCAGTCGGATCTCCTACCCAAGAACGTCTATCAGTCGGATCTCCTACTCAATTAGTATAAGAATATGTACGTAACTCGAGAGAAGAACGAGACAAAAAGAAAAGGCCATAATATAGTTTCCCACGAAGATATCGAATAATACAAAGAACAATTGTAAAGTGAGAACTCCTAGAACTAGCCATAAACTGACTATCAATATGAACAACATGGGCAATATCAGGGCGGGTAACATTGGTGTAAGAAACACCAAACTGCCAACCAATTGACAATAAAGGGTTAAATCATAAAGAGATGTACCGTCCTCTAGAGTATGATGGGCATTGGCCTCAATATGGATAGAGGCAATCTTGTTGTCAGTTAATCCAGCACGAGTAATAAGATCTTATGCATATTTGATTTGTGTGAGATAATACCCAATAGATGACGAAGATACCTCAAGACCGAGAAAATAATTGAGCAAACCCAAATCTTTCATTTCAAATTAATGATTCAAATACTTCTTAAGTTCAATAATACCAGTGAGATCATTACCAATAATGATCATATCATCTTTATAGAGGAGTAAAGGAATGATACCATGCGTAGACCGACGAACAAAAATAGCAGAATCATTGAGCTACTTTTGAAATCAAACTGTTCAACTGTATAACTGAATTTAGAAAACCATAATCTTGGAGCATGTTTTAGACCATAAAGAGCCTTGTGAAGTTTACACACTTGACCAGGTTCAGTGAAGTCATCCAGGTGGCGGCTGCATATAAACCTCTTCAGAAAGATCACTATTAAGAAAAGCATTCTTAACATCCATTTGAAACATTTCCCAATGTTGGATAAGAGCAACAGCAAATAAGCTTCTAACAGAAGTTCGGTGAGCCACGGGTGCAAAAGTCTGTTCATAGTCAATACCATATTCATGTGTAAAACCCTTAACAACAAGACAAGCTTTATAGTGATCTATGTGCCATCAGAGCATGTTTTGATTTTGTAAACCCACTTACATCCAATAAAAATTTATTTGTAGGAAGATCAACCAGATCCCATGTATGAGTTCTTTCAAGTGCCTGCAACTCATCAGGCATTGCTTGCTGCCAAACAGGATTAGAACAAGCTTCTCTATAGGGCGTAGGCTCATGTAAGGAAAGAATAGTAGAAAAACAATGGTAATCATGAAGACGAGTGGATGGTTCAATTACCCTAGTTGATCGACGAGGAGACAAAAGTAGAAGTGCTACAGAGAACTCAATACAGAAGTAGATGTGGTAGAACCATCAGCTGGACAGTGACCCTCAGATGGAATGTGGTCGTTGGGAGGAGCAGTCTCTGGTATAGAATTGGAAAAATCTACAATAAGAGCAGTATCAGAAAAAAGATCAACTGTGGGGTGAGCAAATAGAGGCAGAAAAGAAACTGGAGAGAGGTTAAATTTGGACATTGAGAAAAACATTTATGTTCCTAGAAAATAACATGACAAGAGACTCGAAGTCGTTTAGATTGAGGATTCCAACAATGATAGCCCTTGTATTCGATACCATATCCTATAAAGTAACATAACCTAGCACGAGGTTCTAACTTGGTATGGTCATGGGGTTGTAAAAGAACAAAACAAGTACAACAAAAAACTTCAACTCCTATAATTGGGAGATGAACCATAAAGGCGCTCATAAGGGGATTGATTATCAATTACGGGAGATGGAACCTGATTTATAGTATAAATAGCAGTAAGAGCAGCTTCACCCCAAAAATGCTCAAGGCAAAACAAGGAAGAGAGTAAAAAGGCACGAGTAGTGTCAAGAATGTGTCGATGCTTGTGTTCAGCACGACCATTTTGTTGTGAAGTTCTTGAACAAGAAAGCTGAAAAATAGTACCCTGTTGGTGGAAAAAATTTAAAAGAGAAGTTTTCTTGTATTTCATTGCATTATCAGTTCGAAAAACTTTAATCAGACAAGAAAACTGAATTTCGACCATTATTGCAAATTCTTAACAAATTTGGGACAAATCAGATTTATTTTTAATGAGAAAATTCCATTTATATTGGGTAAAATCATCAACAAAGATAATGAAATACCTAGAATTACCCAAAGTAGGTGTTGGGGAAAGACCCCAGACATCGCAGTGTACCAAGTAAAATGGCTCAGTTGAAATAGAATCACATTGAGAAAATGGTAAGGCATGATTTTTAGCTAGTTGACAAGAGACACAATCTACTGATTCATTTTGTATAGATCCAAATTAGCCACTAGAGACTAATATTTTAACACGATTCAAATATGGAAGAATGACCTAGACAGGCGTGCCAGAGACGTATGGTTAGAATGGAAGATGTAAATGCGGCAGAATGCACTTGATGAGCTGATGGAAGGTGGAATTTGTCTAATTCAAAGAGACATCTGATTTTACGACCTGTTTTGAGGAGTTGTCCAATCTGACGATCCTATAGACGACAACCAGTAATAGAGAAATGAACATCAATTCCAAGTTCAATAAGTTGGCCAATTGAGATACGATTCAAAGTTAATTTTGGAACATAAAAGATATTTGGCAGAGAAAAAGAGGTCGTGGATATAGTTCTAGTGTGTTCAACATGCATGATAGACCTATCAGTAGTGTGAATTGATGGTATATGTGAGTGTTGTGTTGATGAAAAAATAGTAGAGTCAGATGTCATGTGATTAGAATAAGCAGAATCAAGATACCAACCAGAATTTGAAATGGCAGAAAGTGCAGCATTGCAAGATAGAATAAATTTAGACAGTACCTGCTTTGGGCCAATTCAAGGTATACTATCAAAAGTTACAGGAGTTTTAGGAGCAATAAAAGTTGTGATGGAACTATATGAAGCCATTATGAGAAGAATTAGAATAACAAAGGCAAGAATAAAGAAAAAAGCACCTTAGAGGTATATTTTTAGAAAATTGAGGCTACAGTTGAACTCAGGAGACGAAGTACATTAGGAAACCAAACAAAATCGAAAAAGAATCAAGAAAAATATGACCGAACCGAATAGGAAAAGATTTCAGATTCATGAACCAGACTAGACAAAAATTTAACTCGATGAACAAGTGATCAGTGTTGTGATAGCAACAAGTGATAGCAAGGCACCAACGTGGTTGATGACGTGTCAAATGATTGATGTAGCTGATTTGCTGATAATTGCAGTGATTGACAATCGAACAGAAGGTTGAGATATCCCGAAGAACAATCTTGGGAAAATGAACTACCGAAAAATAGAAAGGTCAGGTCCCAAGATAATGCTCTGATACCATGTTAGAATGATAAACAAAATTGGTTCATTGAGAATTTATCTCTATTGATAGCCTATATTTATAGGGTTATAGGTACAATGAATTTAGATTGTACAATGAATGTAGACACTAACTAATAAGGTAACTATACATAAATTTAGACACTAATGAATAATGAAACTATACAATGAATCTAGACAATAACTTTAGTGAACCTAAACATTAACAGCAGCAATTTAAAAACTGGTCTTAGTACAATTAAAATTCAAAACTTATCAAAAATCTCGATGCATCATTCCCTGTGGATTCTTTATATAACTTATTAGTCTAAGTTTCTTCTCATGTTCTTCCTAGCCATCTTCACAGGCAACGTTTCCCTCTTCTTCTCCATCTTCACAGCTACAGCCTATTGGTGTCTTCTTTGCAAACCTAGGATCCAACTTATGAGCTTTGGGTTCAACAAGGACCTCATTGCCCTCCGCATCTTTGTAAATAGAATTTTCTTTATCCAAACGGCCATGAGCATACAATTCTCTCATCAACAAGTCACAAGTCTCTGTAATTCTTGATTCCTAGTTCATAACCGTCCTTTTCTATTTTTGCAAAAAGGCACTTGTAGCATGATCAATCCTCTCAATGCCATACAAAATCTTCAGCAGTCCGTAATATACCTTCTCATTAAGTGCATAACGGTAACCTATAGATTTCATTCTATCAATCATTTCATCGCCCTCTCTAACCCTGGCTACCTGATGCAAATTGCTTTCAACAAAAGAAATGTTGTTTTGTTCGGATACATTCCTACTCAACCATCCTATAAAATAGATTCATTGCATATTTTGTCTTCCTAATCTTACATGAATTATTGATCAACACATTGAAGGTCTCTATATCTCATAGAACGCCCATTTCTTCTATTTGCACCAATTCTATCTCCAACTCACATTGAAGGTGAAATGGATTCTTTTTCCTACAAAGCCTACATACACAAAATCAAGAATAGCATTACAAGCTAAAGTACTAATATCAAATCCTCTCCTACACATCTCTCTAGCTAACCTTTTTGCCTCGTCGAGTTTCTCATCAACACACTATCTTCTAATTAAAGCATCACAAATATATTCATCAGAGAACAACTCATTAACTTTTCACCATTTTCTCAACATAACTAGCAAAGCCATGTTCACAAAGCTTGGAAACAATCAGTTTCAAAGAATCCAAATTCCTAACAAACCCATATCCTTCTCTATTTTCTCAAACAAACCCATAGCTTGCGTCGGCTGGATGGCCGTAACTATCCTATCAACCAAAGACTCAAAGGATTTAACCCCAATTTTCCCAATCCCATCAACACGCACTTCTTGGGTAGCCTTAAAGTTCTTCATTCTCCCAAAATAATCAACAAACCAAGAAAAGCATCTGTCAGCATCAAAATCATATCTTGAACTAACCCATTTGAGGAAATCAAGAACTGTTCAGCTAGCATAAGAGGAAAGATTGAGTGCATTGAGAGTGTAACAAGAAGAGTAGGAAAGGAGGGATTCAAAGAGAATTATGGAATGAAGCCTGTACTAAGGCACCATGAAGGCTTCATTAATATTGCATGTGTTACAATTTTTTTATGATCAGTTATGGTTTTTTCCAAAACCCTAAATTAATGCTCTATTTTCTTTATATGATGTATTGCATCTCTTGCTTGATGATGCAATACTATGTTATGCATTTGATGAACATTGCATCAATTGATGCATAATTATTGTCTTACATCTTTAAATTGATCTAAGTTGCATTATCTGATGAATGCAACTACCTCTTGTTTTGAGTATAAATAGAGCAAGGCTCTGTTATTGATTCAAGTGAAGGGAACAAAAGAAAGGAAAGATCACAAAAGTGTGAGAAACACTTGCAGATGGATAGAAATCTTCTTCTTTTTATTCACATCTCATAGAAATTCATAGTTAGAATATTTAGGCTGTAAAAATTTTGTATTTTCTAATTAAGTGATCATACACTTGACCTAACACGTGATTTAACTACAAAGATCAAATCCCCTGCTAATATTGGATGGTGATATTTTGACATTACTTTCATATAAAAATATCATTTATTCTAGTTTTTCTTACATTAGTATCAGAGTATGATATAGTTGGATTCGTGCTTAAATTCATGTGATTAATGACTTATGAAATCTGTGTTTCCCTAGAGCTTAAAAAAGGTACTTTCATAGCATATATATTTCTATGCACATACGTATCAGTCATGAAAATTCGGACATAGCTTCCTAATAAGTAGTAGAGCTTGTCTATATAATTGGTGAAAAATTCTCACTAACTAAAGAGGAATAAAGTTTTTTCTCTTAAGAAACTTTAAATATTTTTTTGAAACCTTGACGTAACAAGAGCCTAATTTTATGTAGTCATATTCTATGTTGAAATATCTATCCAAAGCTAAATCATTGTGCCTTAAATGGATGTCTAGATCAAGAGAAAGCTAACTTTAACGTTTTCATACTCTACTTGGTTCGTCTTGATAACTTGAATTTAATATCTTAGATTTTATGGCGTATTTTATTGAATGTTAATTGTAATACAGATACATGCTGTGATAATTCATTTATATATGTTTATGCCATATTCTCCACATTTGTTAAAGTAAGAGCATATGGGTTGGTTGAGATTAATTCTCCTTTCCATAAATTTTGTGTAAATATATTCAAATAATATTATTTAGAATATTTTAGTTAACAAGAGATGATTGAGAGCTATGCAAACTTTTGATCTTGCACTCTATATGTCTATAAATTATTGTTTCTGTGATATTTTTGCTACAAGTAAATATGTATAAAGTGCTAGTATTTATTTGTGCTTATGTCTATGTGTAGTTTGTTAGAATATGACAGCTATAAAAAATATTATGGCTGAATTGAGTAAGGGCAAAAAGTTGAATGGTGACAATTAATTCAATATTTGGCATCAAAAAATTTAGTATGTTCTAGAAGAATAAGAATGTTTGGAAGTCCTATTTCAAATTATGACTAAACTTGAGAAAAAAGATCAAGAGGCTTATGAAACTTGGAAAAGAAGAATAGTATTGCCCGGTTACATTGCGTTACTGAACAGTATGAAAAATGATCTTTTGATTGAGTATGAAAAATACAAGATTGCTCATGAACTTTGGGTTTCTCTGAAAGTAGGATTTGGAATATGTCTTCTAAAAAACTTAGGTAGTTGACTATAAGGTTTGACACGTATATGAAAAAGCAACATTATACGATAAAGCAACATTTACGAGAAATGTCAAACATACTAAACTGAAAACTGCTGGACCTGTCTTGACTAATGAACAACAGGTTCAGGTTGTCTTCAGATTACTTTTCCGAAGTTTGGCAAAAATGAAAATGAATATGACTCATAATAATAGCATCAAAACTTTTGAAAATGTTAGACGTCATATTGAGCTGGAAAATGAGTGCCTTGAGGCAGCCAAATCTTATAAGCAAGTTTATGTTGCCGAATCCAATAAGAAAGAGGAGACGAATTCTAAAAGGAAGGAAAATAATAAGTTTTTCAAGAAAGCAAACCTAGAATTCAAGAAAACCAAGACGAGCTTATCTCACAAAAGATGCAAGCGAGGAGGTTAAAAGAAGGATAACAATACATTATCCTGCTATAAATGTGGTAAATTGGGTCATTTTGCTCGTGAATGCACTAAGACTAAAAAGGTATTGCTCAATTTCTATGAAAGTTATATTTTTGTTTCTAGCATTGTTTTCAAGAACAACAGACCATGCAGCTAGAGAACAAGGAACATTTACGAAATTTTGTCGAATTCTAGCTAGTACAAAATGGATATATGTAGGAAATAATGCAAGGATTGAAGCAAAAGGCATTAGAACTTGCAAACTAGAGTTGCGTGATGGATGTACTTTATATCTACATGATGTTCTATATGCACTAGATATTCGACGAAATTTAGTCTCTATTACTGTTCTTCTTCATCTTGGATATTTTTAAAATATGTCTTATGATAATGTTATTATTTCAAAAGGAACTGATCCTGTTGCTACTACATTTATAATGAATGGTTTTGTTGTACTTGAAGTAGTACATAACCTGATTATTGAATATTTTTCCTTGATTGCATCTGCAAGTAATAATTTTGTAGATGTGAACATATGGCATGTTAGATTTGGTCATATTAGTCATGAACAGATGAACAAGCTAATTAAAAAACTTTTGGGTTCCGTACCAAAAGTAGATTTGCTTTCATATGAACATTGTCTAACAAGAAAACAATAAGAAAAACATTTGGAAAATGAACTTGAGCAGATTCTCCATTACAATTAATTCATTCTAATATTTATGGACCAATGAATGTTAGAGCAAGACATGGAGCATCTTACTTCATATCTTTTATAAATGATTTTATCCATTTTGATCATATTTATTTGATCTTTTATAAGTCAGAAGGATTGTATTGCTTTAGACTATACTTGAATTGGTTGAGAATCAATTGGGTAAAAAGGTTAAATCATTAAGAACAAATCGTGGTCGTGAGTATTTGTTAGGCCAATTTAATGATCTATATGATAAAAAAGGAATAAAAAGACAATTAACAGTAGTTATTCCTAGAACTCTGCAACAAAATGGCGTTCCAGAAAAAGGGAATAGAATATTGTTGGACATGGTTTGGTCAACAATGGTGCAAGAAAATTTGCCAATCACCTACTGGGGAGATGCTTTGTTGAATAAAGCCAAAATACTTAACTATATGCCTACTAAATCAGTTACTTCCACTCCTTCTGAACTTTAGACAGTCGAAAACCTGACCTACATAATTTGTGACCCTGGGGGTCAGTAGCTTATGTTCATAACCCAAATGATAAATTTGGTATTAAGGGAAAGAAATGTATCTTTATCAGATACTCTGAATATTCAAAAGGTATAAGTTCATCGTTGAATTAAAAAATGGAAGTATAATTGGAATCAAGAGATGTCACATTCTTGGAAAATGAAGTTCCGAAATTGGGTGAAGTTGATAAGGGTTTTCTTTTATATGAAATAAAAATCTAGATGACATTATTGCTCTTAGAAACAAGGGAACGTCTCAATATCTTGAACCAAGTTGGAGTAATGAAATTACCACCTAATAACTCAATTTCATCAAAAATCCATTTGAAAAAAAGCAATCATAAAAGTATACCTTGTCGTTATTTTGACATTGATACAGAAGCTTTTGTGGTTGAGTAGCTAGATAAAAGTGAATCTAAAACTATTCAAGAAGCTCTTTCATCTATTGCCAAAGAAAAATGGAGTAAAGCAATGAAAGATGAAATAGAATCTATAAAAATAAATGATGTTCGGGATCTTGTTGATCTACCTCCAGAGTGTAAAACTATTGGGACCAAATGGGTTGTCAAAAGTAAAGGCAAGGCAGATCGATCAATTAAAATATACAAAGCACGTTTAGTTACTAAGGTCTATACCCAATAAGAAGGTATAGAATATGAAGACATATTTTCACCTGCTGTAAGATTTGCATCAATTAGCGTTTATTTAAGCCATAGTTGCCCTTTGTGGTATGTACTTTGGCAACACAAGTTTGGAGTTTTTTCGAAGAGTGGTTCGAATGGAGTTTTGGCCCAGCCTTCCAAAACATTTCGGATAAACTCAACTCATGGTGGTGGGCTGCACATTATCATTCTACCACAATGGGGGCAATACACAAAATCCTTCCATGCATTGTTTGCTGGTTCATTTGGAAGTCTAGGAATAATGCTACTTTTCAAGGGACAAGCATCTCAGCCACCAGAATCATTGTTGACATTTGCGCTTATTTGAAGACAATTTCCTCAATATTTCCGTTTCCAAAGGTAATTGCTGCAGATGAATTGCTTCTTTCACACGGAATTTGCAGCCAATTTCTTTGTTTGCAACCCAGAAGAATACTTGCTGTTAAATGGATCTGTCCTCCTTGTGGTGTTTTCAAGTTGAATGTGGATGGGGCTTCAAAAGGGAACCCAGGTTTGGCGGCAGGAGGAGGCATCATTAGAAACCACTATGGACATTGCATCAAGGCCTTTTCCAATGGATACTCTTCCCAAATTGGTGTGAAAATTCTCTCTACACCTACGAGCTGTGGAGGTAGAAATGGACTCTCTAATTATCGTTAATATCATAAAAGGACTGTCCGCGCCACCATGGAGCATTGACTATGAACTCCAGCTCATCAAACGGCTCATAGAAGGCAGAACTGTTTCATTCTCACATGTATTTCTCTTAAACAAATCTAGAAGATAGGTTATAAAATGACAGCATTATTACGCCCACGTATGTTGAATATGATCCGGATACCATTCCCTCCCATGTGAAAGGTTTGGTTAATCGTAGATGCCAAGGGACTTCCAACATTCGCCATTGTAAATCTTGAGCTTTTCTAATAAATCTGCACCTTTTTGGGTGATTGCTTAAAAAAAAAAAAGCCATAGTTGCCCTTTTGGATCTAGAATTATATCAAATTAATAAATGTAAAAACTATTTTTCTCAATGGAGAATTGGATAAAGAAATATATATGCAAGAACAATATGTTTCATTGTTAAAGGTCAAGAGCGCAAAGTTTTTGCAAGCTCAAAAGATCAATTTATGGCCTTAAACAATCATCTAGACAATGGTATTTGAGATTTCATTGAGCCATAATATATTATGGTTTCACAATGATCAATGAAGATCATTGTGTATATATTAAGCAGCTTGAGGGCAATATTGCAATAATATCACTTTATGTAGATGATCTTTTATTGGCTAGTAACAAATTGGATACTGTTAAAACCATTAAAGAATGATTATTCTCTAATTTTGAGATGGAAGATATGGGTGAAGCTACATATATACTTGGTGTGAAAATTCGAAGAGATCATTCTAGAAGATTTCTTGCTATTTCACAAGAGTCGCATATAATGAAAATTCTTGAATGATTTAATATGCAAGTTGGCAAGCTATTGATACACCTATTGCAAAAGGTGAATCCCTTAGTAAAGAAATGTGCCCAAAGACTCTAGACGAACAAAAAATTATGTAAGGAGTTCATATGCAAGTGTCGTGGGAAGTTTAATATATGTCATGACTTGCAAATGTACACTTGTCTGGATATTTGTTATGTTGTTGGCATAGTATGCAGGTATCAATCAAATCCCATACAAGCTCATTAGCGAGCTATAAACAAGATTTTGAGATACCTAAAAGGTATTTCAAATTGTGCTTTGTGTTACTATGGAGATGAATTAAAATTGGTGGGATACACTGATGCTGACTGGGACGGTGATCCTAAGGAGCGTAAATCAACATTAGGATCTGTGTTCTTACTCAATAATATAGCCATATCATGGAATAGCAAGAAACAAACATGCATGCTTTATCTACTATGGAAGCTGAATTTGTTGCATGTTCTGCAACAATTCATGAAGCAATTTCGCTTAGAAGATAGTTACAAAATCTTAAAATTGCTCCTGATACTTCTAACTCTGTGACAATCAATTGTGATAGTCAACCAGCTATGGTCTATATAAAAGATCCCAGTTATCATAGTAAGACAAAACACATAGACATAAAGTATAATTTTGTCAAGGACATTACAGCACAAAAAGAAGTAATGTTACAATATATATCTACGCATAAAATAGTGGTTGATCCTCTCACCAAACCTATTTCTAGATATGTATTCTTGTATCATGTTAAATCTTTGGGATTGCATGTAGATTGTAATTGTTGTCGTATTTAAACAAATTATATGAATTCACCATATAAAGTAATTTCTAATTATTGAGGTGTTCATATACTAGCATTGAGATACATTTGTGAAGCATGTCACCAAACTGAGGTTATATCTCTCGTATAAGTAACTGCCTCAGACCCTGTGAAAGCAAGCTAAGCTTAGACTATTACATTTTGAATAAAGTATAGCTAGCCAATTATTTGGTGTTGTAAGTAATTAGAGTATACAAGTCATGTTGACAAGAGTTAAGATGAAGTCTAGATATTTTTGGTAGACGGAACATAATTCCTATAACTATGTGAGCTAGGAAGAAGTCGGACACGAGAAGTTAATAAGGCGCTCAAGACAGCGAAATGTTATATATATATTAGGCTCAAACTAGGCGGTTGACATTGAATATGTTAGTTGTGACTAGGCTAAGATCTGTATGGTGAAACATATTAAAGAGATACACTCTTTTAGCAAGAGTTAATCACCATTACAGATGCTTCACAGCATATGTGCTTAAATCAACCATAAGGAGAAGTGAGAAAGTAGCCATGTTCTCTCACTTGTATGAGACCCTTGAGGTAATTTGAACCTCATTTGTATCCTATATGACTTTTAGCAATATTACAAGGAATTGAAAGAATGCTTGCCATTTTAGTGCGCTTCCTATAGTTGTGATAATTCGGCCTAAAGGAACATAACTAAGAAAGCAGCTTATTCATTACTAAGTATGTGAGTGAAAGAAAAACTATATTAGTTACATCTTTCAAGTATATTTAGTGGTCGGACAATTATGTAATCTATTGGGTTTGGAATATGATTGTAAATACATGATGAAAGTTATAGAAATAAAATATGATCTTCAAGGGATAAGATGTATTGATTTTGTATAATTAAAAATGAGTTTGGGGTACAACAAGACACATTTAACAATTTGTTTTAAGAGTTGTAGCTATTATGTTGTCCATAACAAGTGCATAGTCTAAATTCCTGAAATGCAAGTATACTCGTAGGTCACACGGCCTACTTATTTGTATGAAAAAACTATAGAAGTTAGAGATGTGATCAAAAGATGGTGTGTGTGCCAACCATCATGAGAAGTGGAAGATGAAGCAATAAGGTGCCATAAAGGCTGCATTAACATTGCATGTGTTACAACTCTTGTCACCAGCTATGATTTTTTCCAAAACACTAAATTGGTGCTTTGTTTTCTTCCTTTGATGTATTGCATCTCTTGCATTTGATGTAATGAAGATGCATCAATTGATGCAATACTATCATATGCATTTGATTTACGTTGCATCAATTGATGCATAATTACTATCTTATGTCTTTAAGTTGATCTAAGTTGCATTCTTTGATAAACGCAAATGCCTCCCATTTTGAGTACATGTAAGTAAATAGAGCAAGGCTCTATTATTGAGTCAAGTGAAGGGAACAAAAGAAATAGAAAATTACAAAAGTGTGAGAAACACTTATAGACGAATAGAAGTCTTCGTCATTTTTTATTCAGATCTAATAGAAATTCATATTTAGAAATTTAGATTATGAAAATTGTTTATTTTCCAATTAAGTGATTATACACTCAACCTAGACCGTAATTCAACAACAAGGATCAAATCTGTTGCTAATATTGCACTGTGGTATTTTTCCTTTCACATAAAAGTATCATTTATTATAGTTTTTCTTACATGAAAACTATTTAAAAATTAGTTGTGTTTGTTAGTTAGTTTTAGGTGTTATTTAAGAAAGAAAAATGGTAGGGTATGCTTTGCCAGCTTATTCGGATAGAGGGAAGAATTTATATGGCTAAGCAATGTTGTTTTGATAATACAGGCAATTAATTTCTATTAGGATAGGTGGACGCGTAGAGAGGTGATGGTCCAAATTCCATATGAACTTATTAGATTTTTTCGTTGGTCACTGACTTGGAAGATGATTTTTTGGTCTGATTTCTAGTGAAAGAATATTCCTTGTAAAGAAGCCCTTGAGCTTCTTTCTTCTCTTCCTTCCTTTTATTTATCTTCTTCCCTTACTTTCCATATTTTCTTCTTCTATTTTATTTTCCTTTACAATATTTTAAGCTATTTATTACAATTGTATTGCTGGGAGGAATTAGTCTAAATTAAGGACAGCCTGATTTTTTCTTAATTCTTATTATCTCTTTAATTAAGTTGTCTTGATTGGTAGAATTGTTACAATTAGTATCAGAATAGGTCCTAATCCGTTTGGGATTAACCTGGTATGATGATAATTAGAAACAAAGCCATGGATGAAAGTTTAAAGAGAATGGACAAGGAAGTGGTACAACTGAGTAGTACTTTAAAGGAATTCAGCTAGAAGAATGAAAGCTTGGAGAATACCTCGAGGGTGATGGGTAGTATGTAGGAAAATAGAAAGAATACAACGAAGGATGTATCTCACAGGAAAATATGAACATATTATGGCTTATATGGCCCAATTAAATTAGCCAATGCTGAATTTGTGCAAAGAGAAAATAAATGGAGAAAGTAGTAAGCATCCAGATTCTGTTCTAAGTTCAATTAGCAGTAAAAATAGTGAAAACTCCATATCTCCTAATTTTAGGAATGAAATGAGGAGAGGGACTAAAATTCCTAAAATTGACTTCCCAGATTTTGAAGGAGAAAATCCTAAAGAATGGTTGAGAAAGGTTGAGAGATACTTCCAAATTCATGGGCTGGAAGAAGGAACAAAAAGTGCCTATGACTGAGATGTAACTGAAGGGCAAAGCTGACATCTGGTTCCAAGAGTTTGCTAATGGAAGGATAGAAATTCCACGGATGGAGTTCAGCCAGCAACTATGTATCAAATTTTGTGATGAAACTCTAGAGGATGCTATTGAGGAATTTAGCAAGATTATGCAGACTGGATCAATTGTTGAATATCAGGAGATGTTTGACTAACTTCTAAAAGGCATTTGTTATTCCTACCTTGCCCCCTATGAATGAATCCTACTATTTTTCTTTATTTATGAGTGGATTGAAAGAAGAAATTAAGAATATGGTGAAACTAGTAAATCCTCAAACCCTACAAGAAATAATGAAGGCTACTAAACTCCAAGAAAAAACCATAAATGTTATCAAACAACTTAGTAAACACGCTATCTTATCCACTTCCAACCAAAAGATGATTCAGAAATCCAGTACCACATCCAAATTTGAACCACTTCACCAGAAAAAGCCTGATTTTATATTCCTATACAGTCACCAAAAGACCTCAACACTCTTCCAGTTAAACCAAAAATCCTTACTAAATTATCTAATAACTTCAAAAGGATGACACCGCTGAATTTACTAAGAAAAAAGAAAAGAGGTTATGCTTTAAATGTGATGAGCCTTACACTTTTAGACACATATGCCAAAAAGCTCACATCAATTTCATATCGGCTGGGGGGTGATTTTTTAATTAAATTGAAAGTAATAAGGAGGAATAGAGTGATTATAAGAGGATGCAGAGAAAGATGAAATTATGCAAATATCTGTTCAATCCCTAGCAGGGATCAGGATTAAAGTAATGGTTAAACGAAAACATGTGTCTATACAGATTGATAGTGGCAGCACTCTGTTCGGCAGAGATTGGTAGGTGAAAAACACACAAAAATGTAATAGAAACAACCCTAAACTTCACCTAACCAACACCCACACTCTCACAAGTATACAAGATAAGTTTGTAGGTTAGTGGTGAGTGGGTATCGTTTCCACAAGGATTGATTGATGATTACTAGACTATTTGGGTTATTTACTATTTAGACAAGTCAAAACGAGAGATAATTTCCAACTCTACTAAAGCAATAAAGACTTAGTAAAGAGAAAAGCACTAAAATTAATCTAGAGAGCAATTGAGGTATACACTAAATTAAGATAAACAACTACGCAAAGAATAAAGCACATATGAGAGTATACTATACTAAAGGTTTGTAACATAAGATGCACGAGTAATTAAGAGGTGACTTTAAAAGATTAAGCTAGGATTCTAGACTAAATTACCACACCAAAAGACCAAACAAGATGTGAACAGTAAAATAGGCAATGAAAATTCTAAACTAGAAAGCAAGTAAAATCTAAACAAGTGAATAATTATTCTAACACTAGTACTAAACTACTCTACCACTAGGAAAGCAATTAAGGACTAGACTAGGAAAGCAAGAAATTAAATGACAAAAAGGCACTAATATTAAATACTACTCTAAAGAAGCATTTAAGTCATGACTACCTAATGATTGCATAATGATTAAACAATAAGGAGGAAATTGTTAAAAATAGACATTTCCTACACTACATGCTATGAAGTTCTTCATTCTTTGCAATTTTGGGAAAGAAAGTGCAATGCAAGATTTTTAAGATTATGGCTAATGACTAAGCTAAAAAATGAGATTTGATGAAAACCTATAACAAAATAAAGTTTAGAACCTAGGAAAATTTCCATCAAGGCAAGATTTAAAACAAGATTAGAAACTAAGATAAAGATTTAAGCTAAGTCTAGAAACCAATTGGAATTTGACTCAATTAAAAATGCAAGAGAGAGAAATGGGCATTTAAAATAGATATCAAATTGAAGAGAATTAAAAATCCAATAATTTAAGACTAATAGGTATAATTTTTTCAACTAAAATTAAAGTTGAAGATGAAAATATGAAGATTGTACCTGACAAGATGCCTAGACTAACTAAGGAGGCTACTAAACTACTCTACACCTACAACTATGTGTTTGTGGGTGTGTTTCTAGAGTAATTTCAAAAATTCTTCTAGTCAAATTACTGACTTTTTATCCATAACCATGGTCATTATTCTAACTATACAAATTCGATGACCATAGTTCTTGAAGAAATCTCGTTTCTGGCTCGAAAACCACTGTTGTCGAATTTGCTCTTTCGATCTCATGAGTACGGTTACCACACTTTGAAGTTGAAGTAGAGGAAACCGCAATTGTGACATTTCTCGTTTCATAGCTTGTATTCCTTGACCACGGTAGTGAAACTGTTCACCAGACTTTGACTTTTTCAACTAATTGCATTCCAACCCCTTGGTTCTTCCATTTCTTCAACTAGTAGCAAATTTCAAAAATTACCCACAAAACAAACCACAATACATAAATTAAAATGTACCTAATATCGTAAATATCAATTATGCCTAAAATAGTACATATTTCTACCAAAAATCCTAATATAAGTCTAAGTTCCTAAAATTTACTACAAGGCACAAATTATGAACAAAAATGCACAAATCCAATCCAAATGGGACTAACATAGCCAAAATTGTCTAGGAATTATGGGTAAAATAACTCGATATAATAGAGTTATCACACCCCCAGACCTAGCATTTTTCTAGTCCCGAGCAAAACCAGAAAGAAAAAGAACTAAACACACTACCAATGGAAATAGAAGCGAATTGATAAGTTGAACTAGAAGGCATTCAAGCATGTGCAAATGGCGATTTAACTCGAGCAAACTAAATATGTTCAATCACTTGCTAAATTTGAAAAAAATAGGACTAGTTCAAAATACACGTCTCACGTTGACAAATGAGGTATTAAGAGAATGCCAATTCAATTCCAAGGTGATCAAAAATAAACAAGTGGAATTTCTCAAAAATTGGCTTCAAGTGTAGAAAGATCAGTAAGACTTATTTTGAGAAGTACTAAGATAAAAGTGAACATGCAAGGATGTTTATGGACACCATAAGGCTTTACTAAGAACACTAATCAAAGTTATGATTCACCCCATGTATTTCTAAGATCTTGTAGCCCAGATTAAGGATCCCATAAGATTTTCCAAACTTGTAATGTAGGTTAATGTGATGGTAGGATAAAATTTGGACAAAAGTGGCTCAATTTCACCTTACTCAATCATGACAAAATTTAGGACCTTTCCTATGAATAACTATCCATATAAATGCTACACATGAACCAATTTCCACTTGAAGTACTGGAACACTATATCTTTGCCCTAAAGACATATTTTTTAATCTCCTTTATTATAAATTAAGCACAAATTGCAGAAATTCAAAGAACAAGAGTAATTTTTTTTTTTTTTTTTGAATATCAAATAACAAGATTGCAAGATAATTTGGATTTTAAAATAACTAATTACCAAAGAGGAAATTGAGAAAGGATTAAACAACAACACTACAATTTCCCAACCAATGTGCAAAAATTGAATTCTTTCCATCGTGTCATCTCAACTTTACAAGCTAGGTCCAAATTTGACTAAGGTGATGGGATAAAGAGATGGTAAATCAAGAAAAGGAAATTGTTGAATTGTGTGTTTATCCAAAGAATCATGGCTTATAGACTCGAAAGGAGATACTAGGGATATAATTGATTATTCAGGTAAGCTTTTTAGCTCAAACAGTCCAAAGAAATGCCTAGTTCATTTCCAGAATTTGGCTATGTAGTAAATAGGGAATTAACACTATCTTAACTAATGTCCTAAACTAAATCTTATTAGCCCACAAAACATCCTAATATGCAAGCCATGTAAAGTGACCAAAGATACTTAAATCATTTCTTTCTACACTCACTACCAATTTTCAAAAACTCTAACATATTTAAACCTAATCAACAAAGAAATGAATGTATCATTCAAATAATACTTGTTGACAAAATAGAGCTTAACATCTAAACTAGTCAAGAAAAAGCATTTTTATACAAGTGGTAGAACATTTAGTGAAGTTCAAAGACTTAAAGGTCATTTTGCACATGTAATGCAACCAAGTTCACAAAGTCAATTCATCCATTCTAGACATACAAACCACAAAACATGCATAAAAGACACCACTACACTTTTCATCTTATTGAAGTGATGAGTGCCACTCACCCAATCGCTCACCATTGAGCACAAGATGGCAAAATAAGTAGGAAACATAAGCATAATAATAGTAACCAAGCTTGTATTGTGCCAACAAGGCTTCCAAGAATCAAATATCCAACTAAAACATAAATCATAAACCTAAGGGTTGACCATACCAAAATGGCCCAACGGTCACCCTTCAAAATCAAGTACTGACTATGTGAACAGGTCAAAACCAAAAATCATCCAAACTGGATCCGTAAACCAAAAGCATTATTCTAAACCATAACCATTAAACCTACAAGCAAGTTTTAAAAAACTAGAAATAAAAAAGGAATGTCATGGAAATGTATCTCTCCCAACCAATCATGCATAATAAAATAAAGGGTGATGGGGTTAAAGTGGTAAATAGATAAAAGGCGAGTCTTCTCAAGCTCATGAGGGGATGTGGCTGGCTCAGAAATCTCTTCCTTCCTCATCGTCACTTTCTCCATAGACTTCATCCATCTATCACTTGAATCCTATGGGATGGCCTTCGCATCATCTTCTTCTTCTTCATCTCCGTCTCCTTGCGGTTGTGGCTCACCATGCGGGTGGAAAGATGTTTCACCTCGAGGAGGTCCAAAATGCCACAGTAGAGGGGGGCAAGGATGGATCCAAGTCTTGAGAGTTTAGTGATCTTGAGGGCTTGGCCAAGGAGTGTCAGATTGTTACAAAGGGCCATGTAGCTATACATCCAGTAAGCGTGCAGCTCCTCCCATACATAGTGTGTCTAAGGAGGGTTATATGTATATGCTATTGGCCAAATGACACTCTGTGCTTATGGTAGTGCTTAAGATGGTTTACCAGGTACCACATCTACTGGGTTGTGCCTTCGATACTCTTCAACATGTTGCGAACATAGGTACCATTGATTTTTCCTTTAGGTAACACCTCCTCATCTCTATCCATCCAAGGACAACCTGCATCCTACATAACTATATGGCAAGGCCAAGCAAATAAAATGAAGGTTTTCCTGATTTATTGTTCTTCAAGAACTTATAGTAAATTATCATGTTCAAATCTATACTTAGGCCTTCCATAATCCCAAAAGCTAGACAAGCCTTTTCCCACTACACAACACTAAAAATGGTTGTCCCTAAAATTCGACAATTGATAAAGTACAACCAAATTTTGGGGCAAAAGTTGCATGTATTTTTTCTTGAACCCCAAAATTTTGGTTTTTGCATAGGTATAGTCCCAGTTTGGTTCTTCCTCACAGACCTGTGCCCAAATCTTGGAAAAATCAAGTTCCCCAAAATTTGGGTTCATCAAATCCCCATAACCACTACCTTTTAGATTCAGAGTCCTAAAGACAACATTGATTTTCCTTGGGCTGATGTCCATCCACTTTCCCCTCGCATAAACTTTCTCATCTTCCATCCCACAAAGATAGCAATGAAATTCTTTGAATAAATTTATAAGGCCCACAAGTGTTGTTTTGTTAAAATTCAGCTAGGTTCTCTCTTTTAATTGGCACACTCAATCTCCACGAAAATATTCTCAAACTCCTCCAACTTTCTACTAAATCAATACTTCTTTCATAAATTATAAGATGTTTGCTATGATTTTTATAGATCTTGGCAGCTTTGGCATTAATAAAAAGGTGATCGTCAAAATTGGTGCCACCATACCACCACCTGTAAGAGACCTATTTTTCATTTCTTACCGACTGGAGCCGTTGACACATCCTTACCTTTTCCCTTGTATCTAGCCACTTTAATCAAAATACTAACAACAACTAAGAAATTTACCAACAAATTCAACCAAACAAACCCCAACAATTCAATTCAATCAAAAACAATTCAAACTCCACTCAACTAACAGTATGCACGACAACAAATATTCAGAATTCCAAAAATATGATAAAATTTAACACTTAGAACACCAACCCTGATTGAATGTATGGTTGAGAAGACCATTGATAAAGTGCTTTGGGAGAGAATTGGATGAAATTTGATGCAAAGAGGGCCAAAATCTTGTAAGAGAGGGAAAAATGGGAAAGAAAATCGGCTAAGAATTGGAAAAGATAAGGGTTTTTCTTAAAAAATTGCCAAAAAAATTATTTATACTAGAGGGGCTGGATACCGTAGTTTTGAAATTTTGAACAGTAACTGATAATTGTGGTATCCAGGGTTGCTGGGGTTTTTCAAAAAAGTTGGTAACCGTGGTCACTAAAAATGAAGCCCCAACTTGGTGACCCCAGTTCTCAACACTTAGAATAATTTTAAAAAATGCAGTTGATAATCACGGTTCTCATACTGCGGTCAAATTTCCAAAGATTCAAGACCTTTGACAACCGTGGTATAGAAAATTAAGAAACCACGGCTCTAAAGACCTAGAAAAATTTTTAGTTAAAATATCTTGCCAAGAACTTTGGTCCTCAAACTATGGTTAAATTTCTAGAAAGCTTGTGGAGTTGATGACCGCAGTATGGAAATGTTGAAAACTGTAGTTTTAAACACTTTGAAAAAATTTCAAACATTTTAACATTGATGACCACGGCATCCAAAATACAGCTTTAAAAATGCAAACCACCGCCCTAAAGATTTAGAAAATTTTCACAAATATGTTCATAGGTGACCGCAGTCAAATTTCCAGAGGCTCTGCCTTTGACAAATGCGGTTCTCAAAATGAGGAAACTGCGGTTGTGAAGACTTACACATGAAAAATTTTTAAGCCAACTTTTCAAGCTTTTCTCCAATTCTTTCCCTTGGCCTCTCCATCACCTGTAAACACAAAAATATAGATTTAGAGAGACGTTTCACTTGTCATTCCAACACAACCACTTCAAACTAGAGTTAAATCGTAAAGATACTAAAACTAGCTAATTAACCTATGGGAAATTCGCCAAAATAGTCCCTCAACTTTTTTACTTTAGCCAAAATAGTCCCTCAACTTTTTTTGTAGCCAGAATGGTCCTCCAACTTTTTTTTTTTAGCCAAGATAGTCCTTTCATGTGAAATTTATAAAAAAAAAAAAATTATGGTGACTACACCATAAAAGGACTTTTTTGGTTAAAAAATAAAAGTTAAAGGACTATTCTGGCTAAAAAATAAAAGTTAAAGGACTATTCTGGCTAAAAAATAAAAGTTAAAGGACTATTCTGGCTAAAAAAAAAGTTGAAGGACTATTCTGGCTACAAAAAAAGTTGAGGGACTATTTTGGCTAAAGTAAAAAAGTTAAGTTAAGGAGACTATTTTGGCGATTTTCCCTTAACCTATTAAGCTTAAACAAACAAAATATAAATAAGGGAAAAGAAACTTGGGTTGCCTCCCAAGAAGTGCTCTTGTTTATAGTCGTTGGCTTGTTTTTGGGACGTGAAATCAAGTTGTGGTGAGGTGAACGGTTTCCCAATATTCTTCAATTATTCCTCCAAAGTAGGGCTTCAACTAATGACTATTAACTTTGACAGTTCCCTTGCCACTCTTCAATTCTACCGGTCCACGTGTAAATTCTTGTATCATTTCAAAGAGGCCACTCCACTTCAAGTTTAGCTTGCCCAGAAATAGCTTGAGACGGGAATTGTAGAGCAATACCAAGTCACCTACCTTGAACTCCTTTCTTGAGTTATGTTTGTCATGCCAAACCTTAGTTCTTTCTTTATAGACCATGGAGTTCTCACAGGCTTTCCTCCTAAACTCACTGAGCTCATTCAAATCCCATAGCCTCTTCTCAGCAGCTCCCTTCCAATCATAATTAAGACTTTTTATTGCCCAAAATGCCCGATGCTCCAACTCCGCTGGGAGGTGACAAACTTTCCCAAACATCATTCGATATAGTGACACCCAATAGGGGTTTCAAAGCGGTTCTATATGTCCAAAGTGTATTATCCAATTTTTGCACCCAATCCTTCCTAGAGTCATTAACCGTCTTCTCAAATATCCATTTGGAAAAGTAGTCAGTTGCAACCAATATATATAAGTGTCGAGCAAATGACTTTGGCAATGGCATTACAATGTCAAGTCCCTAAGCATTGAAACGCCAAGAAGTCACAGTTGGACGCAATAGCTTGGGAGGTTGATGAATATAATTAGCATGGAATTGGTAGGCTTGACATATTTAAGCATATTCCATGCAGTCTTTAACCATTGTTGGCCCGTAGTAGCCCATCATTTTAATGCCAAAACGCAACTTAGGACCAGATTGATGAGCTCCACAAATCTTGGAATAAGCCTTTTCCATAGCTTGAGTTGGCTTTTTTTTCTCCTAAGCAATGCAAGAATACACCATCAAATGATAATCAATACAATGTATCCTTGTAATAGATGAATCACGATGCATGAAAACAAATGTCTATCCTATGTTGTGGTTCGCCAGGCAGCTTCCCATTCTTGAGATATTCAACAAGCAGTTGACTCTAGTCTTTCTTTTCGGTTTTATAAACAGAGACAACATGAATTTCAATGTCACCATAATCTTCTTCATCGTCGAACAATGAAGGCACTACCCATTTTGATATACAGGAAATTGCATCTCTAGATTAGGCATGGCAAGAATGGAAGTGAGCATTGCCAGTGCATCAGCTTGCTTGTTCTCTTTCCTTCATACATGCTCAATAGTCGCACCTCCAAGCCATCCAATAAGTTGTTTTGCATAGTTGTAATATGAGAGAAGTTCAGGTTTCTTGAACTCATAACTACCCAAGATTTGGTTCACAACTACCTTCGCATCTCCAAAAATTCGCAACTCTAACTACTTCCATATCCATATCCAATTCAAGTCCAAGTATAAGGGCTTGGTATTCAGCAACATTGAGTTAGTATGAAGGAGTATGGAAGAACTTCTCCATCAGATGTTATGAAAATAACTCCAGCACCAACCCTACCACAATGAGCAGCACCATCAAAGTACATCTTCCAAGGCAGGCAAATTTGAACCAAGAGTATATCTTCATTAGGTAGATCATGACACAACTCCCATTCAGCGGGTATTGGACGTTCTACCAAGAAATCTGCCAAGACTTGTCTTTTTACAACCTTTTGTAGAACATAGATGATCTCGAATTGTTAAAATTAGAGATACCACCTAGCCAATCGATCGGAAAGGACTAGTCTACTCATTACATATTTTAGAGGATTTACTTTAAAGATAAGGCGTATAGTATGATCTTGGAAGTAGCACTTCAACTTTTGAATGGCAAAAATAAGAGTTGTGCACAACTTCTCAATTGACGAATAGTTCACCTTATTGGGTGTCATCTTTCTAGATACTCATGTAATATAAAGAGACTTCCTTACCTTCATCATTTTCTCGAGCAATCAATGCCTCCATAGATCGTTCTTATGTAGAGAAGTACAAGAGTAATGGCCTCTTAGGTATGGTTGCAGTCAAAACAAGTGCTTTCATAAGATATGACTTTATGCTTTTGAAAGCATTGACGCATGCCTCATCTCACTCAAATGGTACACCTTTCTTTATGAGGTGACTAAATGGTTGGCATCTTCCAGCTAAATTTGAAAAAAATCTTCGAAGGTAGGCTAGTCTCCCTCGTAAGCTTTTCAACTCATGGATATTACGAGGCTTGGGCAATTTCATTATGACATCTATCTTGGCTTGGTCAACTTTAATCCCTCAATGGCATACCACAAAACCAAGGAATTTGCTAGGCTTGAATCCTAAAGGACATTTTAAAGGATTCATCTTTAGTTCATATCATCTTAAATTGAATACTTGCCTCAGGTCCACAAGATGAGTGCTCGTCTTCTTTGATCTGCTTAACAACCAAATCATCAACATAAGACTCAACTTTTTTTTGGAGCATATCATCAAAATGTTTTGCATTGCTCTTTGGTATGTCGCACCAACATTTTTCAATCCAAAAGGCATAACTTTATAGCAATAAATTCCCTTTGGAGCACAAAATATAGTAAGCTCTTCTCTTCTGGTGCCATACGGATTTGATTGTAACCAGAAGAACCATCCATGAATGATAAAGGCTCATGTCCAGTGGTAGTATCAACCCTAAGCTTGGTGATAGGCAAAGGGAAATCATCTTTGGGACATGCATTTTTGAGATCCCTAAAATCAACACAGGCTCAAATTTGTCCATTTTTCTTTCGCACAGGCACAATACTTGAAATCCATATTGGATATGTGACCTCGGGAATGAAACCAGCTTCGATGAGTTTATTTATTTTATCTTCAATCAATGGAACTAAATCAAGCCTAAAACATCTTCGACCTTGTTTAACAAGACGTATCCCTCGCTTGACAGCTAAGTCCATGATGATGGACCACAATCTTGGGACCTAAACCAAGCATTTTCTTATACGTCCATGCAAAACGTCTTTATATTCTTGTAAAAGTTCAACATATTCTTTCTCTTCATCAGGACTTAAGTAAGTACTCATATATATTTGGCGTGGATCCCCCAATATACCAAGGTAATTTCTTTCAGCTCGTGGACTGTAGCTCGCACACCCTCTTCGAATTCGAGTAGAGTATCCTCATCATCTTTTTCTACTTCTACATGATTGCCATCAATTGTAGTTATATAGTTGCATGATGCTACACTCTCCTTATCCTCCTCCCTAATTCTCATATGCACTATGTTATGCTTAAATTTTAACATCTTCCTATAATGCACGACAAGGTTGGTACGCCTTCTCATTCTAGATAGGATGAGCCTACCATGATGATAAGTGTCAATCTTGCAAGTAGACGGCTTTTCAAACTCCTCATGTAGCTTTTCAACACTCAATTTAATTTGGTGATGGTTTGTTGACTTTGACTTTCGTGACTTCTCCTCAGAGGTCGCAACCTATCGACAACTGATACACGTGAGCTCTTGTCCTCAAATCTGCCAGAGACAAGTGGCTAATCAACAATTGCGGAGGCTTCATCTTCAACACGAACATAGTGGTTATTAAACCTATTGATCTTGATTCAAACTGGTATAGGTACAGAATATCCAAGACTAGTTTTAGGGCTATCTACAGCAAATCCTTTCTCCTTTAACATCTTTTGTGTAGGGTTAAGTTCATGTGTCTTACTACCAACAGCTTCAAGAAGCAAGGTGCTTAATGAAGTTGAACTCTTTGGGTCATATCCAACTTGAGCAAGAAGTCTATAAGTATTAGGGTCGAAACCGTCTTTAGTTCTTGGCTTTGTCAATGTATCATACTTATCAGCTAGATCTTGAATTGGATGCACAAATCCTTCAAGCAAAGAGGAAGACCTCTTAGCAACTTCAAGTTTCTTAAAAGGAAATGTCAAGTCCTTCAAAGCTTTAGATTAAACCGCAAGATGGTTGCCCCTCCTTTCCTTTTTGACTTTGGGGTTTGGGAGTCTCGAGCCTTGCTCATGCTCGGAGGTGTATCATGGATTTCCTTCATACTCATCGACTTTGACACAAAATTTGGCATTGGCGATATGTGCTTCGGCGTCAATAAAAGACTTGTCATTAGCGACCACTTTCTTTATGCACCATCACAGCGGTATTTGAAACATAATGGAGATTGAAGGCACCACTCCATTTTCATGAATCCAAGATCTACCCAAGAGTATATTATAAGTTGTCTTGGCATCAATGACATGAAATAACACTTTTGAAGGCATGTTGTTAATTATCATGTCAAGCCTTGTTATTCCAATAGCTCTTTGCACCCCTTGATTGAAAACTTGAATCATTAAGCGACTGCCAGATAACTCATCAACAGGAATGTCAAGGTCTTTCAATGTTCGCAATGATAGGATATTGACAGTAGATCCTCCATCTATCAGGACCCTATTCACCTTTTGTTCATGAGATGAATGTAACCAAATACGAACAAGGGTCGATTACGTAGGGTAAACCAAAGTAACAAATCTTCATCAGTGAGTGTGATGTTTGCCACATCCACAGCTTCGCTATCAGCGAACATTCCAGATTCACTAGGAGGATTTCCTTCTTGCTCAACTCATTCTTCAACATGTGTGTTGTGACATGAAACAACACCAATATCAAGGAACCAACTAGGCATGAATTCCTATAATATTATATGAATTTGGGATCATTTCTTGAACACATGGCTAACTTGGAGATTCAAAATAACGTTGTTTTTCTTTATCCTATTCAGGTTTTGTTTTCATACTATTTTGCTCCTTGTGAACGACGTATTTGGCTTTGGTCAGCATTTCCAGGTTCGTCTTGTTTGTTTATTAACAAGAGTCCATCCTTCATTTTTTTTGTCACCTACCATAAATGGTATGGTTCTTACATCTTTTCAGTCTAAAAGTTGTCTAATGACTAAATGAGGGGTGATCAGTTTCACTTCAAACAGGATCAAACAATCTAAACTTGATAGCTAACGACACATATGGAAGGACGTGCTTTGGAATCTCCAAGCCTCTTGGTAACCTTTTCAACCCCCACGGGTTCTAACGAACCAAAAACAATAGTTGTTTGATTGGCTGTTGCTTTTTCTTCTTCCAATAATATTTTTCCTTGCTAGCCAAGTCCATGACTTTGTCTTTGAAAAAAAGCATTTTTGGATAGGATGCCCAACTAAGTAGTGGTATTTGTAATATTTTGGGTTATCAATCCTCCTTGCTTTATCAGGCCGCTTCATATCAAGAAGCATGATTAAGTTTAACTTTAGCAGGTCATCAAACATGCCAGGTACATCAGAATTGAGGAATGGATACTCCTTTTCTTGCATGTCCTTAAGGGTTAATCTCCTCCTTTCTTGCTCTTGACGAATGCTTGCATCATTATCTTTTTTCTTTGATGCCTTTGGAATTATCTTAACTGGCTTCATGCTCCTAGATATATATTACTTTTTATCTCTTGTCTCTCCTTTGATGGAATCTTTCCCCTTTTCTTCACATTTTGCTTCTCTTTGCTTTTGTGAAGATCAAGAATAAGTGGTCCTTGATCTTCACAGCGTGAGTTTTCCTCGCCGGCTTCTCAAAAGTCAGGAGTTGTATCCCTTGCAAGATATAATGAAGTTCCCATTTCAAGCCTTGGATACACATCTCTATAGCGGATGCTCAGAAAGTCAATCTCTGCAGTTAAGACTTAAAGTCCTCCAGCGGTCAATATAATTGATGAGCGTTTGAATGTTCAATCATGGTGACAGTCCTTTTGGTGCTATAGAATCTATTCAAGAATTCTTGTTCTATCTCTACCCAACTGTCGATTGAATCATCTTCAAGATCAGTGTACTAGTTGAAGGTATTTCCTTTTGGTGAGCGCACAAATTTCTTAACAAGCAAATCTCCATTAGTGCCAACATTATTGCATGTATCCACAAAGTGGGCAATATGTTGTTTTGGATTTCCTTTGTCGTCCAACTGTTGAATTAAATTTCTGGGGTTAATATCCGATAGGCATCTTCAAACTGTCAACCCTTGTTATGCATGGTTTGCTATATGTATAAGACAATTTGGCACTTCCATCAAATTTATCTTTGATTGTACCGTCAATGAATTCCTTGAGGTTGTCTATATTGATTGTGCCCTTGGAAGAGATCGGGATGTCCTTTGTCACATGTACTTTGAAGGGTCCTTCAGCTTGAAAGAAGTCTCGGCCTCATCAAGGGCATCAGCATTCTTTGACCTTACCGAACTATTCTTAGCAACATTCTTGATTTTGTCCACCAACTTGGCAATTTTAGCATCTTGATTTTGCATATGTATTGCCAGCCCTTTGACTAGTTAGGTCAAGTGCACAATTTGATCTTCGACAGTTGTTGTATTTGTCATCATAACAGGCATCACTATGGAAATTGTTGAATTACTTGAACTGTCAAGGAATGCGCCATAGCTATCATGCTTACTTGTCAAGGTTGTGACCATAGCAGTAGCCTATCTTTCTTTGCCTTTGGCACTAAAGTCTTTGCCTTGCTTCTTGTGATTGGACTAGCATATAGAACCTTATGATTTGCAGGAGCAACAACAGTCGTATTCTCCGGATCAGCAGTCTTTGAATAATCACCAACAGAATTTGCCTTCTTTGCGTCCATCGTTGAGTTCTTCAAATAGGAATTTACAGGAAAAGAAGAAATGAAAGGTAGAAATGGTCTCACCAGGCATGACAGAAATTTGTGCACATAAATTTTGTATCTGCAAACAAATAACAAGAAAAATGAGTACAAAATTGAATTTATTAATTTAAGAATAAAGGTTACAATCTCTGAATAAATTTTCTTAAACAAGAAAATAATTCTCTGATTCTTCTCTCCAAAAGATTTAATCTAAGGGCCAAAGGCTTGTTCTTGGATCAAAAAAGTGTTTCCTACAATTTGATTATAGAAAACTTGGATTTGACGACATCGTTTCGAACACTTGAACCTTTAATTTTCAAGCTTTCAACACTCGAACGTCAGGATTTGGATTTGATTTGAACTTGGACTTGGATTTGAAGGAGTTTAAGAGAGAAAGCTCTTGAGAATTTGGTAGAGTTTCTCCAATACTTGGGGATTTTAATGTGCGTACCTTGACTTGTGTGGGGAGGGCCCTATTTATAGCCAAAGTTTGGAGTATTAGCTTAAAAGAAAACCCTTCAGAATCTGGCATGAATATATATTACTTGTGGCTCAAAAAGCCCATTTTATGCAGGCTTTCACAAGTAGATTGGCCCAAATAATGTATTTTGAATTAATTAAATTAATTAACCCACTTCAAGTTAAATGGACATTGCACTTTAATTTGATTTAAGGCCCAATCACAATAAACCCAATTATATGTCCAAATATTCAAAGGAATTACAAGTTTAATTTAATTAATCAAGACAATTAATTTAATTTAATCTTGACTAAACAAATTAAAATATTTGACATTAATTTCTTTTTTCTACACTCATGAAGGATTGTACGAGTTAAATTATGGTATAGTCATGCCATTTGGCCTCACAATGCACCTGCCACCTTCCAAAGTTTAATGAATAAAGTATTAAGAAATCAACTGAGGAACTAAGTCTTGGTTTTCTTTGATGAGATAGTGGTGTACAGTCCTGACTTAAAGTCTCACCACGCACACACTTGAGGCAGGTTTTTGAGTTGTTCAAGTCTAATTAGTTGTATGCTAATAGGAGCAAATTTTCCTTTACTCGGGAGCAGGTTAAGTATTTGGGACACATTATATCACAAAATGAAGTGGCTGTTGATCCAAAAAAGGTTGAGTGCATGGTTAATTAGACTAAACCAGATCCCCTTAAGCAATTTAGGGGGTTTTTGCTAACAGGATATTATAGAATGTTTGTGAGAGGTTATGGAGCCATTGCCAAGCATTAACAAAAGTGCTAAAGAAATATAACTTCGGGTGGAGTGAAGAGGCTGAGAAGTCATTTGAGAGACCGAAACTATTCATGAGCACTACTCTAGTGTTGGTTTAGATGCCTAATTTTAAAGAGCCATTTATGATGGATACTGATGCTAGTTACAAGGGTATTGCGGCTATATTGATGCAAGGGAAAAGACCCTTCGCTTACATAAGTAAAGCTCCAAATTAGACGAATCTTGGCTTGTCTATCCATGAAAAAAACTATTAGCTTTGGTGACAGTTGTGAGTAAATAGAGGCATATTTTTTATGGGAATCACTTTATCATAAAAATTGATACCCAAAGTTTCAAATTTAGTGGCAGATGCTTTCTCAATGAGGGAAGATGATAGGGAAAAATGCATGGTTGTAACTCAGTTAATACCAACTTGGGTTCAAGAGATAACTAAAAGTTACAATCAAGATGACTTGGCTTAGAAAAAAATAGGTGAATTGTTGTTATTGGCTGATATCATTCCTGATTGGGGGGTATAAATATGAAATATTGAAGTATAAAGAAAGAATGAACATTGATTGTCATAGTGGGATCAGAGAAAACTAATTGAGGCATTCCTTCCTGCTTTTACATACCCTCAGATGGGGGGACATTCTGGAATTCAAACCAGTTACATGAGAGCGTAACCACTAGCCAGGTATGGTAAAGGACTTTAAAGAAAAGATCTTGTGCTATGATGTATGTAAAAGATGTAAATATGAACTTAGCTCTTACCCTGGATTATTGCAGCCCTTGCCTGTACCTCAGTACTTATGGTCCTACATTACCATGGACTTTATTGAGAAATTACCTAAATCAAAAGGGAAAGAAGTAATTCTAGTAGTCGTGGACAGATTTACGAAGAGTGTTCATTTCCTAGGGAACATTAATTCTTGTTCGGCTACCACAGTAGGCAAACTCTTCTTGGACAACATTTATAAGATGCATGGACTACCTCAATTCGTTGTGATAGATAGAGACTGTCTTGGTAGGAGTTATTCAAGTTGTTAGGGATAGAACTACACTTAAGCTCAGCCATCCTCAGACTAATGGCCAAGGTGATAGATTGAATTAGGTTCTAGAAACCTATTTGAGAAGTATGGTGCTCTAGAAACCAAGGAATTGGTATTAGTGGTTACCGTTCGCTAAATGATGGTCTAACACTTCTTTCCATTTATCCATCCAAGTAACTCTTTTTGAAGCACTATATGGATTTAAGCCTCCCAATTGGCCTTAAGTCCTACTTCTAGACTAATATAGCAGCAGTTGAAGAACTAATAAACGAAAGGACAACAATGGATAAAATGCTAAAGGAAAATTTGGCCAAGGCCAGAACTAGGATGAAACTTTATGCTGAGAAAAAAAAAAGTGAGAGGATTGGGTCTATCTGACATTGAAACCTTGAAGACAAGTCACAGTAGTGAGAAGTTACAATATGAAGTTGTCAGTATGGATGTTCAAAAGTACGTCAAGTCGAACTACCGAGTCAAGTCAAGTAAAAAAAAATTGACTTGACTTGTTCGACTTTCGATTTAAAGCCAAATCAACTAAATGACCTCAACATGACTTTGACTTCAATTTTTAAGTCAAATTACTGACTAAATACCGACAGATTTACAGATTAACTGGTTTGACTGGGTTACCAGTCGAACAAATCATTTGACTTTGCCGGTCAAATATCGGTAAAATAAGTCGAATAATTATATTTTTTTGATATTTTAGCATATATTATAATAATATATTAATATATTTGTATACATAATATTTAGACATAATATTTTTAATTCTTAATAGTGAAATATGTAACTGATAATATTCTTTTTTTTAATGCGTAAATATCTTTTCTTTATATAATTATTAGCGTTATCAATGACAATGTAATACTTTACATTATGTACAATTATGCACTTATACATCAATCTAAGTATACAACTTATTAATGTAACACTTTTAATAATTAATTGAATGAATTACTAATTTTCTTTTAATACATATAAATACTAGAGTTAAATAATTATACATACTTTAGTATTTATTGTAATATCTATACATACATGTTCTAGTGTTCATATACTAAGCTTTGTATAATTTATACTTTTAATAAAAATATGTTTGACATTAGAAATGTCTAATTTATAAATTTATACTATACAACTTATTAGTGTAATATTTTTACTATCAACAAATATATTAAATTTATTATTAACTTATTATTAGTGTAGATAGAATTAGATAATCATATATATTCTTATATACTTGTAGGCTATACTTTAACAGGGGTTCATGATCCAATATTATTTTGCTATGTGAATTGTCTTTGGTAAATGGTTTTGAATCTGTGAGTTTATAAATTATTTTAAATATCTATACATGATATATACACATTCATATATTACGATTTTTAGTATGTGTGTATATAAAAGAGTATACACACACAAAAATATGTGAATCTAAATTTATTCATATAATATATTTTAAACTTGTATAAATAATATATTATGAATTACATTTTGGTACACACACATTTTGTTGAATGATGTGACTATAATTTTTTTTTTTTTTTTTTTGTATTATCTTGTATTTCTATTATATGATATTGAAATAATATAGAATTTGTGGGATAATATAAAGCTAAATTTTGGAATTAGAATACTGAACAGAAGAGGATTATGTTCGACCTATTCAACTTATACGATTTACCGGTCGAATAAGTCGAATTTAAATGACTCGACTTTAATTAATTTTAAATTTATATGACTTAATTTTGAGATTTTCCAATCAAAAGTCAAAAAAATTAAAAAGTCGAACACTTGTTAAATGAGCACCCTTAGCTATTAGCAAGATACTTTGGCGCTTATATAATTGAGAAGATTAAGGAAGCGGTTTACAGCTAGAACTACCTAAGGGATCAAAGATACATCATGTAATCCATGCGTCTCTTTTGAAGATAAAACTCAGTGCAGGCACTGTACCAGTTTCAGCTCTACCTCTAGTTTATTAGAATGGAGAAATCATGAAAAGACCCACAACCATCTTGGATAGGAGATTAGTAAGAAAGGAGAATGTTGTTGCGATTCAATGAGTTATCCAGTGGGAGGGTGAAAGCAGTGATGGGCTACGTGGGAATTTGCTGAGAGCGCATGTTGGCAATATGATATGATATTAAAATTTCTTGAACTAAATCCTGGAGGACAAGGATGTTAGAAGGAAAGAACATTATAACAAGAAGAGTACAAGGAAGGGCAAGTCATCAAGATAGAGGAAAGCATTTATGTGGTTAAAGGATGTCGTTTCGATAAGAGAGGCAATTAATTTCTATTAGTATAACTGGACACGTGAAGCAAGGAGGGTGTTGGTCCAAAATTCCATATTAGTTTTTATTCCTTTAGGCACTGATTTGGAAGATGATTTTTGTTCTAATTTCTAGGGAAAGAATATTCCTTGGAAAGAAGCTCTCCTCTTCCTTCATTCTATTCGTCTTCTTTCTTGATTTTCCATCTTCTCTTCTTTTCTTTTATTTTCCTTCTCAGTATTTTAAGCTATTTACTACAATTGTATTGCTAGGAGGAATTATTCCAAATTAATGAAAGCCTGATTGTCCCTAATTCATATTATCTCCTTAATTGAAGTTGTCTTAATTTGGGGGAATTGTTAATCAGAGAACAAAAGAAGGCGTGAGAGAAACATGTGAGAAGGAAAGGTCCAATCTTTGAGAAAATAAATTTGGGTTTTTTGAGAAGTTTATAAGAAAAAGACAGGCGGTTGTTTCCTTTTCTTCCAACCAAAAAAAAAGGTTCTTATGTGTTGTCTGATCATCAGTTTAGGAGGAGGAGAATTGACTAGAATAAAATGAAGATAGAGAAAAGGGTTGTGATGGAAAATGACAATTAGTGGCAGCGGCGGCGGCGGCGGCTGTGATGGAAGAAAATGGAGGGGGTTTAGATAAGCAAAGTTGAGTGAGGAAAGATGAGTTATCTGATGGTTGAGGAAGAGAAGCAATGGAGGAGCTGTCTATGGGTTTAGGCATTTTCAGTGTGTGTACAGTGTGGTAGATATGGATGAGGGAGTTGGTGGGGATGACTGTGAAGTCCTTCTCTGCCCTTTGGGTTTTGGGGTCCGAGGATTGAGGAATGTTTGATAAGGATAAATATTTTGATAGATAGATTTTATTTTTATTTTTATTTTTATTTGTAAATTTTATAATATGTATTAAATTTTAAAAATTTTATGATATTAATTAATATAAATTTTTTTTTAAAATTTAATATTAACTACAGAATTTATAAATAAAATTTAAAATCGAATCTAGTTAAACATTTTTCAAATCACGTGGATTCAGATTTAGTTCTCTGTATGGTTTGTGGTGGGGTACGGAGAGTTTGGTTAGGATTAACTGTCAGTCGTTGGATAAGTTAATGATGGAAAATTGGAAATTGAGATTAAGTTTGGGAAAAGACAAAATTACCCTTTAGTTTTGTGGAGATCCCTAACCGTACCATTTGTATTTGAGGTGTTGATAATAGATAAGCTACCGTAAGATTTACTTCTATCACCCAAAAAAAAAAAAACAACCTTGAAGATTTACCGCATAAGTTTTCTAAAAACAAATACTGATTGCTGATTCAGACACTAACCATGGCAAGTAGAGGTTTTAGATTCCATTCTTGGCTGTTTCTAATTTTCTATTTGGTAGATAAGGTCATAAGAACCGTTGTTTTATTCAAATAAATGCATGTGGCAGGAAGAAAGAGGTAACCTTTTTTTTTTTCTTTTTTATTACCAAGAAAAGAATATTGAAGATTAAGGGTGTGTTCGTTTGAATGAAAATATTTTCTATGAAAGTTATAGATTGGAAAATATGTGATTTTCCTATTATTTTTCATTGTTTGGTTAGCAAATGGAAAATATTTTCCAAATTATTTTTTAGTGTTTGGTTGAGAATATGAAAATATTTTTTAGCAAAAAGTGTCATCTCAAAGAGAAATTGTGATATCTATTTTAGACTCATCTATGCCTAATTTTGATTACTCAGATCCGAGATCTATTTATCGATTAGAATAAATAGATTGGATATGAATCTTATTATTCTAACTCAATTAGAATTGAATCTAATTAAAATATCTAATAATGGAGTTTTTTTTATATAGTACATGTATATATATATATATATATATGTTTATGCAAATTATCAATAGAAATTATATTTTTATTGTAGAACACATGCATAAATATTAATCATGAATTAAATCTTTTATTATAATCACAAAAAATATATAAGAATAGTTTATATATAAAAATTTTAAGTTTATAAAAATAATATCAAATTTCAGATCTGATAATATGGATCCAAATATAGAGATAATATATATCTACTCTTAAAGACCCGTCAAATATTCGAATGTGAATACATATATTCTAAGATCCAATTCAGATCCGATGAGTTCACAACCTTATTCGAAACCAATAATATTTGAACAATATTTGTTATGTAAATTGATAAGTTCATAATTGTGCTATATTTTATGTGTCAATTAACATATTTTTATGTGTTGTAAGCAAGATTTAAGTATTATTGAGTTTAATTTGGTTATTCTCAGTTTTTTGTAGGGTTAAAGTGAAAAATGGCTAAAAAAGATGGGAAAAGATGAAAGAAAATGCTAAGGGTGGAACATACACGAGTAGTAAAATGAAGTCATTTCGGACGGTGTTTCGTATTTCAGGCGTAACTTTTGATCCTGAGCTCCAATTGAGGTGATTTAAAATGCATTGGAAAGCTAAGGCAGATAGATACAACTTTCGTGTTTTGTACTTTTTCAAATTCCACAAGAATCTAGGCGAGAATCGAAATTGAAGGCGGAGCACAGTTGTAAGAGCCAGTGCACATGCGCTGGAACTGTGCAGCATGTGCACTACGTCCAGAAGAGGAATTTCAGATGGAGCTCGCGCGTACATGCGTGCTAAGAACTCCACACATGTGCGCGAAAGACAAAATAGCACAGGGATGTTCTGCCTCACACGCACATGCGGGCTAAGCTTCCAGCGCTTGTGCGCCCGAGGCAGTGGGATGGCGTAAGTTGGATTTTTGGCATGTTTTTTTGCCCGGCTGGACTTTTTTTCACCTGATTTCATGTTCTTATCCTTAAACCTTAATTGTAACCCTAAGTACTCATTGTAAATACCCCATTTAGGGTGACAGAAAGGTACAAGATATCGACACTTTATTTTCTTGTTTAGCTAGGTTTTTAGCAGTAAAAATTCTTCTTTATTCTTTCATGGCACTTAGTGCCTAAACCCTTTTCTTGGTAGAGGGAATTGAAGCCATGGTAAATTCTACAAAGTTGTGAGACTACTTGTGCTTGAATTATTCACTTTTAGATCAAGTATTGATTATTTTTCTGTGATTAATTTTATGGTTGTTCTTTTTAACTTATTATTGCTGTTGAATATTAAGTTATTAGAATTAATCTACTGCTAGATTGTTTTAACCACGTGTGCTTAATTCAATCTGTGAAGCAACTAAGTTTGATAATTACTCGATTAGTGTTATTGAATTTAGGGAATTTAATCATCTAATTGGCATAACCGCGTGTATTTATGTCTGGGTTAGATTAATATTTAGGGTTAATTGGATCGCGTGTTGAAAATTAATCAACTTTAGAAAGAAATAAGAATCAACTTTGAATTGGTATTTGTTCGGGTTAATTCTTCAATTAGTGCTTGATATAAAATTGAATTATCTTGTGTGTCAAGGATCGACTAGTGAAATTGCCATGGTAGATATGACCAAAACCAAGACTTTTCTTATATCGAATTTTCTTCAATTTTTTTCTTGTTTTACTTTTAGTTTAAAAGCATTCAAAACCCCCCTTTTTCCATTTAGCACGAGAATAAACTCCGTTTTCTGTGGAACGACCTGTACTCACCACTACTACATATTGAGAGTTGTTAATTTTGGGTGCCTACGACAGCATTACAACTCAGCAGCATATTATTGCACACCATAAATGATGGGTGATATATATATATACTGATTGGATAGTAGTAGTAATGTTAATAATACAGTAACTCTTTGAGGAATAAAAGACCAGCCCTGTAAAACAAAGAAAGACAAATAAAGAGGACTACAATCCCATATAAAAGAGCAATCTTGCCTATTGATCCATCCAAACGTGTACAGTAGCAGTAGACACTAATAAAAATAAAAGTCACCCCCAAGATGAAAGCAAAGACAAAGTGGGACACAAAGGCAAGCCCAACATCAACTAAAACAAGCACAATCAATTCAAAAGTAGTTGAATATATAAGCAAACAGAACAATCTCATCAATCATCCACAGAAGCTCAATTCACAAGTGATTCAGCCAGAATTAGAGATGTCCAGGCAGAACAAAAATGGTTCAAAATAGTCAAACAAGAAGTCTTTCCATAATGTGAATTAGTTATCATATTCTAATACTAAGCACAAAATGCTAAATCCTTTTCTTTCTTGAAATTATCAAGAGAAATTCTAGGTAACTTTTCACTTTTTGCCATAAACGCCATTACAAGCATCTCATTTTGTACTAAATGATCAAAGACAGCTACAAGAAATTCATCATCATAGCCTTTCATCTTCATTAATTCAGCATATAAATCTAAAACAATCAACCAGTTATTACTCAGATTAGTTAATGCAGCAGCTACTTCACCAAGTTTTTCTAAAATTTTTACAATTTCATTGTTGTTTCTTAGGGTGACTTCTTTTACGATGCTGTTTTGTGCCCAAATGTTGAAGCACCTGAACTTGGTATGTCTTTCTCCATAGGAACTTCCTTTGTGTTGTCCATAGTATCATCCATATTGATTAGAATGTCCAACCTCACATCTGTAAATCCCTTGGCAAAACTTCCGGTTGCTAGATCCTTGCCAACCACAAGAGCCATCTCATTGTACATATCAATTTTCTTATTAATGTACTTGTCATGAGTCAGATTTTTCTGTAGGGGAAAGGAAAGATAGAAAAGACAAGCATATTTTGCCACACATCCAGGTGAATATAAATAAATCATATAAAGCCATGTCCATATACATCAAAAGTAACAAAATTATACAAGGAAGAGAATGAATACCAACCATAGAATTTTGTTCTTACTCGGGCATTGCCTTATCCAACTCATTCAAAATAGTGTTATGGTGGTAAATGGTGTACTAACACAAGAGCTAAGTCAAAAAAAATCAATCATCAGACTTCTAACTATGCTGGATGTTGCCACATTAATGAAGTGCTTGAACCATCACAGAAAGCAAAATATGGTCATGATGAACAAACTCTCATAATGAAATAGAATCCCTTATGCCAAACCCCACTACAGAAACGATGGACTTCTTAGATAAAAAAGTCTACACTTTTCATCCTTCAATGTCCTCTAAAGCTCATTCTAGTGTTGATTCTTAAAGAATCAAATAATAGCGTTTCCACAAAGTAATGAGCAAAGCAGAAAATGAAAATTGGAGCAAACACAGAAGCACTTTAGCATTATAGATCGGAACTCCAATAGTCCATCAATGAATTAAAACATGACTTAGAAAATGAAAACATCGCTTAAATATATAATCAAGATGAAACAAAAAGAAATAGCTGTAAGTCTATACCTATCAGACAATCAGATTGCGAAAAATGTGAATAGATGCTCCAAACATAGAGGAGGATAAATAAAAGTTAAACGCCATAAGCACAAAAGAAAGCTGAACCAACAGCAAAACAAGCAGTAATGCAAAATTATGAGTCTGATTTGCATCATCTCTAAACACATAACCATAGTCACATCTGTATAGAGACACAGTTTGCATGAAGGCTCTAGAACAGACATATAGAAACTAATGTAACAAATCACTGAAGACTACTAGCATTTAGTAGACCGCATCATGACTTGCAGATGTTTCGAAGAAGAGGCCAAAGTACACAACAAATCATAATCATTAAGCTAGAGTACAAATTGTCTGAACCATGAAATCACCAGAACCATAAAAAGTAATTACGCCAACAAGCTCTTGTACACCTGAACCACACATGCATTCACGACTTAATATATCAATCCACTTACACCTTGCAAAACAAAAACTCAAACTTCATAAAAATTACAGAAAAAGGTCACAAAATTAACTCAATAAACAATAGCAGCAGAATAAACAAACACTCTATATCTAAGAACTTAAACATGCCTATTCATGATCATAAGTTTACTGCTATATAATCATAAATCATTTTTTTTTCTAGATTTTTATTCTTTCAGCTTATGAGCACAAATGAAAGAATAAAGTCCAGAAAAAATGAATTGAAAAAAGAAAAAAAGAAGAAGAAATGTGGAAGTGTACCTGAACATAATCATGATGTGCATTAGGACTAGCAGTAATCATATATATGCTCTCATTCCATCCAAACCCAATTCTTGCACGAATAGCTACTATGGTTGACCAAATCGTTCGCACAGTTCAAAGATGATTCTCCACATGATCTCCTGAGCACTCAACTCCAAATTTACCTTTTATAGCCTCGGTTACTCGAGTGAATGAACTTGTCTTAAAATTGTTGTTGGGTCGATTGCCAAGCTTCACCTCTTCTGCCAAGATCTCTAACATCGCACGTTCTATTAGTTTTGACCATCTAAACTACTTCTCTCCTTTTTTCCCATCTTTACTTTGAATAATCCATTACAATAATCAATTCAATAAACCAGTAAAAAATACCACAAAAATATAAAAGAATGATAGAAGATACAGTTACATTCATCAGTATCTCAGACTTTCAACAATTATAAACCATGCTTGAACATGTAAAAAATGTTCATCACCATCACACTTTAAACAAAAAATCTAATACATCAAATAAAATGAGGCAATGAACAACAAAAAGTGTATCAGTTATGTCAAAATAAGGAAATGAACTAGATAAAACATATCAGTCATATGTTTGTTTATCTTCTTGTGTAATCGACAAACATTGCATGTGCAAATGTGTCTCTCTTCCTTAACCACTCTCTATTTTTTGCTCTTCTTTCACTTTGTGATAATTCTAGTTGCACATCTAGCATCAGAGTTGAGTTTTGAGATTGCTCTTCATTGGTAACCTCTTCCATGAACGTATCATTTGGTTCTAGTTCTACTCCAACAATATGATTGTGCAAGATACAACAAGCGAGCACCACATCCACTTGAGTTTTATACTTCCAAAATGGACCATTATCTAACACACGAAAACATTTCTTCAAATACCAAAACTTCGTTCAATAGTGGTACGCAAAGAGGAGTGACGGAGATTAAAAAGTTCTTTCTCATTTTGGGGAGGATTATCATCATACTCTTTCAAGTGATATCGAACTCCATGATGTGGAGGAATAAAAACATTGCAAATTCCATTACCCGCATCTACAAGGTAATACTTATCTACAAATTAAAACAAAAATTAAATACTTATACATTTATCTTAAATACAATATGAATGATATCACAATAATTAAATCAAGTACCTTGTGGCACTCTAAGTCCATGTGGCCTTGAAAGGGCATCATTTAAAACACGAGAATCATGTGCGGACCCTTCCCAACCAGCTAGCACATATGTGATCAAAAGAGATTGCAGCTAATACGTTTTGTGTAGGAAAGCCCTTGCGACCACGAAACCTTTCTTGGATTTCAAGAGGAACAGATGCACAAACATGTGTTCCATCTATAGCTCCTTCACAATCCTATTTTTATTGATAAATTAGTTTGAATGTACTTCTTGAAACTCATTATTTAGTTTAAACCGTTGGCAACTTGCTATTGAACTTACAACAAACCATGGATAATATCTTTGGTTGCTGCGAATTTCAGAAGGAGTTGAATGATTTGGCAAATGGATAAGATCTGGATATAGCTTTAGTATGGCATTGAGCACAACAAAGAAATATCAATGGATTGTATCAGTTGAACTATACAAGTATCCCCCTATCACTCAAAACCTTAGATTATGACCAACTATTTGCAAAAACAAAAATGATTGCTCCCGTGTAGACATATGAACTGTAGGCTGCAGCAATTGTCTTATGGTAAGAGTATTTAGTAATTGGAGAAATGTATCTTAAGTCATTCTAATTTGATCTATACAATAAGAGCAACTTCCATACAAAATGCAATCCATATAATCTTCCCTAGCTTTATCTTTGTTCACATGAGATGCTCTAGGTACGACTTCGTGTGTTTGTAAAATTCAAGAACAGCATACCCCGTAGCTAAAACTGATGTGGCAGCACCAATTACAGTAGCATTCTCATCATAGGTACTATTCATAGCCATCTAAATTAATTCACATAAGGAGTTAATTAAAAACTAGCCATCATTCATATGATGAAGCTAAGAAGTATGCCACCAAGTTCAATTCCTTTTTGTACTAACTTATGCCATGGAAGAGAAAATGACCGAAAATGCAATGGAAGGAAGACCTTATTGAAGGACAAATGAAATAATAACAAAACAAGACCTTCTCTGGAATTAACCAAAAAGTAGCAAATTATAAGATTTTGAAATGATCATTTGGAACTCCTTATTAGGAGTAAGATATATTAAAAAGATCTGGTCTATTAATTGCTATTTGTACTGTTTATGATTGATCGATCTTGCATCTAGCGTCGATCAATCTTGCATTTCTGGCATTTCCATCTCTGTTTCCATTTACTATTTTTTCTTTTGTAGAGTTTCTGGTTTATTATCCATTATTTTACACATTTGATTATTGCTATTTTTTTTTGCCGAATGTCTAATTTTTAAAGATTTTTTTCATTTTTTTAATACAAATTTGAAATTATTTGACTCTAGCTGAGAATAAAATTTAATAATTAAGAAAAAAATTGCTCAAGAATACGACCATCCGTGTCCTTTTGGTTGTTTCCAGAAGCTACTATTGTTGAAGAATTGGTTAAATCTGAGGAACCTGCATACCATTGTAATTCTTACTTAGCTGATTGCTCTCGCAAGCGTTATCTTTGCCAAAGGCAGGTTTATGTTCCCATTTCATCTCGTATAATTTCTCTTTCTTATAGTATCTTGCCAGATGCCAATCTTTTTAGGCTTAAATGTTAATTCTTGTAGTTCTAGACCACCTTGCAATCATGATCTCAACTTTGAGTCTGCAAAGCTTATAATTTGAGTGGTTTTATTAACTGTTTTGCTAATTGAACTATGCTACAAAAGGACTTATGCATGGGTAAGGCTTGTTCTACTGATACTGAAGTCTTTCTGCATAGTCTATTGGATCTTGTTTTGTGACCTTTGGGACCTTTGGCACAATGAGACTATATTCATGACTAATCCAGGACCACACAACTATGCCGTCTAAATTAAATATTGATTACAAGTTTGATATGGAGAATTAATAGTTACTCCTAATAAGGAGTTCCAAATGATCATTTCAAAATCTGATCTATTAATTGTTATTTGTACTATTTATGATTGAATCATCAAAAGGTAGATAGAGATCCACTATAGATTCTCTTTTTTTTTTTTTAAATAATAAAAAATAAAATCAAATTCCATTAAGCAACTCATCCTAATTCTAGGTTGGTATTGGCAATCAAAGATTGGGGATAATTATGACATTTTACCATTCCATTTGGATGGTAATTTGATCATGTTAAGTCTTAAGGTATAATGTATAGATAAAATAAATACATTGGACAATTTATGGCTGACATCTATTTATAGGGGACAAACTGTAATTAAGCCTATAAACAAACATATAAATTTATAAGTCTAAAAGTTGTGAAGAAATATGTTTAGCTTTTAAAGGTGGGAGTCAAGAAATGCTGGCCTGGAGAGCTCTGTTTCGTTAGTAAAATTATTTAATTTTTTAAAGTAATATTTTGTAATAAAATTTTATTTTATATACATCACATTTTTTTAAAAAAAATTTACTATTGTATTTATTATTACTTTAATAATATAAGAGCAAGCCCCTTTAGTGTAAGACCTTTTTTCAATTTTTTCTTTTATTTGCACAGGTGAGGCGAGGCAAGACTCGAGGCGTGTCAAGAGACAGAATTCCAAACAATATCTTAGCTCTACAAAGGAGACAAAAGTATAATATTTTTTGGATAAGTTTTGTTATATATTTTAGTTTGGATGTGAAGAATATTAGTATTTGGAAGATACGAAAAATCCAAACGAATAAAAAATTGTATAGTTTCCTTTTTATTTGTAGTTTGAGGGTGTTTGTGTCTTTTCAGAACAACGGCTAGGGGAGGTAGAGTATGTGGATATAGAGGGAAAGGCTTGGATGATGTGGGGAAAGCAAAGCAGTTCTTGTGGAAGACAAGGAAAGAAAAGAAACTCCACCGGTTTGATTTTCCCAGTTGGGGCTGGTGACACGTGGTGGACAGCCTGCTTTGACGGGAAAATCTCACAGCCGGCGATCTGGTGAGGCATTCTAACGAAAAAAATTCTGTTATAGTTTCATTCTGTAGTTTGTTGAGCTTCTTTTTGCAGCATTCTTTTGAGCAATTTCCATGGCTAAATGCCAAAATACTCAGTTCATTCGCTATTTAGAATTCTTGTCAAAAGATATATTAAAGGCCATTTATGGGATTTAAAGCCTGGTATTGGTCCTTTTCTTGTTTAAATTTTGATAATTGGGAAGGCAATGCTAAAGCTGATTTTTGCGAAGAAGATCCCTTGTAACTATTTTCAGAGTTCCTCAGTTGTTGGATATGTATTTTGTTTTAGATTAACAAGCAAGTGGTTAATTAATTGTCTTCAAGAATATTACCGAAAGCTGTTGTTAGTAAAAAAATATTCACTCACAAACATACGAAGAACGTCTTCTCCAAATATTTACATGTGTGTTGTGCTTAATTTGAGATCAGTGTTGCAATTTTTCCGATAAGTTAACTCATCCCTGTCTGAGTTTTATGTACCCATTCACCGAGTCATATAACTATTTGATGTTACGTCTTTTAATGAGCATCTAAGCAGAAATTATACCTCCCATTCACCAGTTATATTCGTATGACTAGCATTGCTTCAATGATTTGACAGCTATTCCTAATTGAGCTGCTACTTCAATCAGGAAATGTGTTTGACTGTCAAATGTTGTCACGGAAGAATAATGAATTGTGATGACTGCAATCTGCTTTTTGTGATGTGTGGCCGATTCTACTGCATATATATCACCTTATTCAAACTCCCAAGTTTCCTTTCCTTTTTCGAGTTTTCTTTGCTAGGTGGATGGGGTGAGGAAATTAACAGTGTGGAAAAAAAGTCCCTTGCTAGTCCATCCTTAATCCAATATTTGTAGACCTACATTCTGGTTTTCTCTCATTTTGCAGTACAAGAACATATCACATTGGAGATGATGTCGTTGCAAAATACACTCCTAATCGATCATTTGCAGCTGCCAAGTGCATCAAATCAGGTTCCGGTCCTAATCTTCTTTCTCTTTTAGGAATGTCACATGCATCAACATTACATTTGCATTCTACAACTTGTATTTATATAAAGAGTTTCATGCATCAGTTAGGGTTATATCGGCATGGCCACTATCGAAGAGGTGTTGCTTTCCTTGTCAAGTCAGAGCAGGTGCATGCAGCTTCAGATTCTCCTTGCCAAGGTGGGATCTACTCTAAAAGCTTTCTTTTATCAATATGGGAGTATCAAATCTAAAACTCTCATCATAATATGCAAATTGTTCTTTTAACAATATGGTAGGGTTAATAATCTGCCAAATAAGTTGTCTTGCCATAATTATATAGATAAGAAATTACCTCTTACATAAGTCTTAACTTTAATCAGGTTAAGTTTTCTGATTTGTATTGCGCTTCTATGGGTTCTCAGCTTTTTTTTTTTCTTTTTTTTTTAAAAAAAAAAAATAGCTTTACAACACCATGTAAATATGTATGGTACTTCCGGTCATTGCTTGTGGTATTGACATTGTTGCCCTATTGAAGTTTATGTCAATGATATGAAATATATATACAGACACATTGATAAACATGTAAAATTTCTCTGGGGACAACTTATTGTGAGCATTATTTATCTAGTGGTTCGACATCTAGTGTAGTTCGTGCACATCAACTTTGAACCTTGTTTTCTTGCCTATATGTTCCATACGTGTTTTCCTTTTGATGATTGTCTTTTCAGATGATCCAGGTAGACGCCAGCTACTTGCCATGGGGGCAACACTTGCACCTTGGTTATTCTTGCCTTTCAAGGCCTCAACATCATGTATGTGATACTTTTCCCTATGTGCTTAAATTGGACTCTAGGCCATAGATTGTGAATCCCTTCTTTCTGGTTTCTCCTCTGTCTCTCACCCATCTTCTTGCTTAAATTGGACTCTCGTTACAAGTTCAGATTTTTTCTTTGTAAGTTTTCATTCTTCCTTCTCTTTATTCTGCCGGGTTAGGATTGGGGATGGGAGAAATTTCCTACTTCATCTAGTATGTTGATTTATTGGTGGCTCATATCCTAAATACACACCTTTGATATGGCTCAGTTGCTGCAGAAAATAAGAAGGGATTCCTGTCAGTCACTGACAAGAAGGACGGATACTCCTTTTTGTACCCTTTTGGGTGGCAGGTCTGTGACTTGTCGTTTCTTCTGCATTGTCGAGTTTAATTTCTCATGGCATAGGCAGTAAGAAAACACATTTTTTGAGTTCTGTTCTGCTTGACATTTCATTATTGTTCTGTACCTTCTGAAAATATTCATTATAGTTCTGCTCCTGAGCCAGGAAGTTGCCATTGAAGGACAAGACAAGGTATTCAAAGATATTATTGAACCACTTGAAAGTGTCAGTGTAAATATGATTCCTACTGGAAAACAAGACATTCGAGACTTAGGGTCTCCCCGAGAGTGTATGCCGGATACCATACTATGTTCTCTTTAGAAACTTTTGAGCTGTGACAATAATACAGATATTCTCCATGATGATCTTTGAATAAGATGGCCGAAACTTTTCACCAAATGTTTCCTTAAATACTTTGACATTTACAACATTGTTCACAAATTTCTGAGAACTTTTGCTAGCTATCATTTTATTGAATAAAGAAGTCTTTATGTTGGTAACTCGTCAATTTCAGGTTGCTGAAACCCTAATGAAAAAGGTTTTGGTTCCCCCTTCACAGAAATCAAAGTTGATTGAGGCATCTGAAGTAAGAGATTCAATGGTTTCTTCATATCATTTGAGCTTCTGTCATGCGTTGAGATTGACCTTAATTGTAGATTATGCTCTCATTCTACTAATTTTGCTTGAACGAGTAACATCCTTTTTTTTCATAATCACTTAACAATTAAAGGAATGTAGCATTTGTCATCATCTTATTGAGTTATAGTTGTTTACTCTCTGAAGTTATAAATGAGCTATTTTCATTGACAATCTTCTGGAAAAGTGGATTTTTTGTCCTGTTATTACCCTATATATTAGGAAAACTTGCTGAGGAAACACTATAGGCCTTTCCAAACTTTGGATACATATCTTCTAAACTCAAAATGTTGCTCAAGTATGCATTGGTCCTTGTAGTTTTCAATTGGTGAGTTCTCAGGTCTAAAGTTCCTCAGACTAAATGTTTTGTACTTTCTTTTACAATTTTATTAACTGTATTTAGCAACTTCTAAAAACTTGAGAACAGTTCAGCATTTACTTTCAGGCAGAGGTGATATTTTCTCACTTTAAAATACCATGGCTTCAATTCCATTTACATGTAGGACAGATGATTACTATCTTTTATTTAATTCGCTTACAGAAAACCTCTAGTCTTGATACAGAATAACTTCAATGAACACAGTGGGATGAAAGACATTCTGCACAAATTTGTTCATTAGCTTGTGCTGGTAGTTTGGTGCTGATGGTGCTAGTTATCCAAGTCCCTCAAATTTTATAAGTACAGCTTGAGACAAATAGCTAGATGTTATTTACTACAGAAAAAATAAATAAATAAAAAAAAGAGAGTTTATTCTGTATTTTTTAACTGTTTAAATTGTTCCAGCAAGTATGATGTTGCAAGGTTTTAGTTTGCAATGAAGAGGTGACATGGATACGAAATAGCTGTCAAACAATACCTTCTTTACCATCTGTTGTATTTGATCTCCTGATTTGCCTGTCTCTACCTTTGTTTATATGACTTTTGTATCTTGTATGATTTCTAATATGTCTGAACTTGGTTGTGATGCAGCATGATGTTGAGGGGAAGGCGTATTATACATTTGAGTTCACTGCACAAGCTCGAAATTTTACTCGACATGCTCTTACATCAATCTGTATTGGCAATGGTATGGAATTTCACTTGTAACATTGTGATTGCTGATTGGTTGATATTCACCTCTTTAGAAGTCGGCTCCTTTTCTGGGCCAAAGCTAAGGAACTTTTTATCATTTTTTTAAGGTTGTAGAATTAAATTTTAGTAGAATTATGTAGGGGTGTGCAAGTATTAGGTTAATCGAATTTGTAACTGATTTCAAATTCAAATTCGGTTAATTTTAAATTTGGTTAACCTAATTTATGAATACGGTTAATAAATTCAAAAATGGTAGAGTAGTTTTTGAATTCGATTAATCAATTACCGAATTCAATAATAAAAAATAAGTTTTATTAAAATATTTTGATGTATAAATAGTACATCACTAAATCCCTTCGGAGACATCCGATAAAATTAGTACATCACTAAAAATATAAATTTAGTTATACTACTAAAAATATATTTATTGATAATTATTATAATTAGCTTTATTTTTAAGTTAATTCATACAATTGTTATCTTGTTATACATTAATTCATACTTAATTATATTATTAAATTAGTATCCATAAATCAAATAAATAGTCTTGCAATACCTATTTTATTAATACTTGCAAGTTGCATGATATTATAGCAATAACTATTGTATGTAATTATATTTCTTATTATTCAATTAAGTTACGTGATATAGTTTTTTTTTTTTAACTTATTTTTTTGAATCATTTACCAAAAAAAAAAATTCAAACAACATATAAAGTTATGTGGCAAAAATAAAATAAAATAAAGAAAATTTTGCTTGAAAAACATGTTTTTGTATAGGATTTTGGCCCAATGTTAAGGGTCCAACTAATTCGAGTTGAATTTGATTAATCGAATTAAAAATCAAGTACCGAATTTGAATTTGGATACCCAAATTTTCTATCGAATTGAATTTGAAATCGAATTTGGTTAAAAGTTTTGGAACTCTTTTTCGAATTTTGACCGGTTTTATTAACCGATGAACCGATCGGTTAACCGATACACACTCCTAGAATTATGGTCGTTTTCTTTCAATGGCTCAACTTTCTCTCTTTAACTATGTCATTTTGCTTGCGTACCTCAACTTATTTTCCCACCCTTCTTCAACTTTTTGTTTTCCACAACTTTGTTTGCTAGTTAACCCTTGACACCTTATGGAAAAGACTGGAAAATATTCCACCTATTATGTATTAAGTTCATGGTATCTCCACTGGTTACATAACTTCTTTTAAAACCCAGATTAACATACTGCCTGTGACTAGAAATCATTGAACAGTGCTAGAACGTATATTGGGCAAGTAGGTTGGTGATTCACCCTTATTCTTCTCATATAGTTATTAATGAGGGTCATGACATCCAGTCTGAAGCTGATTGCTAACTTGATGGTGTCATTTACTCTATCGTTAGGAAGAATAGTCATTGTTTATGACCTGAATTTTCCCTTTCGTATCATGAATTGTTAAATCGGTGTAGCAAGAGTTTATTAATTCTTAAGCTTTTTTAAAATTTTGCTGAAGCCTCAATTAAGGATTGTTCAGACTCCAAATGCACTTACTGTCCCTTTTCTTAACCTTTTGCTATGAATTATATAGCCAAAAAGCTTCGATTGAGAAAAATTCGGTACTTCTGTTACTACGTATATGAATACGGCAAGAAGCAGGAAGTTTGTGAAGCTTATATCTTTTGGCTATGAACTGAATTCATGCAGGAAAGTTCTACACTTTGACAACAGGTGCAAATGAGAGAAGGTGGGACAAAATGAAAGATAGATTACACACAGTGGTCGATTCCTTTCAAATTTTCAATGTCTAATTTGGTACTTTATCATGCTTTCTTTTCATGGATTCAGCCCTTCATCTTTTATTAAAGTACATGTTTCAAAGCTTATTGCATTAGAGGCTATTCAATCCATGTAGATATGAGCATTTTTCACTAGAGAAATAAAGCTCTTTCCATGTTTTTAGTTCTTGTAGGCTTGTACTTGCACTTTCCCTTGCTATGTATTTTCTGTTCTTTTTTTTTAAATATACAAACATGGCACAGGCTTTAACACCATCTATTGCCAAGAATTTCTTGTTATGCATGGAATCAAGAATTGAGTTTTGAAGTGTAATTTTAAGTTCCTGTGCAGTAACCTTCTTCTTTCTTTACCCAAGAGAAGTAGTGGATTAAGGAAAAGAATTTTACATGCTTTCAGAGCAAAGATTGGGAATTGAGCTTGGAGTAGACAACCTTTGAACAGCAGCTTAATGAATTAAGTACATTACAGAGCAAGCTTTAATTTTTATTTTTTGTGAATCACAAATACAGTGAATCATCAATGCGAAGAAATGCAAAATCAACCAAATAAATGTTGTTAGTTTGTGACTTCCTCGCATGCTTTGACACACTATTCGCAGGTTTTCTAGTGTATCCACCCAGACGCGATATTCCTTTTCCATATATTTTTTTTTATTCTGACGAATAGTCGGCGATATACAAGTACGGAATATGTAACAATGATATGTCATGAAATGAATAAAAAAAGTTTACCTATTCTTCTCGTAATTATTTTTTACCAAAAAATATCACCAAACTCACTCCAGCTGAGATGGTTGTTGGGTTCTAGTCATATATATATATTATATATATATATATATAGATATATAGATGAATTGCGTATATGTGTTATTATAATTAATTGATCTAATCTAAAGTGATTTAAAATGATAGAAGTTAAATGGGTCTAAGTCAACTAATTGTTATGGGATTTTATGTGTACATACCCTAAATTCTTATTTTTTATTTTATGATGAAAAAAATGGAAATAAAGAAAGTGTATGCATAAATATAGGTTATGGTGCCCAAACTCTACATATGTTATTTTCTTGATATCCCATTATCAATTAAGAGAGAATTCTATTCTCTAAATACATGCACCATAATTTGAAAAATCGATAATATAATATTCAAAAATCAAATCCATCGAATCAAGAATTATATTCCGATATTCAAGAATTATATGCCTTCTTATATATTCAAATACGCTTCTGCATCTAGTCTTTAGTTAGTGTTCTTGATGATTGAATATGAAATATCTAAATTATAATAATGTTGATTGTAATGATATTAAAGTTTAAAATTCACTAACAAGTAGATATCAGAACATGTTGTAATTCATGTTGAATCATTGATAAATCAATTTTTTGATTTAATCTATGATGTGATTTCGTATGGATCTAATTCTTGAATTTCACAAATTTTTATGTGATTTAATTTGTTGTATTTAAGAATAATTGTAATTATGTTACGAATTAAAATCTTGAGTGCAATAATTTATATATATATATTCAGATTTAATTGTTGAATTCAAATGTTTTTTTTTTTTTTTTCTCTTTTCTGGATTCTCTTTAAGTACTTGGAATTTTTTTTTTATTAAAAAAAATGGATTGTGGGGTCATGAACTTTACGTCATAACCCGATGGAATTTGGTTTGAGGTCATAGTTCATGACTAGGAACATATGGCCATGAACTTTATGTTCTATGCCCAAATAAGGGATTGCATGGTCAATCATCACCAATAAGGAAATATGGTCATGACGTATATCACGAGTTACGGTCAGTTTATAACCAAATAAAGAATCTTGGCCACGAACATTTACAGCCAATTTTTTTAGGGAAAATTTTCATATAATTCATATTTTGATAAAATAATTTGGATGTCTAATGTTTAAAAATATATTGATTTAAATAATATACCATCAGGATAGCCTCTCTTGTGTAAACAATTTATTTAGAATATCAAAATTATTGTGTGCATGTAATTTATACAGATATTTATTGGTCCAAAGAAATGTTAATATTTTACCAAATTACATATATATCTGTAGTAATAAATATGTGACAATTATTTGATATTCCATGTGAATAATAATTTGGTTCAAAGGTAGACTTATTCTTTGACAAAATTTATTGTCAATATTTGATTACTACACCAAGAGTACCACTCACAAGTTAATATTTTCATCAAAAAACTAAATATTAATATTGTGCTAGGTATGTTGTGATGGATGATAAGCTCATAAATCTCTTCAACTTTACGTATCATTTACCTCATTTTTTATATATTGTGAGTAATATTTGAGTTAATTATGAGTTCAATTGGTTTATTCTTAGCATTTGTAGGTTTGAAGTGATGCAAAAGGAGTTAGAAGAGTAAAATAAAGTGAAGAAAAATCAAAAGAGCAAAGTGTGCACAAGCGTCGAGTAATTTGGATATTGTTTTGTATTTTAAGCATAACTTTCTCATTCGAACTCCAGTTATGTTGATTCAAGATGCATTGGAAAGTTAAAAGGGAGAACTACAGCTTTTATGTTTTGCATTTTTTTCAAATTCCATCAACATCAAGATCAAAATTGAGGTTGAAATTGAAGTAGATGTTCTAGAATCAGCGCACGTACGCCTAGAAATCTAGAGCATGTACGCTCGATGTCAAAGAGGAAGATTCCAAGAGCCAATTTCAGCGCACATGCACCCAAAACCCAAGGCATTTGCACTCGTGCCTGCTAGGGTTTACGAAAATTATTATTTTTAACAGCTTTTTTCTATCTGGTTGGATTCTTTTTCGAGAGTTTTCATGCGTTTCTTGTGGGATAAGAAAATTTATCCCTAGAATCCCTTATAAATACTCCTTTGACAGTCTAATGAATAAAGGGGGAGGTTTTTATTTATGACTCATAGTTTTAGCAGCTTTATTTTGTGTACTCCCCCAAGGTCTTTTGTGCCTAAAAAGTTCATTCTTTCTCAACAAATCAAAGTCATGGATTCTTTAAAGTTGCGAGACTTATTTTATTTCAACTATTCAATTCTTTATTTCGAGTATTAGTTATTTCTTTTTCATTTATTTTCACGATTGCTTCTTTTAATTGCTATGAAAGCCAGGTAGTTAATTAATGGACTCAATCTATAGTTAGATTAACATTGGCTGTATTGTCCGATTTAATCTGTGAACCAACTAGATTTAATAATTGCTGGATTAGGGTTATTGAATCTAGGAAAAATAACCAACTAATTGGCATAATTGTATGTGCTTATGTTGTATTAGTCTAATTGATATTTCTAGTTCTCGATACCTCTAACAGATTAAACTTTGGCGCTTGTCTAGATTTAATTTATAATTAGGGTAAATTAGATCGCGTGTTAAAAATTAAGTACCAAATTTAAGGAAATACTCCCTCCGTCCCATTTTATTTTCTTTCGTTCTAGTTTTGTTTGTCCCAAATAATTTGTCACTCCTTAATAAGGTAAATAAATAAATGTCAATTTACCAAATTTACCCTTCATGCAAGTTCCAAAAAAGAGCATTAATGTCATGTTTCAACATTAATTACTCTCACAACCTATTTCAAATTTTCAAAACCAAAATCCAACTAACAAATTTTGAATTTTAATTGAGGGACAATAGTGGATAAACCATTCTACTAGTTGGTCAAATATCAATTATTCTTAAATTGTGTGCAAGATTGGCCATGCGAAATAAAATGGGATGGAGGGAGTATATAAGAATAAGTTTTGAATTGGAATTCAGGCTCAATTCTTCAATTAGTATTTGATATAAGAATTGATATATCTTTGGTAGAAATGATCGATTCGAATGTGACCAAGATCACAGTTTGTTTTCTTTATTTCTTTCCTTTAATTTCAATTGCTTGTTAGCTGTTAGTTTCTTTTATTTATTTTTGCTATTTTTAATCTCTTCCCAGCCGTTATTCACAAAATTACGAAATAGTAAGCTATACACTCTTCGTGGGAACAATCTTTATTTCCACAACTACAGTTAATCTTTAGAAGCATAGGTTTTATTTTTGGATGCAGGTGACAGCATGACCAAAATTTTGGTGCTATTGCCAGGGAGTGATTCTAGTTGAATTGTGTACATTTGTGTTTTTGTATTTTATTTTGTTTCTACCTAATTTTTATTTTTATTTTTTTGCATTTTTGTTTTTTTTTATTTTTTCTTAACTGTGTATACTTATTATTTGATCTCCATCATGGCTGCCAATTCGCATGAGGTTTATTGCTTAGATTTGACTGTTATTATTCAACAATTAGAAGATATGCAATGAGCAAGATCTTGTGAGATTTGTGTTAACAATTACTCAACTGACATGTGCCCTTCCTTTTCACAGCAATGAATGGTTTCCTTGGTATGCCCCTATTTGTATACTGAACTTTAAACAAGGCTGGATGGATTATCCTGAGTTCGGTTATTTGCCAGAACCACTAGATTTTCAGTGTATACAACCTTTTCCACTACATCAATCTTATTCCCAACCTGGTAAGTCTTTAGAAGAACTAGTTAACTCTCTGGCTGCTAATACTTTGCAATTTCAACACGAAACAAGAGCGATTATTCAAAGGTAGAGCATAAACTGAGTCAACTGACACATTCCATAAGTAGACCAGAATCTCAAGTGATTGAGAATGAAGAAGACGAAGAAAAGCAATGATAACTAGAGATGGCATTTGTAGACGATGAGTTTATCGAGGGTGACTCTAATTCATTGCTTCCAATTCTAATGTCTCAAGGTCTTCTAGAGCAAGAGCCAATCAAGGTTTTGGACTTGGATATGTAGGAAGCACATGAGATTGCAACCACTGTGAAGGATCACCACTTGGCTACTAATAGGGATTGCATTGTCGTGTCGTATACCCTACATTCTATTATGATAAGACTCACCATAAGAGTTGACGATCAAGAAGTGATTCATAAAGAGTTCAATATCATTGAGTTTCCTAAGGATCATGTGGAAACGGTTAAGGTGGTTTGCATAAATGACAATGGGTCAAGGTTGACTGCACTAAGGAAGATGGGTGGTTTAGAATTGAGTTTCGGAATGATGGAGCCAAGAAAGAGTTTGAGGATAAGGATATAGTGAGCAACTTTAAGAAGAGAGCCTATACACGAATGATTACAATTATTGAGCTCTTTTTTTTCTGGTATAGGGATGGTTATTTCGACCATCTTTTTATTTTTATTTTTTTTATCTTTTATGTTTTTGTGAGTTTATGTTATATGTTGTGTTAGTATTTTAAGGGATTAACATTTTTCCTTATTATCTTGGCATTTTTAATTCCTTGATTTTCTTATTTTTCTTAATTTCCTGATTGACTAATTGTGTTGCGTAGTGTTTGTGATTGTTTTTTAGGTGTCAAGACTCCAACCCAAGTTGAAGGCACAACATTTATTTTGGTAACGATTGTGCCACGCGATTTTCCTTACTCCAGAGAAGCTTTTCTTTTCCTTTTTATGTTTTTATTTTCTTTAGCATTGAGGATAATGCTTATTTTTAAGTGTGGGGTGGGGAGTTATAGGGATTTATAGTTGTTTGGTGGATTAGTTGTGTAGTTTGCTCATTTTTGTTGCAATATTTTTAGCTTTTTCTTTTGATTTGAGAGCTTTTCAAGAATTCTAAAAATTTTTGTTCGAACTAGTTCAAAATTTTTGAAAATTTTACAATGCTTAGCATGTCTCTTTGATTTTCTTCATGGTAATTCTTGAGCAGAACCATTCATGCGTTGGGTAGTCAGTGTTAATATTTCATTTACATGATTTCTATGAATTCTTGAGCACTATAGTCATAAATTATTTTTATTTTTGATACTTAGAGAAAATTATGTAGACTCACTTATATTACATCCCAGAAACTTGCTTTATTATATTTTCGAGGTAAAATTTTATAGACAAGCAACTTGATTTGGTTTAAAGATAAGGGTAGAGGATTTCTTTAGACATTTGAACCTTTCAAACCAACTCGTATTTTGAAATTTTTATCCCTAGTACCCTATTTGAGTCTAAACTTATAATAAATGGAGAGAAACGCCACTCAATTTTTTCTATTAAAAATCATTTTACCTACCTTATGAGCTTAATGATTTCTTTTATTTTTCAATCCAAAATGTCCCTTAAGAGTTTTATTGGACACAATTATTTGTCAAGGGGATATAGGGGTCAAAGGTAGTTGAATGAGGGTGCTAAATTGTTTGAGTGAGTGGTGTACATTTCTAGAGGTAAGGAAGGTGTATCTCAAGTGAAAAGAAAAAGAAAAGAATTTTTGAAAATTGCAGGTAATACCTACCACTAGTACCTGGGTTGGTGTGTCTGTGGGTAGTGCCTATCACTAGTACCTGATTGGGATCGGACATGAGAAAAAAAAAATGATGAGAAGAAATATGAATGAAATGTCTTGGGAGTTTTGTGGCATGTTGGGTTAAATTGAAGAAGGATTACTTTTTTTTGTTTATCGTATAAAATTTTTCCTAGATGGTTGTTGATTAAGTGTGGGGTTATTTCTCTATAAGGATAGGTGGTTTAATGTTTAAAGAGAAGTTTTATTTTAATGGTGCGCAACATTGTCTTAAAACTCTTACTTTTTTTTTGTGATATCCTTATTCCTTTTTTGATTAGCCAATACCCTAGTCTAACATTACAAGTTAAAAAGTTCTACCTAATTTAAATTGAATCGGTTGTCTGCATTAGTGGAGAGGAGTAAAAAGAGTAAGCTATGGGATTTTTTTAAGAGTGTGCATAATTTGATCTGAGTGTCTTAAAAGTTGTTTTCTTGAATGGCTATGCACACATACACTGGATTTCATGTCTTGGGTTTTATTAGTATTTGAACTCTTGAGTTCTTAGACTATTTTTGATGGTAGAAAGGCTCTTGATTATTTATATGAGTAATTGTTGAGATATGTTGGGTGATTTAAAGCTTGATGAGCTTAATTGTTTTAATTCTATTTTTGCTCGAGGATGATCAAAAGCTCAGTGTGGGGTGATTTGATAAGCTTTTGTAAGTTTAAAGTGCAAAAGGAGTTAAAAGGGCTAAATAAAATGAAGAAAAATCAAAAGAGTGAAGTGTGCACAAGCATTAAGTAATTTGGACACTATTTTGTATTTTTAGCATAACTTTCTTGTTTGAGCTTTAATTAAGCTGATTCAAGATGCGTTGGAAAGCTAAGATCAAGAAATACAACTTCAATGTTTTGCATTTTCTCAAATTCAATCAGCATTGAGGAAAAAATCGGGGTTGAAGTTGAAACAAATGTTCTAGAATCAGAGTAATGCGCCCAGAAATACAGAGCATGTGCGGTCGTTCTAGAGAGGAAGATTCCAAATGCCAATTTCATCACACATGCACCCAAAACTCAGGGCATGTGTGTCTGTGCCTACGTGGGTTTATGATAATTATTATTTTTGACAGCTTTCTTCTTCTGTTGTTGGACTCTTTTTCGAGGGTTTTCATGCGTTTCTTGTGGGATAAGAAAATTTAACCCTACAATCCCTTATAAATACTCCTTTGATAGTTGACTTGAGTGGGGAGTTTTTATCGTTCTTAGTAGTTTTAACAACTTTATTTTGTGTGCTCTCTCATGGCCTTTGTGCCTAAAAACTTCATTCTTGGTCAAGAGAACTGAAGCCATAGATTCTTTAAAGTTGTGAGACTTATTGTGTTTCAATTATTCAATTCTTTATTTCGAGTATTGGTTCTTTTTCTGCATTTATTTTGTGATTGCTTCTTTTAATTGCTATTAAGGCCAAGTAGTTAATTAATGTATTCAATATATAGCTAGATTAATCTTGGCTATGTTGTTCGATTTAATCTGTGAAACAACTAGGTTTAATAATTGTTGGATTAGGGTTATTGAATTTAGGGAAAATAACCAACTAACTGATATAACCACGTGTGCTTATGTTATATTAGTCTTATTGATCTTTCTAGTAATTCTCAATACTTTTACTTGATTAATCTTTGGCACTTGTTTGGATTTAATTGGTAGTTAGGGTTAATTGGATCACATGCTGAAGATTAACTAAACTTAAGAAAATATATAAGAATAAGCTTTGAATTGGACTTTTGGCTTTTTCAATTAGTATTTGATATAAGAATTGATATATCTTTGAAATCAATGATTGATTGTTGAATCTCCATAGTGGATGTGACCAAGACCAAGGTTTGTTCTCTTTATTTCTCCCCTTTAATTTCTATTTCTTGTTAGTTAGTTTTTTTTTTATTTTTTTTTTGTTGAATTTAATCTCCCCCTAGTCTTTATTCACAAAAGTTTGAAGTAGTAAGCTATACACTCTCTGTGGGAATGATACTTCCGCTACAACATTTAATCTTTAGTAGTATAGGTCTTATTTTTTTGTGCGGACGACAGTATGACCAATGGACCCTACCATTATTTGAATTTAATTTATTACTTAAGATTCGAAACTTGTGTGAATATGTTGTAATTTGTTCTATTTTCAGTTAATGCATTTACTTTTGTAATATCTGCCAATATGAATTCCATCACTATATTGAATGGAACCAACTTTAAGGAATGGAAAGAAAATGTTTTGATCGTTCTTGTTTGCATGGATCTAAATCTTGTGCTAAGAAGTGAACAATCCACTACTCTTATAGATAATAGTTCCAAAGAGTCTTATGAGAAGTGGGATTGTTCAAATCACATGAGTCTTATGATCATGACGCATGCAGTTTCAAAAATCTTCAGGGGCAAGTGTTCAAAAGGGTAACTATTAAGAAGTTTCTTAATGAAATTGAAAAGCATTTTATCAAAAATGATAAAGCTAAAATAATACGATTCTGTCGAACTTGATTTCAATGAAAGTATAAAGGGAAAAAAACATAAGGAATTAAATCCTAGAGATGTCGCATCTTGCTTTACAACTTAAGGCACTAAAGTTAAAGCTATCTAAAGACTTGTTTGTGCATTTGGTTTTGATATCTCTTCTTACCTGCACAATTCAATCAATTTAAGGTCAGTTGTGACTGCCAAAAGGATAAATTGACTCTTAATGAGCTCATTTCTCATCTGTTCAAGAAGAGGAAAGGTTGAAGCAAGAAAAGATTAAATGTGATAGTAACTTTAAGGACAAAAGAAAGAAAAGGAAAACAAAAAAAAGAAGCTGCAGATGGTCCACTTCAAAACAAATAGGAAAAGAAACAAATTGAGGAATTTGACTGTTACTTTTGTAAGAATCCTGAACACATGAAGAATGATTGTACCAACTATCACGCTTGGCATGGAAAGAAAAGTACGCTTCTCGCTTTGGTTTGTTTAGAGGTTAATTTATCTTCAATATCTAGACACACTTGGTGGATAGACTCCGGTGCTATGACTCACATAAGTGTATTTATGCAAGGTTGCCTAAATTGCTGAAAGCGGAATGATGCTAAAAAATTCATCTATATGGGTGATGGTAGACCAGTTAAAGGTGAAATAACAGAGACTTTTATATTTTTTTTTTTTATTAAAGAATAGTTATTATTTGAATTTAAAAAAGACATGTTGTACCATCTTTTAGCTGGAATTCAATTTCTATTTCTGTTTTGGTCAAATTCAATTATTTTTGTTCATTTGGAAATAGTTAGTTTACCCTTTTTCTAAATTTAAACATTGTTCGTGTCGGTTCTTTGTCTTTTTATGATAACCTTTATTTAGTTGATACTATTGTTTCTTATAACAAAACCCTGCATTCACGTCGTACTAAATGCAAATTAACCAATGAGCATTCTACTTCATTATGACACAAGCATTTAAATCATATATCTAAACAAATAATTGAAAGACTAGTGTCAAATGAAGCTCTTAATCCCCTGGGTTTGTCAAAGTTTCAAGTCTGTGTTGAATGTATTAAGAGAAAACAAACAAACATAAGAAGATTAGGTTCCAAAAGATCCTTGGATGTCTTGAAAGTAAAACATACGGATAATTGTGGTCCATTCCCTATGGCTTCTTGGAATAGTTAACAATCTTTCATTTTATTACATTTACATATGATTATTCTCATTATGATTTCCTTTATTTTATTCATGAGAAGTCTCAGTCACTAGACATATTTAAGACTTTTAAAGTTAAAGTTGAGAACTAACTAGCAAAAGAATTAAGGCTATCAGATTTGACCACGGTGATGAATACAATGGTAGATATGACGAATCTGGTGAATAACGTCCTAGGCCTTTTGTTAAATTCTTAAATTAAGGAGTGTGTAATCATCCCACTGTACACTATGCCATGATCTCCTAGCATGAATAGTGTTGTTGATAGATGAAACAAAATATTAAAGGATATGGTGAGGAGTATGATTAGTCATACAAATTTAGCTGATTCACTATGGGAAAAGCATTAAAGACTACAGCTTATATCCTTAATAGAGTCCCAACTAAGACAACGATCACAATCTCTTATAAACTTTGGACGGGTAAAAACCCAATATAAAGCATTTACATATTTGGGGTTGTTGATAACTCTTGTTAGTTAGGTTTGAGAGTTATTTTGCTTATAAATTATAGTTTTTTGTTAGTTTAACCTTTATTTTTGGTAATTAATTAAGTGTTTTAGCTTAATTATTTGCATTAGGTAATTGCATTTGCTTCATTTGTAAATATTAAGATATTAGGATGGATATTTTCTTAATTTTAGTTTAATTAGATCACTTATGTGGTCAAGTGTTTTATAGGATAAAAATTAGAAGGATGAAAGTTCAACATTACAAGAGTCTAAGGAGCAAATTGCAAATAACGTAGATTGAAGACTTGAGTTGGAAGAGGCTCGATGTCATGACATGAGATTTTTTAGTGTCGCGACGTAAAGATGGGAATTCAAAGTATTGTTTATAGGTCGATATCGCGACATCAAAACCTCCATGTCGTGACATCGAAGCACTTCAGCTTAATAGTTGGGGCAAACTTGTAATTTTGGGGTGCAACTCTTTAAATTTTATCTTGTAAGCCATTCAAGTACACATAGCAGTAGTTAGTTGGTAATTTAGATAGTTTAGAGTAGTTTATTTTAAGACTCAAGTTTCCTCTTGAATATAAAAGTTCTCTTTTAATTTCTTTTAGATCTAATGTTTAATTTCTAGAAAGTTAAAATTTTGATTAGTTTAATTGTAGTGGGATTTTCATTAGTTTCAAGTAGAAACAATTTTTACTTGCTTTCTTTTTCAATTTCTTGCAAATCAAGTTACTTCCATTTCAAGTTTTGTTTGAATTTTCTAGGGTTCTTTCTAATTCAGTGATTTTTAGTAAAAAATCTTCATTTCCTTGCTTTACTTTCTAGTAGTTTTTAGTGGGTTTTCTTTTACTCAATAAAAAATTCTAAAATATTTAGTTTTAATCTAGTTTTCTTTACAAATTTCTATAATTCAAAATTAGTAGAAAATGGAAATCCCTTTGCTTTCATCTTGCTTTGTGTTTCCTTTAGTCAAATTAGGTTTACTTGCTTTCTAGGAATTCTTTTAATTTAGTTGTTTTAAATAGTTTAGTGATGATTATAACATACTTGCTTTCCTAGATTAGTTTAGATAGCCCTTTACTTGTTGATTGCTTGCTTAATTGAATATGTTTGGTGCCAATTTTCTTCATATTATTGCTTAGCCTAACTATACAAGGACATTTAAATCTCGGTAATTGTTAAACCAACAATCCTTGTGGGACGATACCTAGTTGCCATGTGCTATTATCTACCCTGTATACTTGCAGGAATTAGGGTAGAGTAATATGTATAGTTACTTGGTTTATTTTGCACTCTATCCGAGGTGAACAAGTTTTCCGTACTGTTACTGGGGATTGTCCTTGGTAATTTGGCAATATCGAGCGCTTCAAGGGTCGAATAGATTAAGCATTTTTAATAGTTTTAGTAGTTTATCTTAGTTTTTAATTAGTAGTCTTTACTTGTTTATGTTTAATTCTTGCTTTTAGCTTGAATTGGCACTTGTGATTAATTGGTTGAAATTGTTCTTGTAGTGCATGCTAAGAGAGAAAAAAAGACTTTGATTTGCAAATTTCTCCAATGGCTTGATGATGAAAAAGAGAATGAATTGAGGGAAATTCAAAAGAAAAAGAAGTACAACAAGAATACGAAAGAGTCAGCATAGCTAATTCTCAACATAATCAAAGGATCTTGAATGAGAATATTGGTACCAATGGTGATGAGGAGCAAGTACAAGGAGTGGGAAATAATGGTATAGGTGCTAATTTCATTGGCAGTAAGGAGAATGAAAATGGTCGTCCTCTAAGGGACTATGTAACGCCAAACTTTGACAGATCTAATTCTGTATTGCTTGTATGCCGTTGCACGAGAATAACTTTGAAATCAAGCCCGCCCTTACACAAATGTTGCAAGCCCATGCGATGTTCAGTGAGAGCCCTAATGAGGACCTCTATACACACTTGATGAACTTTGAAGAAGTGTTGGACACTATAAATTCAATGGATTCCATTCGAATTGCATTCATATGAGGTTCTTTCCTTTTTCATTAAGGGATAGAGCAAAAGGTTGGTTGCAATCACAAGCACAAGGGACATTCTCTAATTGGAATCAATGAACCCAAGAATTTTTGGCAAAACATTTCCCTTCTTCAAGAACCGCCAAACTCCACAATGAAATCGCTTTAATCAAGAAAACATAGGTGAAGGTCTCAGTGAGGCGTGAGAAAGATTCTAAGAATTATTGAGGAAGTGCTCACATCATGCCATTCCCTTTTGGTTTCAAATTCAAACCTTTTATAATGGCTTGATTCAAGAGACCAAATCAATTGTTGATGCATCCGCTGATGGTTCATTGTCTTTCAAAACACCGGAGAAAAGCTCAAGCACTACTTAATAGGATGGTGTCTAACTACTATTACCATGGTCCAGTTGCTCAACCGGCTGCTCAACAAGTCCAACAAGCCAATGTTCAACATGGAGAAGTCTTGAATTTGAACTCTAATGATGCTTTTTCTGCTCACCAAGGATTATTGATGAATGTCATAGTAATTTAACAATAGAATTAGAGAATTTAGGAAGAGGAAATTAGGATAGATGCATAAATATTGTGGCTTCTTTATCTCAAGCGCCTCTCGTTTGTGATTTTTATGGTAGTGGACTGATAAGCTCACAAATATCATATATTTTATGTATCGTTTTCTCATTTTTAGTGATGGATAAGAAATAATTGAGTAATTATGAGCTAAATGGTTTATTTTGAGTTTTGTAGGGTTTGAGTGGAGAAAGAGGTAAAATTGATCACAAAATTGTAGGAAAATTGCAAAATTGGAATTTATGTGCACCGGTAAGGAGTGATTTGGATGCAGTTTGGTAGATTGAGCATAACCTTATAGTCCGAGCTCCAATTGGGATGATTCAAGATATTTTGGAATGCTAAGACATAGTTCTATAACTTCTATGTTTTGAATTTTTCCAAATTCGGCCTACATCATGGTCAAAATTGAGGAGAAAATTGGAGCAGGTGCTGCCAGGCATGACCAATTTCCAGCGCACAGGCACAAAGACCAGTAGCTCAAATCTTTGATTGTGTAATTGGTGCCAACAAGCGTGACATTTATGCAGCGCCCAAGCACGCATCGTTGGACAGGTTTTATGGGCTTGCCTATTTTGCAGGAAATGTCTTCCTGTGGTCTCATTTACGTGGGAATTCGTGTAATTATCATTTTTGAGCCCCAAAACCCTAATTTTATCTATAAATACACCAAGAAGAGGAAAGGAAAAAAGAATCCATCATCGGTCATCGTTAGTTTTCAGTCTTTAGTTTTCAATAGTTAGAATAATAATTTAGACGTAGGGTAGATTTTTTTCAAGTGTTCAAGCTAGAATTTAGGTTCGCTTGTCAAGAATTCAAGATTCAACGATCATCAACATTGATTTTCACTGCAATTATTGAGATTGATTTATTTTTATGCAATTCAATTCTTATTTTCATTGTGTTCTTGTTCTTTAATTATCATTCTTGTCTTATTGCGTTTAGATTCTTAATTGCTTCCGTAGTTGAGTAGTTAGGGTTTTATTTCATCATTTTTTAATTGCTTTTGTAGAGTATGAGATTAATTTAAATTCTTGCAAGTAGAGTAGATTGATTTAGCTTTTCAGTCAGTTATATTCAATTGCTTTCTGTAGAAATAGTATTTTACATTCTTGTATTTATTTTAATTTCTTTTTGTTGAACCCCAGTTATGATAATCATGTTTTGATGATGTCCAAATCGCACTAACGGCTTGAAAACAAGTGTGCAGAAAAATAGGAAGGCTCGGACGAAAATGATTATCCGAATGCAATCAAGAAAAACAACCAAAAGTTGAACAGCACCTTATGGACGATGAGGAGCGTCTTAAAGAAAGGAGCTCGGATGCAAGGGAGCATCCGAAACATGACCAGACAACACCGAGGAAGAACACAAATTTCAGACGTAGATAACTGTCCGAAGGAAAGTGTTTCAGATGCAAAAGACCGTCCGAGACAAGGAATTCGAAAGTATGATGATCGGACGTTGAAGACCGTCCAAAGAAAGGAGCTCGAAATGATGTAATTTTCTATCAAAGCTGTAGGACGCATATGACAGTCCGAGACACTGTTCATCAAGTTGTAGGATGCATATGACCATCCAAGACACTGTTCATGAAGCTGTAGGACGCATGAACGGACGTCCGAACCATCGTCCGAACCCCTAATGGCTAATTTTTAACGGCTAGTTTTTTGACCGTTGGAGCTCAAATTTCAGCACATCTTTCATCTATAAATAACCGAAGGATATCCAAATGATGTGAGAAACTACCACATTCAATACGAACACTTGTAAGAGCTATTTGGGGAGAAATAGGCTAAAATATTGTGGGTTATATTGGTTTGGGTAGTATAGTTCTCTTGGCTCAACTAGAGGGAGTTAGTGTGAGCAAGAGTAGATTAGTGAGTGATCTTCAAGTGTAAGAGTGGAGGGATAACATGTGTACGAAAGTGAGGTTGTGGTGTAAAACCCTTTGGCTCAACTAGAGGAACTTGGTTGGTGCAAGGGTGAGCCTACTTTGTGTACTAGAAGGTTATTGCCTCACCATAAAAGCCAAAGCGTTCTTTGAAGAGGCACTACTAGTGGATGTACTCCAAGCTTGAGAAGCTCGGGAATTTGATTTGATATTCTCAATCTCTTTATTTGTCTTTGAGCTTCAATTGATTGAATATTTATCTTTGATCATTTGTGGTTTAGTGTTTATTTGTTACACAAAGTTTGCATTTTCATTAAGCACATTAAAAGGTTTGTTTTTAGAGACAACCTAATTCACCCCCCTCTTAGGTTGCTCTTGGGCCAACACCTGTGATTAAATTTAGTTTAGGTTTAGTCAAAAAATCCTAATTATTTCGTCTAATTAGTAAATAGGCTTGTGAACCTAATACTTGTTCCAGTAGTCCTCCTGGGAACAATCCTTACTCATCCTACATACAAACTCACCTCGTATACTTGCGAGTGTGTGAGAGTTTTCAAAAACCTAGTCAACATTTCACCAAACGTGAACATCTAAATGGACAATGTGAGGTTTGTATAGGATCAAATGAAGAATTGAATTATGTGTCTAATACAACCAACATACTCAAGGAATCCTTCCAAAGTCCATGGGAATATTTATAACCTAACTTGGAGTAATCATCCAAAATTCTCTTGGAGCAACCAAAATAGCCAACAAAATCCTCCTTAACAACCCAACCCTCAACCACAAAATTTCCAAAACTAAGCATCTTTATCTTCTAGATCTTATCAACCCCCTCACCAAAGGAATTTCTAAACCAACTCTTATCAATCCCAATCAAATCCTCTTTATCCTAAAAACTAACCGAGGCCTCAATATAAATGACATAACCCTCCACCACTCTTGAGCTACAATCAAAACTTCCATAGAAAGGGTGAAGATCTCCAAATGCAATTTGGAAATTTGAAGAGAGATTATGAATTTCAAAGGAGAGAAATGAGAATCAAAGGAGAGAAATGGAGAATCCAATTAGGGAGTACAAGAATTTAAAAGCCACTACAAGGAATTTAGAGATACAATTGGGGTAAATGGCTAGACAACAAAGTGAAAGGCCTCTTGGGGGGCTTTGCCAAGCAAACAATTCCCAATCCAAGAGAATTGATGTGAACCCTGTAGATAAACTGATGAGACCCAGAATCGATGTGGAACCCAATAAAGCCTAAACAAATTCAACTTGACGGAATTAAACCCGTTGATTAAGAAATCAAGAATTTAAAGTATCTGCTTTCGACTGTATGAGATATCGACCCGTTGTCTATAACGAGACAAGAACTGATAGTGTTCAAGATAGGTAATTGCAAGAATCAATCTTACAAAATACCCAAGTCTTTGGAAGACAAGTTGGAGGATTTTCTCACAAAGTTTTTTTCCTGAATGTATGATGAATGAATAATTGGATGGGGAGGTGTTTTTAACGTAACAGGGGGCTGGCCAAACACTAAAAAATAGGCCTAATACTAATAAGAAACAACCTTGTTAAATCCTAGCAAACATTGGATTGGAATACTAGACATAAAATTAGCTAAGCTAACATTGATATAGGCTGATATTTTTACCCAAACCTAAAACAAAAAGCCTATAAACAAATGCTGAAAAATAAATCCTAATTTAGTTAGGAATGGATGGTCGAATAGGGCCTTGGTCCAAATTAGGGTTTTTCGAACCCTTCATGACGCTCTTCAATTCTTGGACTTCTTGTACTTGAATCATCTTGGAGTTGGGCTTCTAAAACATGCACAGGCCTCTTAAATTATGCTTGAATGAATTCTTGTTCCCCGTTTATAAATAATAATGCTTGTAGGTCCAAAATCTCCTTGACAAAGCCCAACATGGCTTGGTGCAACTTTTTGGCCCTTGACCTCGTGATGGGTCTGATTGGAACTTGAATTGGATCCACTCCTTGAGCTTGTTCCATGACCCCATCACTTCTTCTTGTCTCATGTGTGCATCATCTCCCTTCCCCTTTAGGTGATTTGTCATCGAATCATTTCCTACATCAAAATCAAAAGGAAAAAGATTAGTCACATTATATGTTGCTCTAACATTATGCTTACCAGAAAGGTCGATCTGTGTAGGCATTGTCATTAATTCTTTCAAGCACTTGAAAAGGTCCATCCCCACGATAATCCAATTTAGATTTCCATTTGTTTGGGAATCTTTCCTTTCAAAAATGTACCCAAACCAAATTCCTGGTTGGAAACCACTTACTTTTTACCCTTCTCGGGCCTCGTGGCATTATGTTGGTTCGTTTTAAGCATTTGTTGCCTAACTTGCTCATGGATAGATTTGATTAACTTAGCCCTTTCTGTCCATCAAAACTAGTTAGTTCCTTCACAGGCAAAGGAATGAAATCTAAAGCTATTAGTGGATTAAAACCATAAACAACTTCAAATGGAAAAAAACCAATTGAAGAATAAATTGCACGATTATAAGGAAATGCTATAAGGAATGAAATCTAAAGCTATTAGTGGATTAAAACCATAAACAACTTCAAATGGAAAAAAAAAAACTAGTTGAAGAATGAATTGCACGATTATAAGGAAATTCAACAAATGGCAAACAATCCCCCCAAGGCTTCAGAATGTACTAGGCTTAGTATTTCTTTAAGATAGCTCACAACAAAGTTCCTAAAGTTCTATTGAGCACTTCAGCTTGGCTATCAGTTTGAGGGTGACATGCAGTAGAAAATAGCAATTTAGTACCCAATTTCCCCGATAAGGCATGCAAAAAAATGACTCAAAAACTTGACATCTCGGTCATTAACTATAGTGTTAGGAACCCCATGCAAATGAACAACTTCCCTAAAGAACAAGTCTACAATATGCACAGCATCATCACTTTTATTCAATGTTTTGAAAACTGGACCGATCATTGAACCGGTGGCCTGTCCGGTTCCTGGTTCGACCGATCCAACCGGCCAGATCAGGTTGTTGCCTTTTTTTTTTTTTTTAGTGTGATATAATTTAAAGTGACTTAAAAATTAAAATACATTTCTATGAAATCCAAAAACTAGAGTACCACATCATCTCCAAGTTGAAAATAACTTGCCAAGTACCAACATCATCTCCAAGTTCAACATTAACCTATCCAACATCATTTTCATCAGTTGAGTTCAAAAAACTAACAATAATAGTTCCACATAACATTGTCTACATTCCCAAACAAAGAAACAAATACAACAAAGAAACAAGTACAACATATAACATTACAACTGAACTGTCATTTTCTTAATTAACATAATCAACATCAAATGAAGATTAAAACAAAATACAATCATCTCAGAACTTCACTTCATGACTATCTCAGTTTAGCTATTCATCATCTTCATCAATAACACCAATATCCCCACGTTGAAATGATTCCAAATCCACATCTTCCCCAAATTTATCATCATTATCATCATCTAAAAATAAAAATAAAAATAAAAATAAAATTATATATATTAATAAAAAACAACAAAATAAAAACAATAATATTAATAAAAAATAGTATAGTACAATAGTATAATTTACAATGAAAATTTAGAAAAATTCAAAAAAATTTATTTCAAACCAACCTTCAACTTGTTGAGAATTCGAACATTGAACATCTTCATCCACAGGTAATTCTTCAAGTCCTTAGCCTCCAACTCCTCATAATCAAGCTCCCCGACTAGTTCTTCTTCCACTACCCAAAATTTTGTTTTATCAATCGACTCATAATCAACAGGATCATAAGATCTCTTTCGATTAGTCCTACAAAATAACAAAATATACATAACTTATTAATCTACTAATTTATTTAAACAAAGAACAAAATGTAGATAACCAAAATGTTACCTGCATTGCAAACGCAAATTGTAATGGACATGCACAAGATCGTTAAGTTTCTGATGCTCCAATCGATTCCTTTTCTTCGTGTGAATGCGTTCAAAGACACTCCAATTGCGTTCACAGTCGGAAGAAGATGCAGTTTGACTCAAAATTCTAATTGCCAGCCTTTGCAAATTTGGAGCATCACAACCAAACAACTTTCACCAATTTTCTATCACAAACATATCATATTGAAAATTAAATATATAACCTCAAATATTAAAACGTAATATTGTCAGAAATTTTAAATGATAAAAAAAATTACTACATGTGAACATGTGTAGTCGATCTGTCCTGCTAGTATTAAGAGCAAGCCTCAGTCCAAAACTACCTCCCGCTCTCAAAACATTGCAATCTCATGTGTAAATTTTGTGTGATCACACCAATCCACATATGTTTCAATATAATCAAATAAATCATTTGTGACTTCTTTAATTCCAACATACGTAGGGTCTTATTGAAAAGTGGGTTTCAAGAAATAAGATGCATTATGAAAATTTTTGCGCAACATTTTATCCCATCAGAAATTGATAATACCAATATATGGCTTGCATAATCTGTCTTTGTATTTAAAAAGCTTTCTAATACCTTCAATTGCTCTTTCCATTCCTTAATAAACATAACCCATTGAAGGCTTTTCATCAACATCACATACACGTAATAATCGAATAAGAGGTCCCGTGATCCTAACAAGAATCAAACAATTATTCCAAGGCTTATCATCCAAAATAATTTGCTTGGCCGTTTTCCCTTTGACCATTTTTAAAAAAATTTTGTAATCTCCACTTGTAATATGTGACTAAAGCTTGCAAATTTTCTTTCCAATCATACAAACTTTTTAATGATATAAAAGTTGTAGCAAATCCAGTTTCCCCAGGATGAATAATCTCCTTCCATCCTTTGCTTTTCCTCAACCAATTCAAAGTGAACTTATGATTATACATAAATACAGTCACCGTTGAAGCAAGATCTACAAGAGCTTTTACATCAAATAATTCACCAAAAATCAAGTTGATACGATGAGCAGCACAAGGTGACCAACAAATAGTAGGATCTCTTTCACTAATTTTTAATCCAGTAGCCTTATAGTTACTAGCATTATCAGTAACCATATGCACCACATTCTATGGACCAACAATTTCAGCAATTTTAGTAAATAGATTACACAAATTTTCAGAGTTTGATTCAATATCTGATGCATCTACAGATTTAATGAAAGATATACCGTTGGAAAATAAACTAAGAAATTAACCAATGATCTTTGCCTACAATCTTTCCACCCATCACCCATTATAGTACAATTGTTGAACCAAATTTAGCCCAATTACTACGAAGGGAATCAATTACTAATAGTACTTCTTTTTTAACATCTCGTAACAAAGGGACTCGTATAGCATGACAAGATGGACCTTTATATCCATGTCCCATAGATGCTATTTGATCAATAGCTCTTTGATAAAATGGAGAATTAACGGCATTTATAGGAATGCAAGCATCATAAAACCAAAGAGCAATAGCCATGTTCGTTGCAATTTTTCTTTACTTTGCAAACAAGCCTTAATAATGGGTTGCGAAGTATCACATCCACCTTTAAAATAAGCGTCATACCTCTCATGGCTTTTCTCTTTCCTTTACTCGCTGATGCTTTTACCATATTGATTGAAACTCCTTCGGCTAGAGGAAGAGGAATTTCTTGAATATCATCACCATCAAAATCATTCACAGAGCGACCATATGGATTTTGTTCCCAAAAATCTGCTCTCTTTTCTTTAGATTTTTGTGCATACTCCTTCAAAAATCCTAAAATTGCCATGCCTTACTTCTGGAATGACCTTTGTGCGTGGAGCAACATTAACTACTTCTCCTGCTAAGTGTAGCTTCATACGATGAATGCCACCACCAGCAAATGGATTGTTACAAAACCTACAAATCAAGACTTTTCTTCATTTTTCATTGATGGCTTCACTTATGTATTTCCATGTTATATCCATTTTTTGTCTGTGACTTTGACTTAAACTTGTGGATTTCGTATTGCTAAATGCTCCCAAAGGTAAAGAATGCGAGTCGCTACCCGTAGCATCTATTATCCTGAAAATTTTACAAAATAGATAACAATGTTAATTAATTTAATTTTTTTTGTTTACAAAATTATTTTTATTTAAGTAGTATTGTTATGAGTGAAAAAACCCCATATGAGAAAACTAGACTAAAAACTAACATGAAAGAAACAATGAAAATAAATGAAAGAAAAATAGATAAAAAATAACAGAAAAGAATTAACAAAATAAATGCAGAAAAATAAACAAAAAACAATGGAAAAAATAATAAAAATATAAACAAAAAACAATGGAAAAAATAATAAAAATAAATTAAGGAAAAATAGATTAAAAAAATTGCAGAAAAAAGAGAAAATAAATACAGGAAAAATAGAAACAAAATAAGAGAAAATAAATAACAAAATAAATGCAGGAAAATAGAGAAGAAATAACGGAAAAGAAATAAGAAAAATAAATGCAAGTAAAATAGACAAAAAATAACAAAAAATAAATAATAAAACTAAATGGAGGAAAAATAGACAAAAAATACAAAATAAAATACAAAATAAATGCATGAAAAATAATAAAAAAGAAATAAAAAAATAAATGTATGAAAAATAGAAAAAAATTGTGGAAAATAAATAATAAAAATAAATGCATGAAAAATACACCGAAAGTTACATAAGAGCAATAACAACATACATATAGGAAAGATGGACAAGAAAAATAATAGAAAAAATAACAAAATAAATGCACGAAAAGTAGGAAAAATAATATAAAAGAAATACACAAATATAACTTACCAATTATCTAGATGGAAAGGTGGAGTGGAAGAGATAGTGGAGGAAGTGAGGAGTTGAGAAGAAGCAAAGAGGAGGAGCCAAAGCACTAGGTGGAGGCGGCTAGAGAGTAAGAGTGAAAAGAAGAATGGACAAAAAAAAGCAAGAAGAAGACGAGGGATTTGAGATGAGAAGAATCTAGATATCTTCAAAAGGGTCAAAAAAATATTGTGTGGTGGTGCTGCTGCTATTCACATGTAGGAGGCAGGAGGACCCTTTTTTTTTTTTGAAAGTGAAAAATTGAAAAGTTTTGATTGAACCGATTTTTACTGGTTTTCACGGTTCAATCTGGTTTGCTGTGGTTTTTGTTCCACTCAGATATATATTGGATCGAACTGGTGATTTTTAGGGGTTCGCGATCCAACCATTCTGGTTCGGTTTCAAAATTTTGGTTTTATTACAAGGTATGAATTGTGCCATTTTAGGAAACCTATCCACTACCACAAAAATTGAATCAATGACCCTTTGTAGTTCTTGGCAATACTAAGACAAAATCCATGGACACATCGAACCAAGGGTGACTCGGAATAGCCAAAGGCATGTAAAAACCAAGAGGATTAACTTTGGACATAGCTTTCTTACAACTAAGACACTTAGCACACACATGTTAAACATATTTGCGCATGTTAGGCCAAAAAAGTATTCTTTAAGCATACCTAATGTCTTAGCCACACCAAAATGACCCATGAGATCTCCTCCATGTGCTTCCTTAACAAGTAATTCATGTAATGAGCAATTAGGAAGGCACAATTTATTCTCACGAAAAAGATAACCATCATGCTGATAAAACTTATCAAAACCAGTCGACTTACATGCCTCAAACACATTTGAGAAATCAAGGTCTTTAGCATACAAATCTTTTATATGCTTAAAACCAAGAAATTTAGTTTTTAATGTTGAAATCAAAGCATATCAATGAGACAATGCATCAGCAACTACATTATCTTTTCCTTGTTTATATGGGCTGCACAACATAAGGGAACATTTCAATGAATTCTAACCAATGTGCATGACATCGATTCAACTTACCTTGGCCCTTCAAAAATTGCAACAACTCATGGTCCGTCCAAATTACAAATTCTTTAGACAATAGACAATGTTACCAATTTTGCAATGCCCGCACTAATGCGTAAAGCTCCTTATCATATGTCGAGTAGTTCAACGTGGCTCCATTTAGGTTTTCACTGAAATACGTAATTGGAAGTCTATCCCGCATCAAAACTGTGCCCATACCAATATCAGAAGCATCACATTCTACTTCAAAAGGTTTAGAAAAATCCAGTAAAAGTAAAACTGGTGCAGTAAACAACTTAACCTTGAGCGTCTGAAAAGTACGCTCTTGTGCCTCACCCCACTTAAAACCTACTTCATTCTTGATTATCTCAATGAGAAGGGCAGCTATAGTGCTGAAGTCTTCCACAAACCTGCGGTAAAAACTTGCTAAACCATGAAAACTCCATACTTCAAATTAATTTCTCCATGTTAGTAGGAGCCGGCCAATTACTAATGGCCTTGACCTTTTCTCTATCAACCTCAATACCTTCCGAACTAATAACAAAACCAAGAAAAACAACTTCATTCATGCAAAATGAGCACTTTTTTTAGATTAGCATAAAGTTTTTCTTTTCTTATAGTTTCAAGTACTAGATATATGTGCACAAGATGTTCATCTAACGATTTGCTGTAAATCAAAATATCATCAAAATAAACAACAACAAATTTCTGTAAGTTATGGTTCATTAATCTCATGAAAGTACTTGGTGCATTTATTAAACCAAAAGACATGACTAACCACTCATAAAGACCAAATTTGGTTTTAAAAGTAGTTTTTCATTCATCCCATTCTTTTATGTGAATTTGGTGATATCCACCTTTTAGATCAATTTTAGTGAAAATCTTAGAACCATATAATTCGTCTGGCATGTCATCAAAATGAGAAATAGGATGGCGATTGATATAAAATTTATAATCTCCTAATCCAACAGTCTGTTAACTAGATAATGCACCGCAAGTGTACGAGATTAATAGTATATAGCGGAAGTAGGGGTCAACCCACAAGGATTGGTTTTGCAATTACCGGTTATTTGACTCAAACGCTATTTGAAGAAATCATTGTGGAAGAGATTTGACTAAATTAGTCTAAGAACTAAAATTATAATTAATCTATGAAAGCAAATAAACTACTTTAACCATTAATCTATGAAAGCAAATTAAAGAAAACATTAAATTTGAAAACAAATCTAACTATGTAACCCTAGAAAGCATTAAATGATAAAAGAATCATAAACGAGAACTAAATAACATAAGAAAAATTTAAGAAGCTTTAAGAATGCTTCACTAATGAAGAATTGCAAGTTCTTGGTCCAAGGTTGTCAATCTTGAACCTCCTCTTCAATCCTTCTTAAAAATAAATAAAACCCTAGTATAATCTAAAGAATTTCTATTCTAATATATAATCTAACTAATAGCTGCTATGTTGTGCTCAATGATATCTCTCCTCATAATGGATATTCATAGGGTTACATCAGGGTTTTAGACCCCTAAGATGATAAAATACGTTAAAACTTGATAAGGAGTCCAAACGGGCTGAGAAAACTTCCAAAACAAGCAATTCACATTACCAGCTGCTCGGCGTGCACACATGTGAAATTTTCAGTAGCCATAACTCTTTTTTTCTCGAATGGCGCACATGCGCAAGCTTTTACTCGTGCACGTCCGCGCTCTGCACTCTACTTCAAACTCAACCTCGAATTTAACCTTGATGCCAATAGAATTTGCGAAAATGTAAAACATAAAAGTTGTAGCTCTTTATTGTATCTTTCTAAAACATCTTGAATCACCTCAATTGGAGCTTCGAAGACAGAGTTATACTTAATCTACCAAACTATGTCAGAATCACTCCTCGCCGGTGCACGATATTCCAATTTTGTAATTTTCCTCCACTTTTATGATCTATTTGACTCTTTCTTTGCTCAAACCCTAAAAAACTCAAAAAGTAAACCATTTTATTTCATAATTACTCAATTTGGTACAAATTATATTACAAATGAAGGTAAACACACATAAAATATACAACATTTACAAGCTTATCAACTACCTCATACTTAGTTTTTGATCGTCCTTGAGTAGAACATAGAAATAAATCACAAACATACTCAACACATCTCATCAATTATCCACATGAATAATCATGGACTAAAATATGATAAAGAAAATAGTCAAATGATAATAAATCTCTTTACATGAATTCCAGGGTAGGTGGTATATAGCTATACAAAAAATAACTTTTAGGACACTCAGATCAAATCATGCAAGCCCTTTGAATTTTTCTAAACACTCCATAGCTTACTCTTCTTACATTTCTTCACTAATGTAGACAACTAACTCGACTTAAATTTTGTAGGACTTTTAGCTTGTAACGTAAGGCTAGGGTTTTGGCTAACAAAGATAGGGAAAAGGATAAACAAAAAAGAAAAAGAGCTTTAAATTAATGATGGCCAGACACATCAACATAAAACTTCTTTTTGAATATTAAAATACCTATTCTTCGAAGAAGTAACCCCACACTTAATTCTCCAAACACCTATAAAAATTTTGTGCAACAAGCAAAATAAAATCATACCTTTTCAATTTCAACCCTTCTTACCAACACCTTGTAAAAATATCTCCTTACTTCATTTTTTTCTTTTTTTTGATTCCCCAAAATGGTTACCAGTGATAGGCATTACCTACAAAAAAAAATCTATGCAAGTACCAGTGATAGGCACTATCTGCTAACACTCCAATGCAGGTGCTAGTGATGGGAACCACCTGCTATGGTCAACAAACTTTTTTTACACCCCTACACCTTAAATTGTACACCATTCATTCTAACACTCTCATACAACTACCTTCTATCCTTATATCCCTTAATAATTAATGTGGCATTCAAACTCTTAAAGGACATTTAGGATAACTCACAAAGGTAGATAAAAAATGAGTTAGACAAAAATGAGTGGTGCTTCTGTCCATTAGCACTAACAAAACAAATTAAGGCTCAAATAGGGTTTGAATGATAGATTTTACAGTAATAGTAGGCTTGAAAGGCTCAAATGTCCGAAGAAATGCCTACACTCATCTTTAAATCAAATCAAGTTATCTAAAATTTTGCCTCGAAAATGTAATAAAGCAAGTGTTTGGAGTGCAAATATAAGTGAATCTACTCAATTATCTCTTAGTGCAAAAAAGGAACAACATTGTAAGGCTATTAGTGCTCAAAAATTAGAAATCATGCTAGGAAAATATTAACACCGACGACCCTACTCATGACAAATTTAGCTAAAAAATTATCGAGTAGAAAACTAAAAAAACATGCTAAGCAATTTGTGAACAAAATTTTCAAAAATTTGAAAAGCTCTCAAATCAAAAGCTAAGCTACAAATATAAAAGCAAAAATTGAACAAAATGAAAAAACAAAACACAAAACCAATAGAAATTAAGAAACTCCCCACACCACGCTTATTGAATAGCATTGTCTCGAATGCAATCGAAATAAAAGCAAAAAGAGGGAAAGGGAAAGCTTCTCTAGAAATGAAGAACGGTTGGTGCAGAATATCCCATCATAAATAACTGCGAGGCGAGTTGAAACTTGTGAACTACTTATAACTATACTTGATTAATCTACCATCACTATCATCAACTATACAAGTATAACTAAAAGCAATTCACAATCTAAAACACATAAACTTAACTAATTAAGAGGCTTAAAACCTTCATTACCCTACCGGGTTCTTAAACTAAAGTACATAATAAATTAAAGCGTAAATAAACAAAACAGAATTAAAAGAAATACTCCCCTAGTAAAGCCAAGGAGGCTTGCCGAGGATATTGTAATCCGAGTAAATGTGCTCCACTTCTTAGCACATCCGAAATGCCCATGGAACTGAATTTTGGCATAACTAGATTGTCTCACGCCAACCTCCTCTAGAATGTTTCTTTCTTCTTTCACTCCTTCTTAAACCAGCCCTTTTACCACGAATACCCCAAATGGATTACCTCCTTGGTGATACCGGGACAAACTCACACTCATGTAATAGGAAAGTTGGTGATTCCTCTACATAAGCATCAAGTGTCTCAGTTGTTATAACTTCAACTTCATGAGGCTCTTGGGAACCGGTTTCTTCCAAGACAATTTCAATGATTCTTCTTGAACCGATTCTACACCCATTGGTAGGGAGGTTGGAGTTCAATGTTCTTCACCATTTACCACTCCTGGAATTTTGAAAGTTGGTCTTGTAACTGATTGTTGGATACGTCTTTCTCTTCACGAAATCTAGATATCTTTTCTTGAAGTTGACCTTGTTTTTCTCAGAGTTTAGCACTCTCTTCTCGAAGTTCTTGAATTCTAATCCACAAGTCCATTAATCCTACCTCATCAAACTCGTGGGTTGATGGGTGAAAGAACTGGGGCTCTATTGATTCATATAAAGGCTCTGTGGGTATAGGGAAAGAATAGGGATAATCTTGGTGACTTGAGAAAGAATTTGGATAGTTTCAGACGACCATCCCGTTTGATAATCAAAAGTGTATGAAGGATAATCATAAGAAACACGTTCATTGGTCACGCCTCCATAGTCACAAGGATGATAATATCCTTGGCATGAGTTATTCCAATTCATTCCTTACATGTTCTTATAACACGGACATAAAAACAAAATACAAAAGCAAATACTAACACAAAAGCACCCAAACAAGAAAAATGGGAGAATTTAGACTAGTAGCTAGCCAGAACTGTCCATTAAAAGAGAAACTTTTTGTATTTTTTAATAAAAGTGACATAAACCACAGGAAGGGAAAATATTTTTGGTCTTTTTTTTCAGAATATTGAAAACATACAACAAAATTAAAACAAATAAAACTAATTTACACTTCAAAGTAGTATTCTTGTCAAATTATACCAATATTGCCAATGACCCAATCCCTAACAATGGCGCCAAAAACTTGATACGTGAAATATCTAGTTATAAAATTTATAATCTCCTAATCCAACTATTAACTAGATAGCTATTCTAACGCACCGCAAGTATACGGGATCAATAGTATATAGCGGAAGTAGGAGTCGAACCCACAAGGATTGGTTTAGTAATTACTGGTTATTTGATTCAAACACTATTTGAGGAAATCATTGTGAAAGATATTTGACTAAATTAATCTAAGAACTAAAATTATAATTAATCTACGGAAGAAAATAAACTACTCTATCATTAATCTATGAAAGCAATTAAAGAAAGCATTAAATTTGAAAGCAAAGAAAACTATGTAACCCTAGAAAGCATTAAATGATAAAAGAACCATAAAAAGAGAACAAAGTAACATAAGAAAAATTTAAGAAGGTTTAAGAATGCTTCTCTAATGAAGAATTGCAAGTTCTTGGGCCAAGGTTGTCAATCTTAAACCTCCTCTTCAATCCTTCTTAAAAAATAAAGAAAACCCTAGTCAAATCTAACGAATTTCTCTTCCAATGTCTAATCTAACTAATAGCAGCCATGTTGTGCTCAACACCCCTCATAATGGAGCTTATTTATAGGGTTACATCAGGGTTTTAGACTCCTAAGATGATAAAAATACGTTAAAACTTGATCAGGAGTCCAATCGGGCTAAGAAAACTTCCAAAACAAGCAATTCACATCACTAGTTGCTTGGCATGCACACATACACAACATTTTTCCAGTGGCCACAACTATTTTTTTCTCGCTAGTGCACATGCGCAAGCTTTTCCTCCCGCACGTGCGCACTCTGCACTCTGGTTCAACTTCAACCTCAATTTTGACCTTGATATCGATAGAATTTGGAAAAATGTAAACATGAAAGTTGTAGCTATTTCTCTTGGCTTTCCAAAACATCTTGAATCATCTCAATTGCAGCTCGAACAAGAAAGTTATGCTTAATTCTACCAGATTATGTTAGAATCGCTCCTCACTGGTGCACGAAATTCCAATGTTCTAATTTTTCTCCACTTTTGCAATCAATTTGGACTCTTTCTTTGATATTACCCTACAAAACTCAAAATAAACCATTTGACTTATCTCATAATTACTCAATTGCTCAAATTACATTACAAACAGAGGTAAACAACACATAAAATATACAACATTTACGAGCTTATCAGCGATCTTTACCATAATTTGGTTTATTGTGCGACAGACTACGTACATATGCCATGATGCATAATGCTTTGGCACTAGAATCACCTATATAGCACACAGACTCATAATCTCCCGCACACGTCCTTGAGCCATTAGTTCCTCAACTTGTTTTGAATTTTCTTCGTTTGGCTCTATAGGTGGGTTTGTTTGGGATAACGGCAATCGGGACAAAATCAATTTACTGCTCAATACCCTTGATAGGTGGAAAACCAGGGGAATCTCTTTGGGGATTACATCCTTGAACTCCTACAAAAGAGAAACAAAATATTTCAGCAAGGCCGGATCAAGGTCAGACTGAACAAAATAATTCTCCATAAAAATAGTAAAAACATAGGCAAATTTAAAGTCATAGCTGACTGAACCTCTTTGAACCCTATAAAGTAAATTGGCGTTCTTTTTCAACTTCTTTCCCTTAGAATTTTCAAACTTAACCAAGTCACCTTTAGGGTTTTCAGATTTAAGGGTGTCATTAGGGTTTTCCACTTGCTTACCCTTTTCCAGTCCAGCTTTTTCCTCATAATATTCATCAAATGAATTCCTTATGTACAATTTCTCTTTACTCACTTGATGTGGAGGCAGTGGCTTAAGTACAATCTTTTGTCCATCGATAAAGAATGTATACTTGTTAGGATGGCCATCATAGTTAGTGTGTTTATCAAATTGCTATGGTTTACCTAACAAGATGTGACATGTTTGCATTGGCACAATATCACACAAAATTTCATCTGTATGCTTTCCAATAGCTAATGACATTAAATCTTGTTTAGTTACTTTGACCTCACTACATTCATTAAGCCATTGCAATTTATACGGGCGTGGATGCTTTAGACAAGGCAAACTCAATTTGTCCACCATTAACTTACTCACGACATTGACACAACTGTGTAGACCACCATCCATTATTAAACCACATGCACGACCTTGAACAACATATTTGGTAAAGAAAATATTCTCACGTTGTACCTCATTTTTGTCGTCCTTGGTCTATGTATGAAGCTCCCGCAATACTACCAAGGCGGGTATCTATGAAAGATTCTCTAGCTCTTCTTTATCATCACTAGGGCCCACCAATACTGGCATGGAGTCATCTTCATCGTCACTCCCTTCACTTGCCATTTCATTCCAATGCATGAAGAGTGCATGCATGTTGGGACAATCATTTGCATAGTGACCTGTACCCAAACAACAATAACACTAATATCACATCTACGTTTGATAGTGTTAGAAGATGCTCCTTTAATTAAGGAATCCATAGCATGTCTAACAAGTTTATGTTCGGATTCATTATTTTTAGGATTTGTTGGTCGATTTTGAACTTGATTAGCCCAAGAAGAATTATTGTTAGACCAATTCCTATGCCAATTAGTGCTAGACTCACCTCTAGGATTGTAATCTGACCAACATTTTTAAGTTGCCTTTCCATTTTAATGGCTTTTTCAATCATATATTGTAATTCAATTTAATGATGCAGCTATACAATGTTGGCAATTTCCCTATTAAGCCCACATAAGAATCTAGCCATAGTGGCTTCTCTATTCTCAACTACATTAGCCCTCATTAGACATCTTTGTAGCTCCCTATGGTACTCTTGTACAGATTTACTACCTTGCCTTAAGGTTTGCAAAGTTTGATGCAAGTCACGATGATATGTAGAAGGTACAAATCTTTGGTTTAATGCAGCTTTTAAATATGTCTAATCATTAATTGGTAGCTCTCCACACCTAATTCTACTGGTTTTAAATTGATCCCACAACTCTAAAGCATAATATCTAATGATGCAATAGCTTATTGAGCTTTCTTTCATTCAGAGTAGTTATGACAATCAAAAGTAACCTCTACCATCTTTTCTCATTCGAGATAAACATTAGGATCGAGATTACCTTGAAATGTAGGGATAGGAAGATCAATTTAGTGTTACTAGTATCATCATCAACCTTACTACCTTCTTGCACATGGCGTCGAGTCCTCAACCTTGCACCTACATCATATATCTCATTGTCAAATTCATACAAATTGGAATCGTAATTGACATACGTACCTCGACAAGCTTGTGCGGCTCTATGAGTATAAGGCTCATCTTGACTAGCTTATGGAGGTGTCTCAATCCTCCCTTTAGTTAACATCTAAGGCATTAACCCTTGAACTGGGCCCTTCTTGAGACATGTTAAATCTGCAAAAATAAACTAAAACACAAGGAATTCAAGAATTAGGGTTAGTAAGAACTAAGAAAGACCTCACAACACTTCCTGAGTGTTTAGGCTCAAATTTAAAGATGTCACATAATTTTACTCGTGTTTCACTCAAACCCAAGCTTTCACCCTCTAATGAACTCGCCACTCTTGCCTTTTTTCTCTTGTTTAAATTCTCCACAAAGTCTTTTCACAGACTTGAAAGCACAAAGCAACAGAACGACACAAACAATTACCAACACGTAGAACATAATCGATAGTTATAGACTAATGAAGCAAAGAAATAACAAAGTAATGGCAGATCAATTTATCAAAGAACACACACTGAGCACTTTAGAAAGTCAAACAATACAAATGTCAAACAAACTAAGGTTTTGGTTTAGAAAGAATTAACCGAAGGGAACAAGGGTATTTTTTGTATTTCACCATTTTTTTTCATATATAATTCGAGAGTAAAATATGAACAAAACTTGAAAAGAATATAAATAAATTTTAGTCGAGAATTATACAATAGGAAAGTAGGAAAATTGCAACACTTTACTTCAAATCCCAACTGGAAAAGAACTAGAACTACTACTAGTTGGAAATAGGAATTAGTGTAATCCAAGTGGAACAAGGATTCAAGTGAATGTTTTATTCCAACTAAGAAAAGGATTGCAAATATGTACGAATATGGAAAAAGGAATTAGTACAAATTTCTAATGCAAGAAGGACTTGGAGTAACCCTAATTCAACTAGAGTCAGAATTTGACCTCTTTTCTCTCTTTTTTTTTTCCTTGACTTTTTTTTTACGGCCTATAGTATGAATTCCCAGCAACAAAATACCTCCAAAACTTGGCACAAAACAACCAAAAAATTGAAGCACAAGAAAATAGCAAACAAGGAAACCCGAGAAACGGTTAGGGTTAAATGATTTTTTCGAATTTTTTTCTGGATTTTCTCACAGAAAAAATATGCACAAAATCAGAAACCAATCCCAGCAAAATTTCCATAAAAATATCGATGGAAAGAATCAAGAATAAAGCGTCAACCAGCGAAACCCAAAAAAAATGGTTTAGGGTTTATTTTTTTGAATTGGATATTTTTGTCAAAAGAACACAACAAGAATGAACAATATACGAACAAGCTGAATTTTTTTTTTCCAGATGAATAGTAATAATGAACAGTTACATTTTTTTTTTTTTTGAATAAACTGACAAACAGCAAGAGAACAATTTAAAGATGTATGAAATAAGAGTCAACTGGAAACAAACATGTTTAGGAACCAAAGCTTTGATACCACTCTGATGAGAACCCCGTAGATAAACTAATGAGACTGGAAATTAATGCAGAACCCAAAAATGCCAAAACAAATTGACTTGATGAATTCAAACCAGTTGATTAAGAAATCAAGAATTTGAAGTATTTGTTCTCAATTGTACGAGATATCCACCCATTGTATGTAACAAAAGAAGAACATATGGTGTTCAAGATAGGTAGTCGCAAGAATCAATCTTACAAAATATCCATATTTTTAGGACACAAGTTGGAGACTTTTCTCACAAAGCTTTTTCCTGAATATAGATGAATGAATAATCGGCTGGGGAGGTGTTTTTAATCTAACAAGAGGCTGGCCAAACCTCACAAAATTGACCTAATACTAATAAGAAACAAACTTGGTAAATCCTAGCAGACTTAGATTGGAATACTAGACATAAAATTCGCTAAACTAACATTGATATAGGCTGATATTATCACCCCAAATAAAACAAAAATCCTATAAACAAATACTGAAAAATAAATCCTAATTTAATTAGGAATGGATTGCAAAATAGGGCCTTGGCCCAAATTAGGATATTTTGAACCCTTCGTGAAGCTCTTTAATTCTTGGAATTCTTCGACTTGAATCTTCTTGGAGATGGACTTCTAAAACATGCACGGGCCTCTTACCATGAGCTTGAATGAATTCTTGTCCTCTATTTGTAAATAATAATGCTTGTTAGTCCAAAATCACCCTGACAAAGCCCAGCATGGCTTGGTGAAACCTCTTGGCCCTCGATCTCGTGATTAGTCCGATTCGAACTTGAATTGAATCCACACCTTGAGCTTGTTCCAAGATCCCATCACTTGTTCCTTAGCTTGTGTGTGCATCATTAAGAGCCATTACAAGGAATTTAGAGATATAATTGGGGCAATTGGCTAGACAACAAAGTCAAAGGCCTTTGAGAGCTTTGCCAAACAAACAATTCCCAATCGAAGAGAACAAAATCAGGCGACTATACGAATTTAAGAGCCACTACAAGGAATTTAGAGATCCAATTGGGGCAATTGGCTAGACAACAAAGTGAAGGGCCTTTGGGAGCTTTTCCAAGCGAACAATTCCCAATCCGAGAGAACAAAATAGGAGGGAACAAGTTCAACCTATCATACTTAGAAGTGGCAAAGCATTGGAAGAGAGAGTTGGGAATGGTTCTTCATCATCAAAGGGTCAAGGGAAGAAAAAGGTTGATGATAGTGATGAAGGTAAAGGAAAAGTCTTCAAAGGGCCCAGGTGAAATGATTAAAGAAATCACTAAGCCCAATGGGCAACATAAGGAAAGATCCTACCTTCCAATTGTCAAAGCAAGCTAGAGTGCCATTTCCACAAAAGTTGAAAAAAGAGGAAAAGACAAAGAAGTTCAAAAAGTTCCTTGATGTATTTAAAAAGATTGAAGTCAACATACCATTCATGGAAACACTTGAAAATATGTCCACATATGCTAAATTGATGAAACAAGACATTCTCACATCAAAGAGAAAACTCCATGGAGATGGAATTCTATGCTTGACAAAGAATTATTGTGCATTGATCACAAAGAACTTACCTTCCAAGTTTAAGGATTCAGGTCTTTTTCCATACCTTGTGAAATTGGTGGTGTTCAATTTGAGAAGGCCTATTATGTCTTAGGAGTTTCCATTAATGTCATGTCTTACTCGGTCGACAAAAAGCTTAGTAGAGGATATTTGAAGCCCATTAGTGTATCTTTGCAACTTGCAGACTGGAGTATTAAATTTGCAAGAGAAATTGTTGAAGATGTGATCATAAAAATTGGCAAGCTTTACCTTCGGCATATTTCATAATTTTAGACATGAAGGAGGATAAAGAGATGGCGATAATTCTTGGAAGACCTTTCCTTGCAACCGGGCATGCAGTAATATACGTACAAGAAGGAAAGTTGGAATTTCGAACTAATTGTGAAATAGTTACTTTCAATATTATTGATTTATTAAAACTTCTTTCTTCTCTCTATTTGTGAAGATATCATGAGTATAAATGTAGTTGACGATTTAGTCAATGATTTTTGTAGTTACAAATTAAAGAAGTCTCCTTTAGAAAGAGCTTTGTTGAATCCAAGTGATGAAGTTCAAGAGGATGAAGAAGTTGTAGAGTGTTTGAACCAATTGGAGAATAATGCCCTCATTGCAAGAAAAGAAAGAGGAAAATAATGGTAAAGGAAAAGGAGAGGTCTTCGAACCATGAACCCCCCAAAGTGGAACTTAAACCTTTCCTTACTCACTTGATGTATGTCTATCTTGGTGACAATGAGACCTACCCGTTGATTGTGAATTCTTCATTGACTAGTGAACAACTTACAAAATTGATTGTGGTTCTTAAAATATATAAAAATGCTATTACTTAATCTATTAATGATATTAAGGGAATTATCCCTTCCGTGTGCATGTATAAGATTTTGTTGAATAAGGGGAATAAACCTGTAAGGCAACCTCAAAGGAGGATGAACCCCATTTTGAATATAAGAGGTACTAAGTAAGAAGGTAATGAATCTTTTAAATGCCGGTATAATCTACCCTATTGATGATAATGAGTGGATTAGTCCCACTCAAGTTGTTCCAAATAAGGGTAGTAACACCTTTATAATTAGTGAGACCAATGAGCTCTTCCCTTCCAGATTGTTTATGGGATAGAGTATGTGTATTGATTTTTCAAATTTGAATAAAGCCACTCGTAAAGACCATTTTTCCTTACCCTTCATTGATCAAATGCTTAAAAGGTTGGTCGGTTATGCTTATTAATGCTTGCTTGATTGATACTCCAGGTATGTTCAAATTGTCATATGCCTAGAGGATCATGAGAAAACAACCTTCATATAGGAGAAAGTCCTTTGGGTTTTGTAATGCTCCTAGAATATTTCAACATTGCATGTTTGCCATTTTTCATGATATGGTGGAGAAATGCATAGAGATTTTTATGGATGATTTTAGTGTTTATAGGATATCTTTTGATGACGTTGATTGAACTTGTCTAGTGTGTTGAAAAGATGTGTAAAGACCAATTTGGCCCTTATTGGGAGAAATGTCATTTTATGGTGCAAGAGAGGATTGTCTTAAGACAAAGTCTCATCTAAGGGAATAGAGGTTGATAGGCAAAGGTAGAGGTGATTGAAAAGTTGCCTCCACCTATTTTCATTAGAGGGGTAAGAAGCTTTCTAGGTCATGCGGGGTTTTATAGAATATTCATTAGAAACTTTTCACCTATTGCTAGACTTTTGTGGTCTTTGCTTCAAAAAGATTGTATTTTCAACTTTGATGATTCTTGTTTGTATGCCTTGAATGAGTTGAAACACGCTCTTGTTAATGCACTAATTATTGTTGTACCAAATTGGTCTCTTCGATTTGAACTTATTTGTAATAGAGTGATTATTCAATCGGTGCCCTTTTGTATCAAAAGATTGATAAAATATTGTAGTCATCTACTATGCAAGTAGGACCATGAATGATACACAAATGAATTATTCCAATTAATTACTACAGAAAAGGAACAACTTGCTATATTATTTGCATTTTACAAGTTTAGATCTTACCTTAATGGTTCCAATACAATTGTACACACAAATCACATTGCATTGAAGTATTTATTCTTTAAACAAGATGAAAAACCACACTTATTAAGATGGATCCTTCTTTTGCAAGAGTTCGATTGGGAGGTTATGGACAAAAATGGATTTGAGAATGTTTTGGTAGACCATTTATCAAGAATTGATGAATCTAAACTTATGATTCAATACAGAAAGACCATTCTAGAAGAGGCATCATTTGAGAAATTGTTTGAAGTTAGGGAAGCAAATCCTTGGTATCTGGACACTGCAAACTACCTAGGAGCAAGGTTGGTACTAAGCATGACGAATACAAATGAAAGAAAAAAATTCCTTGCAGAAATCAAGCATTATTTTTGGGATGAACTTTAATTTTTCTGGAGATGTAATGACCAAATCTTAAGGAGATATGTTCTGGAAGTGAAGGATATCTTGAATGAAACATTGTCATTCATATCCCTTAGGAGGCCACCATAGAGCACAAAGAACATCATTTAAGGTTCCATAAAGTGGTTTATATTGGCCGAATATTTTCAAAAATTCAAGAAATTTTGTGCTTGAATGTGATGAATGCCAAAGGGTCAGCAATATTTCAAGGAGACGAGATACCCCTCAATGGGATTGTGGAGTTAAAAGTCTTTGATGCATAGGACATCAATTTTATGGGACTCTTTCCCACGTCATATTCTAACAAATTTATTTTAGTTACGGTGGATTATGTATCAAAACGGGTAGAAGCAATTGCCACCCTAACCAATTATGCAATAGTTTTCACCAAAGAACATCTTCTCCCGGTTTGGAGTACCAAGAACCATTATTAGTGACGGGAGAACGCACTTAAAGAACTCTCATTTTGAAGCTTTGATGCTGTAGTATAGGGTGAAGCACAAAATTACTCTAGCATACTATCCTCAAATTTCGGGTCAAGTTGAGGTGTCAAGGTGCTTCACCCATAGAGAATTGAAGAGAATCTTGAAGAAAATGGTCAACAACTTAAGAAGGGATTGGGCAATCAAGTTGAATGATGCTTTGTGGGCCTACCATACTACATTCAAAGCTCCGATTGGAATATCTCCATACTAAATGGTTTATGGCAAAGCATGTCATTTACTGGTGGAATTGGAGCATAAGGCTTATTGGGGGTAAAAGTCTAAATTTTGATTTGAAGAGAGCATGTGAAAAGACACTTTTAGATTCGAATGAGTTGGATGAGTTTCGCAAGGAAACATTTGAAAATTTGTTGATCTACAAAGAAAATATCAAAGCATGGCAAGATAAGCTCATTTTTAGGAAGGAATTCAAGGCTCAAACTCTTTCCGAGAAGCTTAAATCAAGATAGAATGGATCGTTTGAGGTAGTTCAATTTTTTTTCCCTATGTAGTGATGGAGCTTACTGGAAAGAAAGCTAATTTCAAGGTCAATGGATATCAGCTCGCGCATTATTTTGGAGGAGTCACTATTGAGGATGAACGTGAAACTACCCAATTTATTTGAGAATGATCAAGTCATGCCACAGTCAAGCTAATGACTATAAACAAGTTCTTACTGGGAGGCAACCCAAGCTTTAAATTCCATGTTTTTCTTATTTTTAGTGCCATTTCTTCTTTACTATTAATTTGGTTTGTTTTTGTTTGAATTTTGATTTGAAAAGTTTGCTTATGATTTGAATAAATTGTGCTAAGGAATGAGTGGGAAGTGTTTCTAATACTTGTGTTTTTTATGCTTGTAGGTGGTGAGAAAACTAAGGGTGAAGTGAGAAAGAAGAAGAAAATTTCACTAAGTAATGGTTTTACATTGTGCAGAAATTCAATTGGATGTCGTGACATCAAGCTTGTGATGTCTCGACATCAAGATCAATCGTTCAAAAATTTTAGAATGATGTTGCGACATCAACTTCAAATTTTCGAATAGCTAAAATTTTGTTACTGTTTCAATGTTGCGACACCGAACACATGAGTAGCTAGGGCACATTGACATTTGGTATCGTGACATCAAATATTTGATGTCATGACACCAAAGATGGGCAAAAACACGTTTTAGACAACTTTTTAGCTTTTCTACTCAATCCAAACCCCCAATTTCTTCAAGCCCTAGCCGACCCTCACTTTTCTTCTTCACTAATTACTCTTTTTTTTTTCAATAACTCTTCCATAAATCCACCACAAATCCAACCAAACAAATTCTCTCCAATATTATTCATCCTCAAATTGGGCTTTTCAAGGGAGAAATTCAAGATTTCTAGGAAATTCTCAACCAATTCAAGGGACATCTTCTTCAATAACAGGTAAAAATTCCCAATTTTATGTGCTCATGCCGGTAAGTGTTGTGTTTTACCGTTTAATTTGAGATTTGAACTTGAAATCCTGGCAAATTTTGGACGAATTTACCCTTGAATTTTTGGTTTAAGAGACAGGTGAATTGACAAACTGATTTTGGATTGTGAAATTCTTGGCTAAATTTGGTTGATTGAATTTTTATTTGGGTTCACTATTTTGGTATATAATTGTGAAAAATTGTTGAAATCATTGGATTTGTTATTGTTGAAATTGTTTGCTAAATTGATTTTGATAATTTTGTGAGTTTAATTGTTGAATTGGTTGATTAAAATGACAATAGGAGTTTATAGGAGTGGTAGGAGAGGTTGAGGAAGAGGAACAGGAGAAACTTCAAAGAAGAGAAAAATGGGAAAAGGGACTAGTAATGAGGCGAGTGAACCCGTTGTGGAACCCCAACTCTCTAGTGACCGTGCTAGTAATTTATTCAAAGCAAATGAGAAGCATGGTCATCAAAGATAGGGGATTTGATTTGTCAATGCATTGGGGGGATTATGAAGGAGTAAGGATGGAATTGGAAGCACAACTTAAGGCAAGACAATGGGAAGGTTTTGATAGAGCAGTTGAACCAGATTACACAAACTTGGTTAAAGAGTTTCATTGTAATATATGTGATTTGAAAGGAGATAGGTAAGAGTGAGGAGAGGTCTTGGTTGATTTCAATTCCAAAAGGATCAATGCTTATTTCAATATATCTTCAGTCGATCATGAGGAATACCGGGAGTTCATAAATGATGAAAACAAGGACATCAATCCATAAAAAAATGCTCTGTGTTCTCCTAATGTGAATTGGGTCTTGAATGCAATTAATGACAAGGAGTTAAATTTCCTCGCAAAGGGCAACATTTATTGGCTAAATTGTGGTTTTATTTCATTAGTTGCGGAGAGCTATATGTTGGGGTTCAAACTCAATGAGCTATATTTTGAAGGCTAAAGCATGTCTTGTGTATGCTATCCATAGGGGGATACCTCTTAATATTGGTATATTGATTCCGTAAGAATTTCTTGATAGTGAGAGAACTGGGAGGCCCATATTCTATGCTTCAAGTTTGATCACATGTTGGTGTATGGTTGCAAGATTACCTATCACTCCTGAAGAACCTCAAACTTATCCAAGAGTCAGAATTAATAGAATATATGTGTACAAAAAAGATAGTCAAGGAGTTTGAGAGGCATCAATAGCCCAAAGAAGCCCTCATGTCTCCACTGCCACCTCCACAAGCACCACACATCCCCATGCCCATAGAGTATGTACTCAATGTAACAAGCACCGATGAGGAACACAATGAACTTTAGGGATATTGAACCTACAACCAGCTACTCTTCCACAACAACTTGGCACTTGTCGGTGAAGCTTAAGGGATACTACACCTAGTTCATGGATCTAGCCACGACCACCTCTAGAGTGGCATTATGGTCCACCACACATGACCTCCTTTTATTGACCACCCGAGTGACCGGCGTATCAAGGAGAACCACAGCAATTTGGTGACATTGGTGGGGTCCAGGATCAGGATTTTGAGGAAAGACAACACAGTTCTTTAAAAGATGGCCAAGAGGAGATGGAGCAAGACATTAATGAGGTCGATGATGAAAAGTGACTGCTTTGGGCACATGGAGAAAAATCACCTAATTCCCAATTCCCTTTACCATTTCTTTATCTTATGCACTTAGAGAAACTTGAAGATATTTCTACTTTCATTTCTTAGCATCTCTAGTACTTTATTTTGTCTATTTTATGGATTTTGAGACCTTTTGATTTAGATATTCTCTTTTGAATAGTTGGCTAAGGGCCTTAAACTAATGCCAAGTAGACTTATTAGTGATCTTGATAATGGATTGATCATTTTGAGCTCTTATTGATGAATGCTTGGTTGTTGATTTATTGTTGCTCTTAGTATTTGGTTTTATTGAATTATTAGTAGTTGGCTAAGGGCCTTATGCTGATACCAAGTAGATTAATTATTGGCACGTAATGAGTGAATTGAATATTTTGAACTCTATGGGTGATTACTTGGTTTAGCTTAAGGTGCTCTTGGTAATTATTTTATTTTCATTGGTTTAATGAGAATTAGTTTTAGTTTATGATTTTATTATTTTAAGTTTGTTCGTATGTAAGTTTTTGGTTTGAGAATTTTTGGGTGAGTGGATGATCACCCATGGATGAGTTTTACTCATCATTAGTACAAAAGGGTAAAGTTTGGGGGTGTTCTTTTCTTGTATCAGGAAAGGTTCTTTTTGTGCTTGTATATATATGTTTGATGACATTTGGATAGAAAATTAATCAATTTAGTACTCGATGATGACACTTGACTTGCAATATCATACGACTGAACTATTTTATTAGACACTGAATTTAAGTGTGTATTGAGTAGTTCCTTTGCAACTCAAGAATTTCAAAAACTTTGTATTACTATTTTCAAAAAGAGGGACTAACATTTTAGCTAAATTCATTTAAATATATCGTTTGATCAAATCAAGTGTATTACTTTGTTGGTCAATTTGTCTTTTGGAAAAATTGGTTTAAATAGAATGGATGGAATTTAGGACATTTTGTGTTTTTGCATAGGGAATATTATTCTAACTTGTGAATGATTAGAGTTGAATATTAATCTTCGGTAAGTTTACTCCTCTTCCTTGGCTTGGGTCGTGCAAAAAAAAAATCACATACAATTTTCTGTTTAAGAATAAGGTGAGTACGGGATTCCGGCATGTATCCATTTTGTTTCTCTAAAATAAGCCAGTAGAGTAGTAATAAGGTGAGTACGGGATTCCAGTATATACTAATATTGTTTCTTGGAAATAGACCACTAGGAATTACGTTTTAGAATACCAACAAGTCGAGGAGGAAACCTCTATAATACCTATCATTGATATCGTGCTATTCATTCCTTGATAGATTAATATTCCCAACTTGTGTGACATGTGCATGTAGGTAAACTCCTAATGAACTTCTATTTCCATATGCCCTTGTCGGGATGATTGAACAACTTGGTAACCATTTTGATTTGAGAAAAAAACTATAATTTGAATGAATGGAACTTGCTTTTAGAAAACCTTTTTGAGAACGGTTAATGCTTAGTTATTTGAAATCTTGTGTAGCATTTGAACTTGTGATTTTTAGAAAATTTGAAAACGTGGAGTGATTAGTTGAAATGGTCCAATTGTCATATGGGTATTTAAGATCCCTTGAGAGATTTCTTTATTGTTTATTAGTACATCCATTGTTCATCCTTTGTAATGTCATTTTTGGTGGTGCATTTTTGTTTGTTTGTTTAGTTAGTAAGGTCCTTTTTATTTCTTATGTTGCTCGAGACTAGCAAAATGCTAAGTTTGGAGGTGTGATAACTCTAACAAACTAGAGTTATTCTGCTTCTAAACTATAGCATTTTGTTAGTTTAACCTTTATTTTTGGTATTTTAAGTGTAATATCTTAACTATTTGCATTAGGTAATTGCATTTGCTTTATTTGTAAATATTAAAATATTAGTATGGGTTTTTGCTTAATTTTAGTTTAATTAGATCACTTATGTGGTTAAATGTTTTATAGGATATGAATTAAAAGGATGAAAGTTCAATATTACAAGAGTCCAAGTGCAAATTGCATATAATAAAGATTCAAGACTGGAGGTGTAAGAGGCTCAATGTCGCGACATGAAATTTTTGATGTTGCGACAACGAGGCGGGAATTCAAAGCGTGATTTACAGCATGATGCCGCGACATCAAAACCTCCATGTTGCAACATCAAAGAGCTTCAGCTTAATATTAGGCAAACTTGTGATTTTAGGCTGCAACTCTTTAAATTTTATCTTGTAAGCCATTCAAGTACGCATAGTAGTAGTGTAGTTGGTAATTTAGTAGATTATAGTAATTTAGTTTTAGTTTAAGACTCAAGTTTCTCTTGAATATAAAAGTTCTCTTTTAATTTCCTTTAGATCCAATCTTTAATTTCTAGCAAGTTTAAATTTTAATTAGTTAATCTTAGTGGGATTTTCATTGGCTTCAAGTAAATTATAATTTTTACATGCTTTCTTATTAAATTTCTTGTGAATCAAATTACTTCCATTTCAAGTTTTCTTTAAAGTTTCTAGGATTCTTGCTAATTTAGTGATTTTTTAGTCAAAAATCTTCATTTCCTAACTTTACTTTCTAGTAGTTTTTAGTGCGATTTCTTTAACTAAATTAAAAATATTCAAAAATATTTAGTTTTAATCTAGTTTTCTTTATAAGTTTCAATAATTCAAAATTAGTAGAAAATGAAAATCCCTTTGCTTTCATTCTTGCTTTGTGTTTCCTTTAGTCAAATTAGGTTTACTTGCTTTATAGAAATTATTTTAATTTAGTTATTTTATATAGTTTAGTGATAGATTTACATGCTTTCCTTAGATTAGTTTAGATAGGCATTTACTTGTTGATTGCTTGCATAATTGAATATGTTCAGTGCTAGTTTCCCTCATATTATTGCTTAGCCTAACTATACGAGGACCTTTAAATCTTGATAATTGCTAAACGAACGATCCTTGTCAGATGATACCTACTTTGTAAAATCCTTTTTTTAAAATAAAAAAAAAATTAAGGTAATAATAACTTAACTAAACAACTGTATGTGAAATTGAGTTAATTGTGTTGGTATTGTCTTGTGAAAACTAAGTTCTTGTCTAGTTAGGAATCCTATATGTTTTATGTTGAATTGCCTTGGACTAACTTGTTATCTAAATACGTTTTTCTCTTGGAAAACATGCCTTTTTCCAATTAATTAGTAATTTTAGTAATTAAAAATTATGCTAATTTTCAGCCAACCTTTGGTTACCAAATCCTTATAGGAATTGTGAAAATTTTAGATAACTTAAAAGAGTAAGAAGTTGGGAACTTTTGGGAGTTAAAATATGTAAAAATAGGAGACTTCATAGGGCTATATCATTATTCATTGGCTAAGATTTTGGAGTTCTTAGAGAGAGAATTTTTGTGCACATTATAAGCTCGTCATATATCATAAATAGTATAATCTTACAACCTAACTTTTTTGATAATTTTGTCTTCTTCGTTTAAGCTTTTCATATTTAGAATATCATGCCTGGGGTTGTGTTTAATTTTCCATTAATTATTATTATTCGACTGACTGATTTGGATAAATTTAATTTTTTTTACTTGGAATTTAATTCAAAGTATAAAAATCCATTTATCTATTTGTTCTCCCAGATTGCTGGCTATCTTCATTGCTACTTGGTTGTTGCTTCTCAGGCCGATGGTGACTAAGTGGTGGTGGTGGTCGGCGCCTGGAAAGGACAATAAGTAGTATGGATGTGGTGACAGGTGTTGCTAGCTGGAGAAATAAGGAAGAAGAAGAAAGTGGTATTAAAATTTTTTTATATATTTGTGATATAATAAATTTTATAAATATTAATTGTATGTAATTAAATTGCAAGAATGACATTATTTAGACACAATAGATTAAATGTCTTCCTACTTTTGTGAAAATTATTAGTTGTAACCTTTCAAATATATATCTAAAATGTATTTATTAACAATGATATATAGATAACAACAAGTTTTTCACGATTAATATATTAGTTTTTTCTTAACTTATTTTATTGACTTATATTTATATTTATAGTACATTTTTAGTTTAATAACTTTTTGGGAAAAAAATTAACTATAAGAGGTGTGAGTAAAATAAGGATATTAAAGATAACCTCTAGGTAATTAATTTGAATTTAAGGTTCAGTGATTTTAGAATATGGCCTAAAGATTTAAATAGTTTTGATATAAGTAATTTATAAGTTATTGTAGGACTAATTTTGTAATAACTAAGTAAATGATTTTTTTAGTATTAGTAGTATTAATTATATTTTGAATGTTTTACCTTTATACATATTTGAAGAAAATATATATTTTATTATAATATGAAAATGATTAAATATTTTTGGAACTTTAATAATATTATCGATGTCGTGATAGTTTATATACAAATGGGTTGTCTTGGAATTGAACTTAAATAATATTTGACAAATATGTATAGGAAATTAGTTGGGTTCTTGCTCAGTTATTCCGCTATTCCGAGGCAAATGCTTACTACTCCTTTGCATTTTCAAAAAATATTTTGTCTAAATGTTACTTTTGGCAACACATTATTTTAATTATTAAACTTGGAAAGAAAAAATTGTGAGATGTCAATATTATCCCCTCAATTTGAAATTTGAATCCAAATCTAATTTTTTCAAGCAAATATAATTGCATATAAAATAAATAAATAAATAATGTAGCCAATTATTTATTTATTTTTACATAGCTATCTCATTTAATGAATATAAGCATTTTTAGACAATATAGTATTACAAAATTAGGAAAATTTTACTATTTAATATGTATTTAAATCAAAAAAATACTACTTTGTAATTTTTAAAAAATATTGTATCCTTAACACAAAAAATTTAAATGTTAATAACATGAATTAGAATAAAAATAAAATAAAAATTTTTATATTTCTTAAAAAAATCAGGGGTATAAAAGTCAAATTAATATAAAATTCTTTCTATTCTAACATCTTAAAATCAGTTATCACACCGAATACTAAAAAAATAATGCTCATTCCACTCTGTCTTTAGTTACCAAAAGTAAAATGGAAATAAGCATTCTTGCAATTTTGGGTTGAAAGACATTCTATCTGGAATGACCATTCCATTGCATGTCAGTCTCGTGTACTAAACGTGGGGTCAGTGATGTGGGAAGAATGGAATTGACCTACCAAGGTAACTCGGACAAGAAAAAGAAACCTCGAAAAATATTATTGAGTGCAGCACAAGCATTTAAGGTTTTAAGAAAAGGTTGTGAGTGATATTTAGCTGATGTGGTTGATACCCAAAAGGAAGAAGTGAAACCTGAGAATATCCTAATTGTTAGAGAATTTCCTGGAATTTTTCCTGATGATTTACTTGGCATACCCCCCGAATAGGGAAATTGAGCTTGAAATAAATTTGGTACCTAAAGTTGCACCGATATCTAAGGCACCATATAGAATGGCCATCAATATAGTTGAAGGAATTAAAGGATCAATTACAAAAGTTGGTTAGACAAGTAGTTCATTAGGTCAAGTGTTTCACCGTGGGAGCACCAGTCTTGTTTCTAAAGAAGAAGAATGGAAGCTTGAGGTTGTGTATCGACTATAGAGAGTTAAATAAGATTACTATCAATAATAAGTATCCCCTCCCTAGAATCGATAACTTATTTGATCAACTAAAGGGTGCAAAAGTGTTCTGTTAGATTGATTTGAGGTCTGGTTAACATCAATTAAAGATTAAGGATGACGATGTACCCAAGAGTGACACATTATGGGCAGTATGTGAAGAACCCCAGTTATGTTAATCATGTTTTGATGATAACCAAATCATACTAATAGTTTGATAACAAGTGTGCAGAAAAACAGGCAGTGTTATTACGCAAATAATCGTCCGAACAAAACAACCATGACAGGGTTCGGACGATGATAATCATCCGACACAAAGAATTTGAAGCAAGCCTCGGACGTGTCACAGCGTCTCTTATACACATCTAGATGTGTATAAGAGACACGCATCAGCTCGGACGCATCACTCGGACGTCCGAACGAATACCCTCAGAGAACGGCTCACAGTGTCGGACACACAACCTCCCTTTATTACGATTCTAAGGTCCAACGGCTAGTTTTCCAGTAAACAGAAAATAGCCGTTGGGAAGTTGTTGAAAGCAGTTTTTTGGCAACTATAAATACCCCTAGGTCTGAATTAATTAGAAAATAGACTTCTACATTGATTACATACAATTCTTGAGCTATTTGGGAGAAATAGTGGGTACAAGTGTTGTAATAGTGTAGGTAGTGTGGAAAGAGCTTAGAAGTGTAAAAGTTCTTCAAGTGTGAGAGTGGAGAAATAACAATTGTAACAAAGGGAGGTTGTGAGTGTAAAACTCTTGGCTCAACTAAAGGAAATTAGTGTGAGCGAGAGTGATCCTCATTTGTGTACAAGAGGTTATTGTCTCACCTACTTTGAAGAGACTTTTAGGGCTGAACTTCAAGTTGTGAACTTGGTAGTTGCCTTGTGAGAAGCTCTGGTTGTAATTGCAAACTCCAAGCTTGAGAAGCTAGGGAGTTTGGTTTGATTCTCTTAATCTCAATATTGTTATTTGTTCTTTTAAGCTTAAATTGTTGAATGTCTTTTGTACACATTTGTGATTAAGTTTTCATTTGGTGCATAAAGTTTGAATTTCTATTAAGCACAAAAACCCTTGTCAGACAACCTAATTCACCCCCTCTTAGGTTGCTTTTGGGGCCAACAGTATGAATTTCTAGTGATGCCTTTTGGATTAACTAACGCCCCCTATGGCATTTATGGACTTGATGAATAGGGTTTTTAGGCCACAACTTGATAAGTTTGTAGTGGTATTTATTGATGACATTTTGATATACTCTTTGAATGAGAAAACTCATGAAGAACATATGAAAGAAGTTCTTGGTGTTTTGAAGAAGGAAAGATTTTATTCCAAGCTTAGTAAATGTGAGTTTTGGCTATTAAAGGTTCCGTTTTTGGGCCATGTGATTTCAGCACAAGGAGTGAAATCTCGATGGAACTTAAGAAGATTGAAGCCATTGTAGATTGGCCAAGACCCAATAATGTTATGGAAATAAGGAGTTTTTTGGGTCTAGCTAGTTACTATTGTAAGCTTGTCAAAGGGTTTTCAACAATTACGATTCCATTAAGTAAGTTGACGCAAAAGAAGATGAAGTTTGAATGGTCACCGGAATGTGAGAAAAGTTTTCAAACCTTGAAAAGAAAGTTGACTACCACTCCAATTTTGGCATTACCATCCGAGATTGTACGGTATGTGATTTATAGCGATGCATCTAAGGATGGTTTTGGGTGCGTACTAATGCAAAATAGAAAGGTTATTTCTTACACATCTAGACAACTCAAGTCTTATGAGAAGAACTATTCGACTTATGATTTAGAGTTAGCTGTTGTGGTATTTTCTTTAAAGATATGGAGATATTATTTATATGGTTGACAATGTGAGGTGTTCACGGATCATAGGAGCCTTAAGCATCTATTTACCCAAAACGATTGTGGTTGCACATGAGACAACGAATGTGGTTAGAGTTGTTAAAGGATTATGATTTAACCATAAGCCATCACCCAAGAAAAGCAAACAGGGTAGCTAATGCTTTAAGCCTCAAAAGTGCGAGTAGAAAAACTCCGTTGGAGAAACAAATAAAGAATTTCAAGTTAGAATAAGAGGAATCTACAGAACTAATTTTAGCTGCCTTCGTTCTACAACCTACTTTAATGGAAAGAATTATTGAGGCTTAAGGAAAGGAAGAGGACTCGGTGAGGATTCTAAGGAGAGTGAAAGAAGGCACGATACCCGACTTTTATGTCAAAGATGATGGTAGCTTGTGGATTCGTGGGAGAATATGTGTGCCTAATAATGAAGAGTTAAAGAATGAGATCGTGAAAGAGGCACATAGTTCAAATTATCAATTCACCCTGAAAGAACTAAGATATACTAAGATCTCAAGAGAAATTTTTGGTGAAACAGAATTAAGAAGTCAGTCACCGAATTTGTGGCCATCTCAGTGTTTAGTGTGTCAACAACTAAAAACCGATCACCAACCACCTGCAGGTTTACTTAAATCTTAGGAAGTTTCTCAATGGAAGTGGGAACATATTGTAATGGATTTTGTTGTAGGACTCCCAAAGACTAAAATCGGTAATGATACCATTTGGGTGGTGGTTGATCGTCTAACTAAGTCGGCACAATTCGTACCAATGCATAATGGGTTGACTATGGAGAAGTCAATAGAGTTGTATGTGGAGCACGTTGTGAGCTTACATGGAGAACCTGTGAGTATTGTGTTAGATAGAGATCCACGATTCACCTCTAGATTTTGGATTTCCTATCAAAAGATCATGGGAACTGATCTAAGACTTAGTATTGCATTTTATCCTCAAACGGATGGAAAATCTGAAAGGACAATTCAAACATTGGAAGATATGCTAAAGGCATGTGCATTGGATTTTGGGGGGGGGATTGGGATCAACGGGTGAAGCTAATGGAATTCTCATATAACAATAGTTATCATCATCTAGAAATATTGGACTGGCACCGTTTAAAGCTCTATCTGGTCGTAAATGTAGGTCCCCATTGTACTGGGATGAGGTTGGTGAGAAACTTATCACAAGACCCGATTTGGTGGAAAAGACGTTGGAAAATATTAAAGTGATTCAAGAAAAGCTTAAGGCTACATAGGATCAAAATAAGAGTTATGCGAAATTAAAGTGTAAACCCTTGAAATTCCAGAAAGGAGAGAAAGTGTACTTAAGAGTGTCCCCGACCAAGGGAGTTATACATTTTAGCAAGAGTGGAAGTTAACTCCATGCTATGTGGAACTATTCGAAATTTTGGAAAGAGTTGGTGAGCTAGTGTATCGTTTAGCATTGCCGCCTAGTTTGTCAAGAGTACATAATGTATTTCATGTGTTACAATTGAGAAGATATGTACCTGACCCGAGGCATGTCGTGGAATTTGAACCACTAGAAGTCAAAAGAGATTTATCATATGATGAACAACCACTAAAATCCGTATGTCAAGTCACGTACAATGGAGTAATCAAAGTGTGAGGAAAGGGACGTGGAAATTGGAAGAGGACATGAGAGCAAAGTACCCATTTCTTTTCCAAGGTGAATAAGTTTCAAGGACAACTTTTTTCAAGTAGGGTAGAATGTAAACTCCCATCTTTAATAAATAAAATTATAAGGTAATCATAACATAACTAAACAATTGTATGTGAAATTGAGTTAATTGTGTTAGTATTTTCTTGTAAAAACTAAGTTCTTGTCTAGTTAGGAATCTTATATATTTTACGGTAATTGCCTTGGACTAACTTCTTGTGTAAATACTTTTTTTTCTTGTAAAACAACCATTTTGCCAATTAATTGGTAATTTTGTAATTCAAAATTATGCTAATTTTCAGCCAACTTTTGGTTACCAAATCCTTATAAGAATTGTGAAAATTTTAGCTAGCTTAAGGAGTAAGAAGTTGGGAACTTCTGGAAGTTAAAATATGTATAAATAGGGGATTTCATAAGGTTATATCATTAATAATTTGCTAGTAGATATTTTGGAGCTTTAGAGAGGGATTCTTGTGCATATTAGGAACTCGTCATATATCATAAATGGTATAATCTTACAACTTAAGTTTTTCAATAATTTTGTTTTCTTCGTTTATATTTTTCCTATATAGAATATCATTTCTAGGGTTTCTAGGGTTGTGTTTTCGGTTAATTATTATTATTCGATTGACTAATTTGGATGAATTTAATTTTTTTAGTTGGAATTTAATTCAAAGTATAAAGATCCATTAATCTATTTGTTCTAAAATTATTATGATTTTTGTTAAATGGGGAATTTTCGAAAAAAAAAAATGTATAACAAATAACTAAGATATGTTATGGGTTGATGAAGGGGGATTTCTGGTCAGTGTTTCTCGAGTCACCAGACAGCAATAGGACTGCTGCAGTAATGGGTCGCTGCCACCGTTGCTGGCTGTCTTCGCTGCTGCTTGGTTGCTGCTCTTCAGGCTGACGGTGATTGAGGGGCAATGGTAATAGACCATTCTCGACGTCTAGCAGGGACAGTAGGTAGTACAGAGGTGGTGGCTGGTGTTGTTGCCAGGAGAACTAAGGAAGAAGAAAGAGAAAGAAGAAAGAAGAGAGAGGATAAGTTGACCAGGAAAGAGAAAGAAAGAATAAAAAGAAGAGATGAGTGATAGGACAAGCAGTCCATTCCGGAAGAAAAGTTCAAAAGGCTTGGGTTAATTGCATAACAAGTCCCTTAAGTTCTGTGATTTAGAGTATGGCTTAAAGATTTAAATATGTTTTATATAAGTAATTTAAAAATTGTTGTAGGATGAATTTTGTTACAACTAAGTAAATTCTTTTTCTTAGTATTAGTACTAGTAATTATATTTTGAATGCCTTTAAATATATTTGATGAAAACATATTTTATTATAGTATGAACAAGATTAAATATTTTTTAAACTTAAATACTATTATTGATAGCATGATAGTCTATATACGAATAGGTTGTCTTGGAATTGAACTTAAATTATATTTTTTGATATAGGAAATTAGTCAGGTTCTTTCTTTATTATTTCTATTTCGAGGTAAGTAGTTACTATCCCTTTGTATTTTCGAAAAATATTTTGTCTAATTGTTACTTTTGGCAACATGTTATTTTAATTATTAAACTTGGAGTTTACATGGAAATTTGTTTGTTTCACATTATGAATTTATGTAAGTGGCATTATTTTGAACTTTGTATGATTGCTCCATTGTGTATGTTTGAATTATTTGTTTGGTAATTAATAAGGGACAAAGGCTCTTAAAATAATCATGAATAATCGGTGAGAACTATAGTTCTGACTTTTTGTCCAAGTGATCTAAGACTTGGCATTCTATTTGGGTGAACTAAGACCCAATATTCAATTTCTGAGTCAAGGTAAGTTTTGGTCGGACCCCTTGACAACCTTTTCTAGTTAGATCTCTTAGCACTAGGTTGAACTCAGTAAGCCGATGATAGCGTATTTGTTTTTTAAACCTATAATAAACCATAATGTGGACTATATGAAATTTTGATAATGAGCTTGACTTTGACTTCTTATTTCGAATTTTTGAGCTCTGATTATGAACTCTGCTTATGATTTCCAATACTAGTTATGAACTTTGATTTGTGTGAAATATTTTTGTAAAGGATTTGATTTAATGCCACTTTCTTGGAATATATATACATATACATATACATACATACAAACATATATACATACATATATACATATATATATATATATAGAAGTATGTTTTGTTTCAAGAATGGTTTTCGAATAAGAACTTATGACTATGATGTGAAGCTGTACGATGAAAATTTTGACGAAATATATATGTATAACTTGTCTGGTCCAGCAAAGGTGGTAATCGCTGCTTGCTAAGCGACTTGTCGCTTACCCCATTTCTTAACATTTTACAGAGGTAGAGAATTTTGAGAATCTGCAAGCTTAGATACACCAATGTCTTGAAGTGTATCAGTTAGGAGTAGCTTGTAACTAAATAAATTATTGCTTAGCTTAGTTTATACCTGTAATTTGAACTTATGTTGCTTTAAGATTTATTGGTTGACTTAGTTCATATTAGTTTCACCGTATAAGTGAGACAACAATTATTGTTTGTGTTATGGACTTTGTTATTATTTAATTGAGAATTATGTTTGATTCGATCCTTGTGCCTTTGATAGAGAACTTTTGAAGGTACGATGGCAATCACGTGCCAATGTACGCAAGCACAGAGCGTGACAGAGTTTCCATATACTATTACCTACTTTGTATACTTGTGGGGGGGGGGTGAGCGTAGAGTAATAGGTGTAGTGCAGTTAATTTATTATTTGGTTTAGTTTGCACTCTACCCGACGCAATAGTTGTCCAACTAAAGCAAGGCCTTATAGGCCAAATAAAAAAATTAGATTCAAGAACGATCAGCACCTATTTTGTTGGGTACTCTGAATAGTTTAAGAGGTAAAAATTTTATAATCCAACTTTCGAATACTTCTTTGAGATGGGAAATGTCCAGTTCTTTAAGAATATTGAGTTTAGGAGGAGAGATAAGGTTAAAAACATTGCCTTTGAAAAAGGAATTCGTTTCTCTTCCTACAATTGTCATTGACAACGATAAAGCTTCTATACCTAACATTGTTGAAGAAGCAATACTAAAACAACAAGATAACATTAAAAATCTCTCTTATCAAGAATAGCAAGTTATTCCTGAAGAACAAACTCAAGCATCTCAAGAACAAATGCCATTAAGGAGATCCACTAGAGAAAGGAGAAGTGCGATTTTGGATGATTACATCGTATTCTCCAAGAAAATGAGTATAAAATTGGATTGGTAGAAGATGATCTTGAGAGACCCCTTTATAAAATGCAATGTGTGGAATTAATCATCGATTATTGGTTCATATTATGTTTCCTAAAAATAATATTATATATATATATTCTTTATTAAGTGGCATTTTTATGTTTAAATCGTAGTTTAACTATTAGTAAAGGTTAGCCGATTAGACTTTGATATATGTATTTGTAATTTTAAAGTGTTGGTATAAGGATTATGTTGTTGGACCAATTCCAATACTTAGTACAGTCCAAATCAAATTAGGTTAAGGCCCATACCCCTTCTAATCTTTCTTTTTAAGAAAAAATTCAATGTAATGTTAAAGCCAGGGGCTGCGTGGAAAAGTAATGGGTGGTTTTTGACAAGTGTAAGAAGAGCAAGGCCACTTGGTTAAATCCTACTAGTCCAAGACCCTATAAAAAACCTTACCCTCTACAACACTCATCCTTCCCTTCTTGCCTTTTCAATTATGCCGATTGAGAGAGAGAAAGCAATCTGAAGTTTGGGCTAAAGAAGACTTCCAAATTGAAGTGAGTTTCTGATGGTATAATTAAACCAAACTCCTTATCAATTAGGAAATATACAATTGTTAGATTTGGTAATTTAGTTATTTAAGTAATTTAGTTTCCTAATTCAATTATGTTTAGAGTTGTTAACAAAACCAGCCACTTTAATTAGGTTTCTAGGTTTTTTGGTAATTAAATTTGTTACCCTATAAATAGAGGGTATTGTTTAATTTATTCAATTAAGAAGAGTTGAGTTGATTCAGAGAGTCTAGAATACAAATTCTAGCCTAATGGTAAGGCTATTATGCCGTGGGTTTATGCGGGTCTCAATATGAGAGTCCGATGTGCGTTATTTTGTAACTCCTCCTCTTCTCCCACATATTTTTTGTGTTGAATAAATTTATCTTCCACTGCGTGTTTTTTTATGCTAACAAGTGGTATCAGAGCTCTAGGTTCAAGAGTTTGATTTTGGGATGTTTGTCAAAAATTGGAGGAAAAGTTTTTGTTAGAGTACTCGAACATTGAAAAATTAGACTATGTGAGGTTGGTCTTGGGGTACTCGTTCGACAATTAGGGTGTAATGAAATTGACCCTAATTAGACAGTGATCTAAAAAAACAGATCATGTCATGATTGTTTTTATTGGTGTTGAGCAGTGATGGAGGCAACAAATCCTACGAAATAGATTGTGATTGATATACAAAAATGAGAATTTTGATACCAATTAGTTTGTACCTCACGAAATTCATGGAGGTTGATAAATTGAAGAAAAGTGTACAACGAAGATTTACCAGATACGTGGATCGTTTGAAAAATTTTGGAGATGAAGATTAAATCAAATTGACGATAACAAATTGTGGTAGAAAAAAATTGCATGGAAATTTTTTATCGTCTTAATTGTGCATGGCGTGGATCTACCCTCATGGAGAGTTTGAAGAGTTTGGTTCAAGGGAGGCATTGATGGCATAATTAAACCAAACTCCTTATCAATTAGGAAATATGTTATTGTTAGGTTTTGGTAATTTAGTTATTTAAGTAATTTAGTTCCCTAATACAATTATGTTTAGAGTTGTTATTTCCTATTTTAATAGGTTTCTAGGTTTCTTGGTAATTAAATTTGTTACCCTATAAATAGAGGGTTTGTTTAGTTTATTCAATTGAGAAGAGTTGAGTTGAAAGAGTCTAGAATAGAGATTCTAGCCTAATGGTAAGGCTATTATGCCGTGGGTTTATGCGGGGAGATCTCAATATGAGAGTCCGATGTGCGTTATTTTGTAACTCCTCCTCTTCTCCCACATATTTTTTATGTGTTGAATAAATTTATCTTCCGTTGTGTGTGTTTTTTGTGCTAACAGTTTCTATTTTTGTTTAAATCTACTAGTTTACAAATTTTAAAGGCATTGGAATCATAATACATAGATGTACTGAAGTTTTTTTTTTTCTGTTCTCTTGTATGTGAATTTGTTAATATAAGATTGCTAATATGAGTAGATTCTATGCTCTGCTACATCACTTGAAGAAGAGTTCTAATTGCATCAAAAATATTAATTAGTCAGAAAGCAAGGGATTATATTACGCAAACCATTCTTTGTTATTTTATTCATATGGCTACCATATGTTCTCTAGTTATAGGTTAGGTTATATTTTCAACCCAGAGACAGCTTCAAAACAATGCATATTTTTTCATGATTTTGAACCTGCAAAAACAAAAATAAAGTGATCAAGGAACATATTATCTTAGACAAGAGAAAAGGCATTTATAACCGTGATGTGAAGTAGAAAATTCTATTGATATGTGTGATGGCATATGACCTTGAGTTTAATTGAGTGGATAATTCTTGCTATTATGATTTTGAGGTATGTACATATAACTTTTAAGTATTAAATAATGATTGATTTTGTTTTACATTTTAAAATTAGGTATTGAACGAGTGTTACCGTATACACTTTCGGGTTGCATAAACAAGTAAGGAATAATGCTTTAGGGATTTGTAAGGTAATTCCTATCATTCACAATATCACATAGTTATGTGTAAATGAGTTTGGTATATTTTATCAGCTAGCTAGTGTAATCTATAATTTGCACTTATTGAGTAAGCTTCATGGCAACTAGTGATTAAGGCTATTTGCTAAAGAGATATGTATATAGCTATAATATATATAATATATATATATATATATATGTATATATATATATATATATATATATAATTCGTAATTGTATTTATTCACATACATATAAGTCTTAACCCAATAGGATTTCACTAAATGCACTAGTATGATATTCTAAATGTTGCTTATATATTTACCTTACAAGTACTTACCTAATTTTAGATGAATCTTGTTTGTACAATGCTATATGATAATACATAAACTAAGAGGTAAGTTCTTGTGGGAATTTGGTTTGGAAATAACAAGTAGGTAAACCTTGTTTATATACAATATATATATATAAAGAGTAACCAACTGGTAATTATGATATATTTTGGATGTAAAAAAATGATTGGAATTAATATTTTTTGTACATAATTGTAACTTTCCCGTTGTTGTCTCCCTTTGATCATTTAAGTAATTGGTGAAAAACTATAAGCAAAGATTCCAGTAGATCTAATGAATAATATTCATGGATTTGTATCTTCTTTCTTTGCCTTTATATCGTTGATAGGATAATCTCTGATTCAATGCTCAAATTGCATGCGCCAGTCAACCTTATTTGATTGGACTGTAGGTATGAAAACACAAATTTTGCAAGTAAACTCAATTGGTTGGGATAAGATTACAAAGTTAAGTGCTACAGAAAATAAATTTGGTTTTCTCATTGTGAATAATGTACGTTTTCTAATTTAGCAATTTTACCATGGGCATCAGTCGGTGGAAGTCAAGAATTATCGGGAAGGTATTGGGTTGATGATTAACCTTAATTCACTCGGTCATGTTTGCACCGATAAGGTTAGAAGGTTGTAACTTTATTCGGTGTGAAACAAGTGAAGTGTTTTAGATATTTTGGGTATGTATATTGAAATATTGGCCAAATTAAATTTTGAAGTGTTGAAGTAGTTTGAAGTCGTGCACATCTTAGGAGATATAAAGTTAGTAAAGTGATCGATAAGCTTCAAAAAGCTCAAATTGTGATTGAATTTCCAATTGCCTATATAAAGTGTTAATTTTAATGGTATTGAAATATTTTACTTGGTGGTAATTGCATCTTAATGTTATATATATGAAATATTTTTTGACAAGTAAACAAGTAGTTTCATTTAAAAATAAAACTCTCATTTATATGCACACACAGATTCTTACTGGGCATAAGTTCACACGATTTGTTTTGTTTTTAGAATTGGTAGAGTAAGAGCTGCTAGTAAGACTGCAAGTGCTAGTAGACTGGGATTGAGATTTTGTTACAATTTTGGTTAATTCCTTTTTATCATTAAGCTATGTATTTCTATCCTTAATTGTAATAGTTTAAATGGTTATTGTGAAATTCCATGGTATGTATTATAAGAAGTATGTGGTGTAAAACTTTGTTTTTATTCGGAGTAGAACCTAAACTCCTTTTTAGTACCCTTGAACACCAAATTCGTAATTAAATTAGAGCCCAACGAGAGTTAGGCCGACGCTCGACTAAGTTTTATTTAGCCGATGCATTGGGGCGTCACAATTAAAATAGTATCAAAGCCTAGGTTTAAACTAAAATTAAGCTAGGGCTTTTAGACCGTGGGACTTAGAAATACGTGGGAATATACAATGTTTGAGTTAATGAAGTAACACGAGAGACATATAAGTAGAAATAATCTTCACTTATTTACATCATGTATTAACATTGGATTATGTAATTGTGATGTGGATTATGGCTCGTAGAATTGTCATCCGTTTTCGCCATCCTGGTGGAGCCAGGCATATATATGCTCTCCAGTGGCTAGAGGTGCTACTCATGTTGCTAGATGTCACTACCAATGATCATATCCTGATCATGTGGTTCTTGAGGTAATGCGTGAGAGGAATCAACTCTTTAGAGAGAGAGAGGTGCTTTTCGCCAATAGATTGCTATGGCACATGATAGGATAGCTGCACTTGAGGCTAGAGAGGTTCAAATGCATGAAGAGATAGAGCGAGAGACTAGCCTTCACATTTCTAAGTTCCTTTGTAGGACACATCAGTAGCATAGGTTTAGAAGGCTTAGAGATGCTTAGAGAAACAGGCTTCTCTCCATTCTCGAGGCACTTAGAGAGACTTTTGATCGAGATACTATTGATGATTAGGTCACTGAGCGTGAGGATAGTGGGGATATGCGAGGATGGAGCTGCTAGAGGTGTAGCTATTATGTGACAGGCACTGTTTGCTCAGGGTGCACAGGAGCAGGATCCAGAAGAGGATCAAGAGGAGGACCCAGAAGAAGAGCCCATGGAAGAGAAGCCTTAGCTGGACTAGAGAGATGCCCAACAAGGTGAGGAAGGAGAGTCTGACGGTAGTCTTACCCACTAGATTGATATGCTAAATGCTAAATTCATAGATTAATATTTACGAAGACCCTTGACTTTTGTTTTTTGTGGTAGGATCCACTTGTGCAAGCAAATGTTTATGATTAGGACAATTATGTAAGTTTTGAAGATATTGTTGCTACGCTACTAATATATATATTTGATTCATTTTTTATATGAATGTATCTATTTGCACACTTATACTTTTTTCTTTTTCATTTATTATTGTGTTTATTTTAAAATATTCACCATACAAATAAATATTTTTTTAAAAATATAGATGGAAAGGAATAGCACTAACAACCAAACTGGGGACATATATCTGCAAGGTGCAAGTTGAGAGCAAAACACTAATGTAACTAATAAACGCGCTAATGGCTCAGATGGTCATGATTATTGATCGTGTTAATTAGATTGTAGGGTGCCAGGAACCACCTATTCAAGGTGGTGAAGACAGAGCTTTAGAGAGTTTCTAAAATTTGAACCTACTGAGTTTTTCAGGGAAGCTGATCATGAAAAAACTGAGTTATGGGTGGAACATATGGAGAACATTTTTGCTGCTCTTAAGTATGAGGATGATCAGAAGACTAACTTTGTATTCTTCCAAATGATAAGAGCATGTCGAGAATGGTGGAGAGTTATTCAAGATAAGTGGGGTATGAATGAAACTCCTCATACTTGGGTTAATTTTCCACAAGGGTTTAATTAGAAACACATCCTTGCCTAGATTCGAGAAAAGCGCGAGGAAGAGTTCATGACTTTAAAACAATGGGAGTTGATTGTGTCCCAGTATAAAGAGAAATTCAACAAGCTGCCAAAGTTTGCACTTCTCTCGATTGGTTTATACAGAGAAGGCTCGTATAAGACGCTTTCTTCAAGGCCTTCACTATGAGATTCAAGATGGTATGGCTATAACAAAACCTCAAACTTATAGTAATGCAATTGAGATGGCCTCTAGGGTTAAAAATAGTGAACTAAAGTTGAGGGAAAGAAACAACCACATGGCCAAACGATCTGCTGTATCCAATTGGAAGAAAAGGGCAAATGATTCCAAGAAAGGGAACAATAATGTTGGGGAACAGTCATCACAAAGGCAAATAATGTTCCATGTAACTATTATAAGCTAGATGGTCACACGGAGCAAAACTATTGAAAAAAGAATAATAAGTGTATGAAATGTGGCATCTCAGACCATTTCATCAAAGATTGTCCAAAGGTAGATAATACATCACAAGGAAATACCAGTCAACAAAGTCAAGGCTACGCTGGCTAGAAGAAGCAAGCAGAAATCCAAATGTCCAATCAAGGGTGTATACTATGGAAAAAACAGATCTAGCCAGCCCTAATTGAGGAATCGAATGTGGTTGAAGGTAAGCTACCATTTTTTCATCGAGTAGCAAGAGTACTTATAGAGTCTAGATCTATGCATTCTTTTGTTGTACCTCGTTTTATTAATCAAATTGAAGTTAAATGCACAAAGTTACCTTATGTGTTGCAAGTATCTACTCCAATGGGAAGTACTCTTCAAACTGACTCAGTATATAAGTCGTGCAGAATTAGAATAAAGGGTCAAATTTTTAGTGCTAACTTGATCACCCTACCTATTCGAGGATATGATATAATACTTGGAATGGATTGATTAGTAAGACATCATGCACAAGTGGACTGTTAGGAAAAAATAGTTAAACTTTGCAAACCAAATCACCCTGTCGTAGAATTAAAATGTGAGATTTGGACATCACGATTCCCATAATTTTAAGAGTAAAAGCTAGGAGTGTGGAAAGGAAATGCAGGATTGTTAGCTTACTTGATGAACAAATCCCTTGATGCAATGAAGTTAGAGCAAGAGGTTCTGGTGGTAAAAGATTTTCTAGATGTCTTTCCTGAAGAGCTAACCTTGTTACCCCCAAAAAAGTTTAATTGAGTTATGTTTGCACTGAAAAGGTTAGGAGGTTTAACTTTGCTGGATATCAAGACAGTTTTAGATCCACTTCGGTCTACATTTATTTGCTTGCTAGTGGAGCAATCTCATGGAAAAGTGTTAAACGTTTAACTCATAGCTCCTTCCACCATGGCAGCTGAATTTATAGCACATTATGAGATATCCAATTATGGAGTATGGTTACAAAATTTTGTTATAGTGCTGTGAATTCTAGATGGTATTGAAAGACCAATTAAGTTATTTTGTGATAATAAATCTCCAGTTCTATATTCCAACAACAATAGGAGATCAACAAAGTGTAAGCACACAGACATCAAGTTCCTAATTATTAAAGAAAGAGTCTAGAGTGGTTTAGTGTCTATAGAGTATATTGGCACGTACTCCATGATTGTGAATCTGCTTACTATATCAGGGATTACCACCCAAAGTTTTTCATGAGCGCACTGCTCATACGAGTATTATGTCATTTAAAAATATGCTGAATTAGTGGGAGTTTGTAGTAATATGCTTTTATGTTTTGATATATACACATCTTATATATGTGTGTATGTGCTATTTTTATGATACACATCATAGATCTATGTCATTTGATTGTGCTGATATACAAGACCAATAATGGTTAAGTTGCGATTAATGTAAGGAAATCATTTTGATCCTGCATTGATATAATTAATGGATGAGATTGTTCAGGGATGATTTTGGTCATGATTGCAAAAGATTTTAAGCTCATAAGTTTTTATACGATGATATATGTGTGTGTGTGTGTGTATATATATATATATATAATTCAAGTGGGAGAATGTTAGGTTTTGGACATTTACGTATATATTAATTGTGTAATATATGCTATCGTAATTAATTAGCCCAATTTAAAGTGATCTAATATAGTTTAACTTAATATATCTAAGTCCGATCTAATTAGTATGGGATTATATGTAGATACCCTAAAATGTTATTTGTTATTTCATGATGAAAAATATGGAAATAAGGAAACTATGTGCATATATATTGGTTATAATCTCCAAATTCCATATATGTTACTTTCTTAACATCCCATCATCAGTAAAGTGATAACTCTATTATCTAAAATGCATACGTTATAGTTTGGAAGATCAGTAACCACAATACTCAATTACCAAACCTGTGAAATCAAAAATCATATCTGGGTATTCAAGAACCACATATGTTCTTATTGATGAAGTACACTTCCGCATTTAGTTTTAATTTATGTTCTTGATGATTGAACATGAAGGATTCGAACGACAATAACATCGGTTGTCATAATATTAAAGTTTAAAATCCACCAACAAGGTAGGCAAACATCACTATCATGTATTTATCACCTCAATTTGGACCATTTGTGGTCATTACCACAATGATGCAGCCACAAAATTTGCACGTTGTGATTAATCAAGAAAATTAATTAATTTTTTTTGGTTAATTAAATTTAAATGTGATTCAAGTCATGATCCAATATTTATTAGATGGACTTCAGTTCGATTCAAATAAATTAAGTAAAATTGTTTAGAGTTCATGGAGATGTATTGGCTATGTCATGGGCCAACTCAGTATTTTATCTTCAACTATAGGTGTCTTACGTTTCAAGTAAGCCATTAGAGTAAAAATCCTAAATTGACCTATAAATAAGGTGCATCCTTCCTTATACAAGAGGGACATGGCATAAGAGGGCGACGACGCAAGAAAGTTGTTGCATACATCAAGTTTTTCAAGTCCTTGAAATTCTTTGCATTCTTTGACATTAAATCCCCAAAATCCTGTAAGATCATCATCTTTCTCAAGTGTTCGAGTGTTCAAACTTTTAAAGCGCCAATAAATCTACAATTGCTCAAGTCTTTAAGTCTTCAAGTGCATAATGTCCATGTCTTCAAGTGCTACTGGAATTTTAAGTTCAAGTTGACATTTTGTAAATCAAGAGACGTTATTTCTCAAAATCTACTCAAATGGTCAAATTTTCAAGTGACAAGTGTTCAATTCCTCAAGTAGAAGTCTTCAAGTGATTCACAAATCGGGAGAGTTATTCCTCAAGATCTATTCTAGTATTCAAATCTTCAAGTGGCAAGTATTCGAGTCTTCAAGTAGTTCGTAGATTGTGAGACGTTCTTTCTCGAAATCTACTCAAGTGTTCAAATCTTTAAGTGGTGAATTTCTTCATCGATATCTATTCAAGTGTTTTCTTTCAAAAAAGTCTTCTTTTAGTTACTAAATTATTGTGAGAAGATCCATTACATACGTTGGTTCTTAAATCTATAACTGCAATTAAAGAAAAAAGAGATGAATCAAAGGAGTATTTTTATAAATAAATAAAAAAATACAAATTCCGAGTTGTGTACCTCTTGTTGATTAAATTAGGGGTGAGCATCATTGACTAATTAGTCAATTGATCAAATAATTCGGTCAAAATTTACTGAAAAATGAATCCAAAAATTATTAACCAAATTCAATTTCGAATTGAATTCGGAATAAAATTCAAAACCAATTTCAAATTCAAAAATCTGTCACAAATTCAATTAACCAGATTCGCCAGTTAGGCCATTCACAATGGACTGAAATCCTTATACAAAAACTAAGAAAACTTACCTAAAACAAAACCAACAATTAATAAAATAATCCACAATTCTACATAATCAAAACTATATTATACTTGAATGGATGTAACATTTTCTTAAGTTTGATATATATATATATAGAGAGAGAGAGAGACGGGTAGTTTGTATTCGCGTGTAAATATATAAAGCCATTTGTGTATATATAAATGCATTTTATAAGTAAAATTATAGTGTGTTATGCAAATATATATATACATATAGAGAGAGAGAGAGAAAGAGACAGAGAGACGCGTGTTTTTGTTTGCATGTAAATATATAATATCATTTGTGTAATTATAAATGTATTTTATAAGTAAATTATAGTATTGGAGTTTATAAAATCATATTATATAAATGTGTGTGTGTGTGTATATATATATATATATATTTAAAAAGAAGAAGTAATATTGCAAGTTTCAACTTCTCTGGCATTAAGTATTAAAGATTTTTATTAAAAGGTCTTGAGATTGAAACATTATGTATATATTTTTGTCAAGAAGCAACACTTATGTATAGGATAGGGTCAAATACCAAATTAAATTCGAAAATCGATTAATTTCAAATTCAAAACTCAATTCTAATTCTAAAATTATGTTGGGACTGATTAATTAACCAAATTCTAATTAATCAATTTCGAAATTTTTACTTAGAAGTGAAAACGGTTGCAAATTCAATTAACCGAATTTGTGCTCACTTCGAGATTAAATCAATAGAACTGACATTTTTTTATTACTTGTTCTTGATTTTCAGTATCATTTTTATACTCTAAAATTTGTGTGGATAAAGATGTCCCATACTCTGTTTGTAATGAAATGGGGCCTAATTTTTAGCTATATTAGTCTAATTTCAACTTTACTTACTGTATCTCAACCCACTATTTTTCAGGTTAAATGGATTGAGGTTAGGTTGATCCAACCCAATAGGCAGTGGACTAGGAGTTTTGTGGAAACCAACTTACTAATGCCATATCCTTTACACACTCATTTGGACCTACTGCAAGTGGCATATATAGGGGATAATTTTTTACAATACTTCAGCCTGGAAATCTGAACGCTTTCATTCATATGTGTGTCTATATATATATATATATACACACACACTAACCATTCTGAAACACATTGGTTGCGAGCACTATGTGAAACTGAACATAATTAATTCAGCCTGTTTATTGTCGCATAAGCAAAATCTTTGGATGGTATTAATTGAATCAAGACTAATTTCGATTTTTGCTTCTCTAAAATGTTGAAATCCCGTGTTGTTAAAAGATGAACGAGTTGTCTTATGATGATTACATTACACGTGAATGCATATTTAGGTATTGGAAAGATGAATCAATCATATTGGTAAAAGATGCTTATTTCGACTTTTAAATTAGCAAGCACTGATTTTCATTGTTTACATATATGGCCAAGATTAGCTCAATCATTAGCAAATAAATTCATTCTTCTTTTCATTAATGTTCTCAATTGGATATATAAAGTATAATATTTTAAAGATATCCTTGAGCATTTCATATATTCCTATTGTCACGATTAAGTTGAATTTCACCTTTAAGAAGTGTAGCAAGAACTTATTCTCTTCTCCTCCTAGGTATAGAAAAAGAGAACATTGATTAGTCAGGGCAAAGCAATAAAAATATCAAAGCCAATAACCCAAGATATTAAAGTTGTATGGAAGTGTAAAACTTTGAGATCAAGGGCTAGGACTACACTCTTTCGAGAGTGAGTCTATATTGTTCACTCTACAAATATAATCTCTAGATAGGCATATACATGAATAGCATAAAAGGTCCCTCCACATTTGATGCATCTATGCACCTTGATGTGAAACTCTGCATTACTAAGTTTAGCTATATGGTCAATACTAACTCCATTACCTAATGTGATATGCCATAGTTCGACTTAAAAAAACAAAAAACGAATAACTAAAGATTTAACTCAAAGGAATCCATCCCTAATGCACCTCAAATTATTCAAGTATATCTCAATTCATTGAGGCCACTATTATGTCTACAACAATGACAATGATCACCATTTCAACTTGGAAAATCAGTAGTAGCAAGTAGCATGGGAATTAATTAAAAAAGACAGTTTGTGATTGAATGGTTCGATGATGATTGATGGTGGTAGGAACGGCGCATAGATATAACATTTGTAAAAGAGGGCTTCATCAAAATATGCTCAATAACAAAAGCTTCACTAACCTTTGAGCTTTTTCTTGTTGATTTCTACGCACTCGATCGATCCATTTGTAATAGTATTATTGTTGCCACTCAAAAGGTTCTAAATTCTTACAAGAAAGAAGATCCAGGAATGTCATTAATCAGCAATTAGCAGCACAATAGATCAAATTAATAATGTATCTTATACGCTTTGATGATACACATCCTTAATTTATTAAAATAGAAAAATTTGGAAAGAAGTGCTAGGAAAAAAAAGTAAAAACGCACGAAATTCATTCTCACAGCAACTGCCTTAAAAAATAACTGAAAATTTATTAATAAATCATCATGAAAGGAGATGAAGTATGATTATTTAGTAGTTGTTTGGTTCACGTTCCGTATCAAAATCAAAATGGGAATCATAAAACTCATATCCATGTGAATTCGTATTATTACTCCTTATTTGTTTTGTTTGAAATATGAATGAGTTTCATTTTATTAATGAATTAATTAATTTGAAAGTCAAGTCACAAGTAAAGAATAAAAAGTAACATAATCTAACGTTTTTATTCTTACAGAATAATTCTAGTAATATTTAATCAAACAAGTGTCATTAATTACCTTTAATTCTCATACTTTCTCATAATCTTATGTCCATAAACCAAACACCCCTAATTCACAAAATTACATATGCAAGAATTCTAAGCTCTAGTCCAAATTCATTGGTGAATATATACATTTCAACTTTATAATGAGAAATTTAATAAAATAGGAAAAGAAAACCTTAATCAGTAATGATATCAGTTGTGAATAAAATGTATGGTTCATTCGAGAAAAGGTGGCCTGAGTGGCAATCACTATTCTGTTGTTGATTCTTGGAATATATCTCTACCTTTTCTAAATATTCTGATAAATGCATCCATCCCAAGTAACCTTAATTATATTGATTGTACCCCAGAAAAATATATATATATATATATATATATATATATATATATACATATACTATGTACTTTTTCTACTGGAACACAATCAAGATGACATGTGGAACAAATCTCTACCAGATGACTAAAGTTTGCTTTTGGATGGTTGCATTTGAATTATAATGGATTTGAAATAGTATAAAATTTGAATGAATTTGAAATTTATCTATTTTAATTATTAAAGTTTTATTTTTATTTATTGATGAATTTTAATTCATAAAAAAAGTTGTTTCGCGTAAATTATTTAGATAATCTGAGAGAAATTTGAATAAAAAATCATTCAAATTCATTTATTCAAACCCAATCTACCATTTTTGTTTTGATCATCCCGGCCGGTGAAAAAACAATTTTTCTACTTGAAGGACCTTAATAAATTTTATATAAATATTACTAGGATTCATAGAGGACCAAACTTCTACAAAGATTCCATGCAGTCATGCAAGTTTGGCGGCTCAGTGTTCATTAATATACGAAATCCCAGGAAAATCTTTGAATGGAGAAGGTCCAGACAATGCCAAATATGTGAAGAAAATCCGATTGGTGGTCAACGGAATAATCTTTATTGCAATTATATTTTGATCGATTGATCCTTTGAGCTTACTGACAATTAACTTAATTAAATCTTGATTGATTCCAACCTCACCAATGGAATAGTGGAGATGCTCATTTATAATAGTTAATTCTTTCTGAAGCTTTTCCCCGTATCCACTAAAATCTTTATACTGAAGGATACGTCCAAAAATGTTCCATGCATGCAAAAAAGATCTGGACCATTACATTACCACTCCACGTAAGTGTACATGTCTAGCCACATAAGTGGGTACAAGATTTGTTCAAATAATTTTTAGAACAAAACTAACACATGGAAATTCTATTTAGGAAAGTATGCAATACACACTTCGATACGACAACCGTCAGATTTAAACAAAAGTAAGAGATCTCCTTGATTCGTTTAATATAAACACGAAATATGTAATACAGACTTAAATAGGAGAATCATAGGTTGAATAATCGTCCACTAGATAACAAATTTGTTTTTCTATTTAAGCTCACTCTTCGTTTAGTACATCAAGTTAGATATGGATATATGCATGTTCCATATATGTTTGTTTAATTGTTAATTAGAATTTAGCAGATACAGAAAATAATTGAAGGAATTAGAAAAAGATGATGTGACCAAGAATAAGTACTAGCAACTGCAAGAGGACATAAAGCAAATTCACCTTGTTTTCATTCGGATGATTAGTTTTGGTAAATCTTGTATTGTGATTTGGATATTCAAATCCCATATGCATCTTTCTTTAAGTTACTTTACAGGAGAGAAAAAAGTAGGAAAGCTTTTACAGGACAGCTTCTTAAGAAATATATTCTCTCATGAAGAAAGGGATTTGGATCCCCACAAAAGAAGTGAGCCATATCATTGTTCGGCTGAGGTTCTTATTCTTCAATCATGTGAGCCTTTGTGCCTACATTGTAATCATCATGACAAAATAAACAAAAGAAAAAAAAAATAGATCTTTGGCTTCATTTTATCAAAGTTCCTGGCTGGCAAACAATAACAATTGTTTAGAGAATCTAGTTTATTTTACAGACCTATGCAACTATATATTTTCTTTTTGAATTCAAAAGGCTATGAAGGGGATAAAGCACAAAGTATGTAAGAATAAAGATAAAGGAAATGAAGGGAATACAAGTTAATTATTTATTATAGGATTTTCTTGAATTAAATCCTCTGAACTTGCATTTCAATTGGCACTTTGTCCTTCTCAACTTATTTAATAAGTACTTTACCCCTTGTCCCTTGTTTCTTCATTTTCTGAGACAAAATTGTTCTTAATATTTTAATAATTCTGTTTTTATTTTTTTTTCTCTTTTTACAAACTTATTTATTTTCTCTCTCATATTTTTCCTTTTATCTTCTTACCCATTCTTTCTTTATACCACTAAATTATTATACTACTAGCAATTGATTAGTGAAAAGTTCTAATTTTTTTATATTTTTATAAATAATTTATAGAATAAATAAGTTTTTAATACAAATAGCATATATTTTAATTTTATAACATTATTTTGTTAGTTTTACTAATGCCATAATTATTTTAAAAAAACTATAAAAATTTGAAATTCGATTTGTCTAATAAATTAAAATATAATTTTTACTATGTATGCATGTCTTTTTTACAATCTAGATTCGTATAATATATTTTAGATAACTTTAACAGACTCAAAATCCCATTATATTAGACAATCGTAATATATTTTTTACTATATTTTTTCAATATTACACCACAAATAAAAGATTGTAAACATTTTTTCATTCTATAATTTTATTTGTCTACCATAAAATTTTTAATTTCCTCTAACTCAAAATTTTAATTTTTATTTGTTAATCTTATTATTATTAGTTAATCATAAACTTTATATTACAATAAGGTATATTTATTGTATTAAAGCATGATTAATGTATGAATTAAATTGTTTAGACACGTGAGAAGTGAGAACTTCAATTAATTAATTATTAAAAATAATGTAATTGTTTAGTAGTAGGAAGAGAGAATAGTGGGGAAAAAAGGAAAAAGAAGAAAAAAATAGAGAAAATGAATAAAAGAGAAAAGAAGAAGAAAAACAATAATAATTAAAGTAATTGGGCTAACTTTCTCCCATAACAAAAAAGAGGAAGTAAAATGTTTAGTAAATAAGTTGAGGGAGGTAAAGTGCATTTAAGGTGTAAGTTCAAGGGGATTTTCTGCATCTAACCCTTTATCTTATATACTATATGATTATATCAAATGGATGTATGAAATTGATCCATTAGCAAGAAAAACTTTTCTTTCTATTTGTTTTACAAAGAAATGGAAGAATACGAGTTAGTTAGAACCTAAGCTTTTATTTATTCCGTAGAATGACATGTATTTTTATCTTATTCAATACTTGTTTTTATAGTTCTATACGTTCTCCATTTTGGTTTCAAAAGCAGAAAAATGTAATAGAAGCTTCTTTTTTTTTAAAACTCTCTCTCTCTCTACTTTCTAGTGACTCAAATCTATAATTATTAAATTATAAGAGAAACGCCTTATCACCTGCTTTTTCAAATCTATAATTTTGATCTCCCTATTGCTAATTAATGTGGAGTAACATTTTCAAATTTGTCGATATCTTTTAAATCGGATACTTGGAAAATTTGTAAAAGAAAAAAAAAAACTAAATGTTTATGAGAAATTATGTAATGTTCAGAAAAATCTTATGAAGGTCTGGAAATTATGTTAAAACCCAGTGGAGAGTAACTATAACTTACTGTAAACATATTAAGCGGGATCTTTGCATGCTGCTAGGGGCTCTTTTTTATCTAACGACTGGACCATAAGGAGAAAGTTATGAAAAGCCAAAAAAAAAAAAAAATTGATATTTTTGCACCCCTGTTTGTTACTTGCTTTTATCCTTTTTTTTTTTTTTTTTTATCAACTAAGAAGACTAAAAAAAATATTATTTAAACAACCATATTTTTCTATACCTAAATTATCCTTATTTCATGGTTATTAATCGCCTTTTACATCATTTAAATTCTTTCAAATCTTTTCATTTTCTACTCCTTGTCCTTCCCCATAACAGATTTTCTTTTTATTATACCAACAAATATGGCATAACTTCAAAACATTAAAAATCTGGAAGATTTCATGTAATTTATACAATTGAAAAAAATAATCAAGATTTAAGTATTAACAAACTTAAAAACTTTTTGAGCATCTAATTAATACAGAAACCTTTATCTATGAATACATCTATATCTGTAGTAAGTTTGCCTACTTTATTCTAATTTTCTTTGTGTTTGCTTCGAGAATTAAAAATTATTTGATATGTTTACTATTATTTTTATGTGGATTTTACAGATCTTGATAAAAAGCAGAAAAGTTTTTAATAAAATTTATATTTTTTAAGTTTTTTGAAATCTAATTTGGTGAACAGATCTTATAAGACTTATAATTGTCCTTATGCTGATGCATCACTTTTGTATTACAATAATGAATATGTTCTTTTAAATTTTTTTACAAATGAAAGTTTACAATAATTAGATTACATTTTTTTTTGTTTACTAATGACTACTTTCTTTCTAGCAGTAATAGTATTATGAAATTACTGAATTAACTTTTTTTTCTAGTGTAACTATTGGTTTTGTGCAATTCATTTTTAATACTTTCTTCTAGAAAATAATAATAATAATGTTATTTGAAATCATGAAATTCAAATAATCATAAGAAGAAGAAGCTACTATTATTTTAGTATACCCAATATAATAGTAGTGTATGTGCACAGACCATTTGATTGTGTGACAATCATAAATATTCTTTAAATTTTTGTGGATGAAATTTTGATAATTGGACTACTTTTTCTTAATATATATGATGACCATTATATTTAAGTTGTAACAATAATGAGTATAAATGAATATGAAAGAGGGATATGAAAAATGAATTGTTGTGTTTAGTGAGATATTACATAAGATAATTCAGGTACTGGATGGTTCAATTTTTTCATTATTTTTTAAATAACATTTTGTAATTCTTTTATACAAGTTTTTCAATCACCTTTTTATCTCATGTATATTTTATCAAAAAGTTACTATAGTATTTTTAAATAATATTCCAAATAATTGCTGTTCGAAAAGAGTTTTTTGGTTGACTTTCTCTAAGATGTGTTAAAGAGACTTATCTGCAAATATCACAGCTAAAAGGAAAGAAAATGTTTCCTAATTTTACAAGCATGTGTATTTTTTCTAAGAGATATTCGTTTCTCATGTTTCAGAAAATGTGGATAAAATTTTTCTATCCTCTGAAATTTTTTGATGAATCAAACAATTGAAAAATCCTTTTTTTAGGACATTATTAATCCAAAAAATAATACATTATAATTATAATTATTTTCTAAACACATTTTTTAAATTATTCTTTCATCTAATATACATTATATCACCAAAAATATATATATATATTATTTATTTTAAATAATATTCAAATAACATAAAAAAATAATATCAGTCGAAGAAAGTAGCATATATAAGTGGTAAGTAACCTTCGCACTTGTAGAAGTAATTACCGACAATTATATACTAAGTTAAAAGCGTATTCTATATGTATGTGTGCTCACAAAAATTTATGGGAGTTATGTTTTTGGGAAGTTATAAAGCCACACTCAAAAAACTATCCCATTAACTTTAAAATCTGAAACTATATAATTTTTTAAATCACATAATATTATATTAAAAAAAATTTACAGTTTTGATAAGAAAATTATTTGGTTGTACTTTAAAAATTTGCATATGTACACATTTTTAAAGTTAATAGAATAATTCTTATAAAAATTTCATATTTTATTACATAAACTTTTAAAGCGTAGCAAAATTATTCCTTAAAAGACCGTATAAATTTTCTATTTTTCAAGTAGGCCATAGGTAGTTATTTGCAATCAAAATGGAAAAGTAGTGCAGAAGGTGGAGATTTAGTCGTGGGATTAAATAATGGGCAGTTTGTTTCGTAAAGATCATTACACCAAATGCTCATACAAGGTAGTAACAATCCAACTCTTCTTCAAGTAGGATACCGTCAAAAATTACGTTGATGGAAAACAAATTACGTTATGGTAAGAGAAAGAAAACGTATTAGACAATGGCCAGCAACGTATTCTCTAGTCCATTTGCACGTTTTCAATCCAAAAGATGCTGGAATAACGGTTTTATTCAATAATTAATTGATTTAAACTATTAATAACAGTTTAATGGGCTACTAATTAAGGCCAAAATTCTTCAAGCACCCACAAGGAAAGATAATTGTCACGTGCTGGACCACCCGATGCCTTGTTCCACGGCATGGATGAATAACCATTCTCAAGCAGATTCCATAATAGAAATTGGTTCCCTAATTTTTTTTTTATATATAATTTTGGCATAATATGTTTCCGTCCTCCTCTAGAAATTATTCATAATTTTCAAATAATATCTTATAATCATTATTTAAACACATTCTCGAATCCCCTTATCTCATATATTACCATATGTCCAATAATATTTTGCATAATAACTAGAACAATAACGGTTCAAAAACTATTTGAAATGTCCATGTTGGTCAGTGGCCCTAATCCCGACCTTAAGCTCATAACTAACAAGCACATAAATTCTTATTTTGCTCAACAAAATAAATTTTTACTTTTTATTTTGTCCAATAACTTTCGCTTGATGCTCCTGACCAAACTCCTCGTAAGCATATGAATAGGCCCCCTTTGAAATGTAGATGTTGCCCGAACGCCAGTTGCTTAATAGATTGGGGTAAAAATCATTGGACGCAGGCACATTAATTGTTACAGTTCCTATGAATTCAGAAATTGCAAGATTTTAAAGTTTGGTCACACAACTATTAAGGCAAGAGGCAAAACACAAAGTAATGAACTGAGAGAGAGCCCCCTCAACTTCATTCATACTTACTAAAGGGCTAATGCTGCCACTATATTTGATCTATTACACATAGGACATGCGCATCATACATCAAATTTCAACAAAAACCAGCGCCAAACTTTCACACCCACTTGAGAGCTTTTCTTGCACAACTGCCATTTTGTTCATTCCCAACTATTTTTGCTCACCTTCAACTAATAATACTTGCACAACTAAGAAAGATGGGGACTATAATTATAATTAATATACCAAACTTAATATAATAGATCTAACAATAAAGTAACTAACAATATTTGATCTCCCATATGAAAGCTTCCAAAATCATGGCTGAGATCCAAACTAGCCATCAGACAAGAACTCCAAAACATTCCAATTCCAACCTTCTGATCAGTTCAAACTTTCAAGAAAACCTTGCAACAGCCTTGCAAACCAAGGGATTCTTCATTTCCATCGACAATTTCAGGCACTCAGACAAGTCCACACCATTATCTGAAGCAGTCCATTTGTAGTTCTGAAGCAACTGAGCTAACCACAACTGAACAGTTGCAAGGCCCATAGCCTTTCCGGGGCAGACTCTCCTTCCAGAACCAAATGGAGCCAACCTCAAATCAGATCCCATAATGGCAACATCCTCCTCCAAGAACCTCTCTGGGATGAACCTTTCGGGCTCTGGCCAGACCTTTTCGTCATGTGTTATTGCCCACATGTTCACCATAGCAGTAGTCCCGGCAGGTATGAAGTGATGCCCGACACGAGTGTCGTGAATGGCGAGCCTAGCCCAAGAAAGAAGAGGGCCAGGAGGATGTGCCCTGAGAGTCTCCTTCACAATGGCATGGAGATAGGGAAGGTTGGGGAGGTCAGAATCAGTAACCGTCTTTCTTGTTCCGACAGCACAAGAACTGTCAATTTCAGATTGAGCTTTGGCTTGAATTTCTGGATGCAAAACCATTCTTGCAAGTATCCATTCCAATAGGATGGCCACAGTGTCTGTCCCTCTAAAGATCATTTCCTGAAAATATCATATAAAACATTTCCCATCACAACTGTACGTGCAAATCACATAACAATACCTATTAAAAAGGATAAATTCCTTTCGAGTACCAGACAGAGACAGCAACATAGAGGATGAGAACAATACAAGTTCAACAGACAAAAAGAGCACTAGCAATCAAATTTATTCAGATTCTCCATATCTTAGAATAACCTAAAAAGTGAAAATTTGATAATCTTTATTCCGGAGTCCATTTACCAAACTATCAAGGTTGTCAACAACAAAAAGGAACAAATAGCCATACATACAAATCCGTACAACATATGGAAAAAATGATTGAAGTCAAAAATATCAAAAATTTTATAATCTTTACTCCGGAGTCCATTTACCAAACTATCAGGTTGTCATCAACAACAGAAAAGGAATAAATAGCCATACACACAAATCCGTACAACACATGGAAAAACAATTATTGAACTCCAAAATACCAAAGATTATTACTAACAGCTGCACGGCCGCTTATGTTTTCTGCTAACTAAACAAATATATGCAAAACCAAGAACTCTACAAAAGTAACTGAAAGTAAATACTAAAATTATTACCAAAATCTAAGAAATAATTAGCAATGAAATGGAAAAATACCCATAAAACAGCAATCATATCAGAATCAGTAAGCCTGTTTTCCTTCTCCAAATCAAGCAAGACATCAACAAAATCAGAAGAGCCCTCGTCATCATGATGATCAGAAGATGGTCTTCCACCATTTTCAGCCCTCTTCAACCTGTGCTCCTCTATGATCTTTCCAACAAAGACAATCACTCTGGCAACCAACCCTCTGCATCTTTTCCTCACACCTTGCATGTCCAGCCGTCCCAAAACAGGAAAGTGGTCGGTCCAGTTAAATATCCCCAGCAGCTCATACCCTTCACTCACCAGACCTTCCAACTCAAAACCATCTTCAAGATTCCCATTTTTTTTACCATTAAAATCATAGCATTTCCCAAACACACTCATCATCACATTATTCAATGACCCAAAATGCAAAACCTTTTTCACCTCAACTTCACCGTTTTTCTCCATCAACCCTTTGATTTCTTGCACCATTTTCACCCCAATCTCTCTCCTAAACTCCCCAAAATAAGAAATCCTCCTAGGACTGAACAAATGGGTGGCTGATATTCTCCTTAAATTCCTCCAATAATCCCCATAAGGAGCAAAACCCATTGCTCTATGAAACAGAAGCTCATAAGCAGACTCCTTAACAGGCCTGTCAGCAAAAGCAGAGCTGTTCAATATTTCTTTAGCAGTCTCAGGGTCGCTAGAAATGATGAAACGCGTGAACCCAACTGAGAAAGCCATTAAAGATTGAGCCTCGTGGCACTGGGAAAGCTTTTCAAGAACTCTGTGAGTGAATGAGTAGGAGAGAGCCAGTGAAGGCAAAGACAATGCCCAGAAGGGGCAGTCCAGAAGGGCCAGGAACGGCAGTTTTTGACCTGTTTTGGGACTTTGACAGTGCCCAAGCAAGGCCTCCTGGGGTAAGCCAAAAGGCAAAAATAGCAAGAAACAGGAGAAAGCATAGCAGAAGCTCAAAGTTGAGGACAGTTGAGGAGTAGCCAGTTAAAGGGATGAAGGAAAAACAGGGATCAGCAGACATTTTTTTTTTCTTTTTGGGGTGGAGTTTCAGAAAAGAAAGGGATATTGTTGAGGGGAGAAGGTAGTGATGGAGGGGGTAGTTGTTGTTTGTTCAAAGGGAGAAGAGAAAGGAGTGGGAGAAGGTGGCAGTGAGGAGACGAAGAGTGTGAGAGAACGGTTTAAATAGAGGGAAGTTATGCGATGTTAGGAGCCACCTTTTGGGTAATAGTGTGGAGATTAACCCGAGTTAAATTAAGGTTGTGCTGCAGTTGGTATTTAAATTTTTTTTTATAGTAGCACTCTATATAAATACATGCTATATATATAATAAATATTTAAAATTTTAAAAATAATTACATATTATGTATCTATATATGCGATAGTTCTAAAAAATTCCTATATTATCCATATGAGGAAGATTAATTCTTAAATATTATGAGTAACAGATACGTATCTTCTTATTCTTAAATATATAAGTAGCAGATACGTATCTTCTTACCTTGGTTAATTTTTAAGGAATGTACTGGTACCACTCTACTGGATGCGTAAATGGCGGATACTGTATTAGTCATTTTACCTTAATTAAAAAGGATGTACTAAAAAAAAAGTCATGAATACTCTTCTTATTTTGAATTTCAGTGACCGGTCCATGATTAGTCCTGTAATTTCTCAAGCTGTCCAAGGAAAGAATAACTTGCCTTTCCCGATTTATTCGCTTTTCTTATGCATATTTGGACTAAAACTTTCATGGGTTGGCTAAGTAAAAAGGTCGAACATCTAGCTTTAGTAGAATTTTGGATACTAGATACTCTAATGTCACTGTTAGCAAACCTGCTTGGTGGAGGAATGTGTAAAAAACACTGCAAGCAGTAGAAAATGCACAGGTGACATGCTTTGCCCTTCGTGAAACTATTCCTCGAACAAGGCAACCAATAAATCATCGAGTTTGTGTTTTATTCTAAATTATTGTCAACCAAAAACTAAAATTCAAAATTTTCTTTGGAAAAATATTAATAAAGATTCGGTTTTGAACTTCATCTGTAAATTTTGTAATCAAAATTAAATTTTATAAAGTTTTATTTATATCAGTTGATACCATAGATTCCATAACATGTAATCTAAAGTTCATAAATAAAATAAAAAATCAGATCTATATAAATATTTGCCTTTTCTTATACTATTACATAATCAATAATATTTTCATCACTTCCACCTTAAAAGAATAAAATCCAATTATATAGCTACTACATCCAATTGACTAATTTCTCCATATATGCCACTATTAAAAAAATCATCGATTAAAATATAGTTGTATTATCATTTTTTAAAAACTTCTGCACTATTAACTTCGCATTTCTCAAATGTAAAATCAAAATACTTCACCCTTTGAAAGGGCAAGGTTAAAAGTTCTGACAAACTTACACTTCACAAGGGAAAACTTTTTTTTCAAAAAAGAAAAAAGAACAAAATTAGCGTCGCCCTAGTGAAAGTCGAAACAAATCTCCTTTAATACTTAACTCTTATTAAGGGCAAAAATAGAGGTGGTGTTATTGTTAGAGCAACTTATATCTTCTAGAGAAATTTTACATAACAGGACAAAAATACAATCCAATCGTCAAAGCACCCAACTATTGAGAAGTTGTTTATATCTCTTACTATTTTGCGGTTCCCGAATCTCACTCTATTTGACCCCCCTCTTTTCCCCACTTTCCTCTGCAAATTTAGTCTCCTCTATATCTCCACGTCTATTCTTCAAGCTCTGTAAAAGTCCAGCAAGGTCGGGCGATTAAAGGGGTATTTGATAACCCGATTAAGTAATTAAACTGATTGGATTCATTAAGTACTTTTTGTGTTCAGTGTATTTGATAACGAAATTCTCCGACCTCTGAATATATTAAGTATCACTTTATTTCTATACAAAATTTTAATTGAAAAGTCTATCACTTAATTTGGTGAATTCTTTACTAGTATAGCAAAATTCACTTAATTTCTCTTTAATTTATATTCACACACTTTTTTACATACACAAACATACTCATAAACACACACTTGCACACACTATAGTCATTCTCTCTCACACATAAACACACACTTCGTATACTATATTCATTCTTTCTCACACATAAACACATATTTGAATGAACTATATTCCTTCTCTTACATATATAAACAAATACTTGTACACACTATATTCATTATCTCTCACACATAATAGACACGTGCACACACTATATTCCTTGTCTCTCACACATAAACACACACTTGCGCACACAATATTCATTTTCTCTCACACATAAACACATAGTTGAACACACTATATTCATTTTCTCTCTTGTTCTCACATAAACAAACATTTGCATACACTATATTCATTCTCTCATACACATAGCACACGTGCGTAGACTATATTCCTTCATCTCACATATAACATACACTTGCAAACACAAATATTTATTATTTCTCACACATAAACACACACTTGCATACACTGTATTCTCTCTCTCACACATAAACACACACTTGCATACACTGTATTCTCTCTCTCACACATAAATAGATAATTGCACACATTATATTCCTTCTCTCACATATAAATAGATAATTGCACACACTATATTCCTTCTTTCACACACATAAAAATACACTTGTACAAACTATATTCCTTTATTTCATACATAAATAGACATTTGCACACATTATAGTCATTTTCTCTAACATATAAATATACACTACACACGATATATTTCTTATCCCATACAAAAAGATATACTTGCACACATTATATTCTTTCTCTCTCACATATCAATACATACTTGCACATAGTATCTCTCTCACACATATAGATAAAGAACTTGACGCTCTATATTAATTAACTATTTATTTGTATTAAAAATATAATATTTTAAAATTAATCTACTTTATAAATAAAATATAATATTATCATCAAATTATGTAATATACACGGGGTAAAATATTCAATTTAGTGCTCAAGTTCAGGTGATTATCAAACAGATACAACTTAATGAATTTAGTAAATTAAGATTCAACACTTAATTTCAGTATTCAGATTTCAGATTTTAGTTTTATCAAATACATCCTAAGTATCTAACTGTTATTATTTTTCAAGTTAAAATGAATAAATTATTTATCTAAAAAATTGACAAAAAAATGCAGAACATAAGAAAAAGGCAAAAGTTTAATAGCTTACTAGAAATAAAATAGGCTAGAGAGAAAAGGAGAAATGAGTTTTCAGAACAAAATCCTATTGTTGTTTACAAAACAATCAAAACCCCAATTTAGAGTGTAATTTTGATATTATATCTTGCCTAACTTCATCATTCCCATAAATCTATCATAAACAACATAAATCCACCATAGTCAATGTGTGATATGTATAACTATACCTTAACTTACAATTGCTTGAATCAAATCCAACGCCATCCTATTCTCACCCCTAGTGCATGTAAGTCAAGTTCAATTGCCTCTCCACTGTTCTCACTGTATTCATAAGCTGAAACCTCACATTATTTTTTCAATAATAATTAAAATAAAGAAATAAAGAAAAATTTTCTTATATTTTGTTTAATTTAGTAAAAAAAAAAAAGGAAAATTAGAGGATTACACAAGTATTTCGTTGGAGAAGTTATAGTAGATGATGGAGGAGCTTCTCGACAGAGAAAGGCCGTTCAACAGATAGAGGAGATGGAGATTGCAAGGGAAAGTGAAAACAAAAATTGTTGGGAGCGAGATTCTGCAACAACGCAAGACAAAAGAAGGTGTGGGTGACAAAAACAATGTTTGAGAGTTTTGACCATTGGCGGCATTTTTGTCTTGTATTGCAAAATTGCTCTGGCATGATATAAATTGTTCTGGAAAATAATGCTAGCCTAAAAATAAGGCCTTAAAAAGGTGAGGTTAATAAATTAGGTTGATTATTAATTAATTTATCAACATAACTCATTAATTAATTCACCTAATGCCCTAATTGAGAACTTACCATTCATATTAAAGTAAGAAATTATTACCTAATTCCTTAATTAACTTATCTAATTCTGAAAGTGTTACCTAGTTCCCTAATTCCCATAAATTAGAGCTTACCTAATTCTAAGTCATTGAAATGTACTCTATCAAATCACAATCATGATGAGTTACTTCTTGGTAAAAGTTAACTGTGTTTGTAAGAGTTGTGAAGTTTTTTTTAATGAAATGGTAGAAACTTGGAACAAATGAATTGTAAAATTAGGTGACCAATTGTACATCAACCTGAGCTTTAATATATGGAAGAAATAATTGCTTCAACTCATCTTGTGTTCTCCTGCTTAGACAAGAGGATAGAATACACATCTATCTCCAGTCTAGGGTTTCTTTCTCTACTTTTAGTAAGTGTCTTCATCTTTGAAAACTAAAATCTTAAAACATCTTTTAGTTTTCATTTACTAATCCTTTTAATATCTGTTTTTTCTATCCATCATCTAATTGTTTTAGTATTTTTTTTCTTTTATGCAAAAAAAATTAAAAATGCTAAAAAATAAAAAAAATTAATTTTTTAAATACATATTTTTCTCAAATTTGGATTTCTTTCTATTCTGTCTGGTGATCATTTTCGTATTTGCATTTGTTTAAATCCTTTTAATTTTGATAGATGAAGACCTAGTTCATCAATTGGAAGGCTTACTACTGAACCCTCAAGATAACATGGCATCTATCTTGAACCATTTGATATGGCACGATGTTGATAAGAATGTCATCTGAGTTTGTTGGGAAGAATTTGTGGTGACAGAATTGTGAATTTTACTCGGTTGAAAACACTATGTGAATCACATCAAACTATCCAGATGGTTATCAAGTTGTTTAATTGGGAATAGCTTGTTTTAATTCTTCTTCTCTCGTCATGTATGAACAGGACCTTGTCCAAATCCTAACTTAGAGACCCTAGTTTTTTGACAATCACTTCTTAATCTTGAAGCCATGGGAGATAGGTTGGATGATGCAGTCAATGATTTTTCTAATTCTTCAATTTGGATTCAATTGTGGAATTTGCCTTCAAATTGGTTCTCTGAGACTGCAACAAGGAAAATTGGAGATATTTATGGTAATGTTATTGATGTTTTAATTCTAGAATTGGGTTCAAAACATGAATAATATTTAAAATTCTAGTGAATCTTGATTTACAAAGTCATTACTCAAGGGTACTATGGTTACAAGTGGTGGGCAATCAAGATGGATAAGTTTCAAGTCTGAACATTTACCCCTATTTTGTTTTTATTGTGGTTATATTGGACATAATGACAAGGGATATAACAAGAAACATGGTTATTAGCTGCATGATTGTCTGGATACTCAATAATTTGGCTTATTTCTTAGGGCTTCTTTTTCGATTCTTGTGTGAAAAAATTTCATCATGTCCTTTAAGCCTATGGAGCATGTTGCTGTAAAATCAAAGAATTTGGTTAATACTAATTTTGAGTTGGCTTCAAGTGAGAGTTTGGTCTCAGTAGATCTTTAGATGTGAATTCCAGTAAGATTCTGATATCAAGAATAGTTTTCGAGATGATTCTAAAGTTCATATGATAGTTACGACAGTTGTGGATGGAGGTTATGTGGGAAGGAATTTTAAAGATTCAAAATTGTTTAAAATTCAAACCTTTGACCCTTTGTTGTCTAAAATTGCACTTGCTTTAAAAATGGTGTCGTTCTACCCTCAAGATTAAAAACCTATCCTTATATCCCAAAGCCATGTGAATCCCTTTCTACCTATCCTTTTTTCTAAGATAAACGAATAAACTCCTACTTTACCTTTTCTTACCCAAACTAGCACTTTACCCCATTTTTCAAAAGTTCAACCCAACAAAAATCTTTTGTAATTGCAGATTTCCCTAAATCTAATTCTTTTGATTTAGGCCTAACGCACCAAATACAACAACTACTATAACTCCAAAATCTACTTTAATAACATATCCTTTAACTTGTAAGATTGATTCAATTTATGATATTTCTGTTCATCAATTTAGTGTTAGGGTTGATTCTCTATCTGCAATCATCCATGTAACTATTGAGCATACTGGGCTGAGGATGTATTGTGTTCTAATTCTATCATACCAACTATGTAGAGTAAGGTTTCAGTCTTTATAGTGAAGAGGTCCAAATTGAAGGGGAAGAATATTCACAAAGTTGAAGATCCTAGGGTTTCAGATTTGAGAGTGAAGAAAGCTAAGAATGTGGTTATTTCAGTTTAGAATGGTTCTGAGATGGAGGTGGCCAGCCTTAAATGAGCCGATCTGTATAAATGATGATTTTGGCCCAGAATTGTCAAGGTTTAGGTAGACCCTTCAAATTTATCAACTGAGGGAAGTGGTATGTAACCATTTTCCTAGTTTGGTTTCCTTATCTGAAACTAAAAATAACTTTAAGTTGGAGATTGTTGATGGGGTACGTAGAAAGTTGGGTTTTTCATGTATAGCTACTTTTGATCCTATTGGTTGGTCAGGAGGTTGGTTGTGTTATGGAATACTTGAGTGTTTGTGTTAGCTATTGTTTGTCTAAATTTTCAGTATAAGTTTTACAACATGAGTTTGATAATGTTTGATAGGGGTGTGTGTATTTATATTAGTTGTGATGATATTGTTAACAAGAGTGAGTTGAATATGCTTACGTCAGAATTGCACAATTGGGGTAATGATGTGGTGGTTATTGGTGACTTCAATGATATTCTATGTTCAAACTAAAGAAAAAAGGCATAAAATAAGGTCTTAGGGTTCTTTTAGATTTTTAGAAAATTTGTGGATAATACTGGCCTAGTTGATCTAGGTTTTGTTGGATCACAATTGACTTAGGAAAATTTTTTTGAGAGGCAAAGTTTTGTAGAAGAGAGGTTGGTAGGGCCTTTTTTTCACCTTCTTGGATGTCTATCTTTGATTCTGCTAAGAATTGACACATTTAATTGTAGATCATCTAATGTTATTATTAGACATTAAGCCTAATAATATACATCATAAGAGAAGATTTGTTTTTTTATCAAAGGTGGTTAAATCATGTGGGTATTAGTAATGTAGCGAAAAATGTTTGGAAGATTCTAGTCATAGGATCAAGGTTTTTCCAAGTGGGTCAAAAGGTGAAACATTGTAGACTTGCTCTACTTAAGCAGAATAAGAGTCTAATAATAATTGAAGACAAAAAATTAATAAGTTGAAAACTTAGATTCAAAATCTACTTTAGAGTAAGGGTAATTTTACTTCCGACTCTTTGGAGAACTTTAAACTTCTTATTTTCCAAAAGTTTTGGAATATACTTGCTGTAGATGTCACTAATGCTATTTCTAATTTTTTACACTATGGGCCTTTGCTATCTTCTATCAATCACATTAAACTCATATGTCACGTTTTTGGCCTTATATGTCACACTTTATAAGATTGTTTCAAAAATTCTTGTGATATAGTATGAAACATTTCTTGTTTAAATGTATCCATAAATCACAATTTGCCTTCATTTCCAGCAGACAAATACTAGACATTTTATGATTGCTCATGAATACATACATTTTATAAATAGTAAGCATAGAGGCAAAAACAAGGTTTCGTGGCAATAAAATTAGATATGTTCAAAACCTATGATAGGGTAGAATAGAAGTTTTTGGCCAAAATAATGAAAAGAATGGGTTCTCTCATAAATGGATTGGCTGGATTATGCAATATTTCTCTACAGTATCCTATTCTTTTAAAAGCAATTGCAATGTGTGTGACTATATTAAAACTATCAAGAGGGATTAGATTAGGAGATCCTTTTATCTACTTATTTTTTTCCTTTCTTTGTTCTGAAGGTTTAAGTAGTCATTTGAGTCACGCTTCTTTAAAACAAGACATCACTAGGATTAGAATTAGTAAGGAGGCTTCTATATCTCACTAATTTGTTATTTGCTAATGATACTTTACTTTTTTGTAATTTCAGTTAGGGTCAGGGTGGATTCTAATATTTTTGATATTCTTCAAAAATATGAAGTTTATTCTGCGCAAATTGTTAATTTAGATAAATACACTATTTGCTTCAGTAAAAAAACCCTTTTTTTTACTTTGATATCTTTGATCAATCTTGTGAAGTTTCTAATAAGGTTCCAACCAAGTATTTTGCTTGCCATGGAAAGAAAGTTTTTTCTTTCATTAAGCAGAGATTATTTGGAAAAATTAATGGTAGGAAAGAAAAAACTTTCAACCCAGTTGGTAAAGAAGTGCTAAAATATGTTCTCATGTCCTACCCTGTAGGACTGTCAATTGGGCTAGGCAAGCTTTAGCTCGGCCCAACCAGCCCGTTAAAATTAAGATCGAACTTATTATGAGAATGGACTGGGCTAAGCTTGGTCCTATATTTTAGGCCCAATTTTAAATTGAGCTAAGTTTGGTCTTTGTTAAACTCAGCCCAATTTAGACTCGATCTGAACAAAAAGAATATATTATATGTGTTTGTGTATTATCTCTTTATATATATGTGTGTGTGTGTACATGTAATTACAAATGTTATGTGTATGTATAATACATAAATCACTTAAGATATAATTATAAATATAGGATAATTTGTTAAAATGATACCATTACATCATCCTATGTATATGTTATTTTCGTTATTCTACTTAATGGTTCAATTATTATAATTTTTAACTCGTTTTCACTGAATGATGCGTATAATACATGATTATATACAATAGATAGTGTAAAATACACTAATATATCATTGAAGATATGAACTTATAAGAATCTACTAAATGAGTAAATAAATTATATAAAATTGAAGTAAAAAATATTAAAAAACATAAGTGACTTTAGGTGGCCCAAACTCGACCTGAAACCCATTTAATTAAGTGAGATGAGTTTGGGCCTAATATACGTGAGATTTTGTGAGTCAAACTTGGGCCTAAATATCTGAATTTTAAATGAATTGAGCTCGAGCTTGTCAAAATCCAGCAGCTCACAAAGCCCAATTAACAGTCCTACTCGCCTGTGTATTCAATGTCCTGTTTTTAAACTCCATATTGGTCTTTGTAAAGAATTTCGTAGCCTTATCTCTTATTTCCGATGGGGTGATAAGTAGTAGAGGAAAAATGCATTGGATTAATTAGTCTATGCTAACTGAAATTAAGGGATTAGGATTGGGATGGGGAGTAGGGTTTTCATGACTTTGAATCCTTTAGTTCTTATTTATTGGGAAAACAAATTTGGATGTTGTTCACAATGCCAAATTAGTTAGTTAGTAGAGTTTTAAGTAAAAATATTATCCAAGATCCTCTATTATTCTTCAGTCAAGCCATCCTCTTCATTTTTATAGAAAAGATTATTCTTAGTAAAAGGCACGATTGCTAGTACCGGATCTAAATTTTTTATTGGTAATTGTTCTTCAATAAGGATTTGGGATGCCCTTGGTTACCTCAACCCTTTTTCTTTTAAACCTCAAACAAAAAAAAATCTCTTTAAAGACGATTGTCAATTACATTTGGTCTTTAATTATTCTCATATGATAAATGCAGTTGGAATCAAAGTTTGGTAAAAAAATATTTTTGTAAAGGGTAAATTACTATAAACCTCCATATGGTATAGCACTCATACTCGTGATTCTTATGTATATTAGAAATATACCTTAAACTACTATGTATTTTGGAGTAAAAGGTTGTATGGATGGAAATCATCCAAACTAACTGATTTCAAAATTACTTGCATACCCTCAACTCATTGTTAGATTTGTCACTTGACCCACATCACCACCACTAACAACAATGACAACCAATGTCCAACCAACATCCCCAACCTCCCTTAGTCTCGCACTCATCCTTCTTTTCCTTTTTTTTTTTTTTTTAGTCTTCAATTTTAACACTGCAAAACAATAAACAAAAGAATGTAATTACAAACATGATAAATGGATCCCAAAAAAACATAATAGAAAAAAAAGGAGAGAAAATACAGATAAACAACTGCAGATCTCTTTAATGAAAAAGAAAAATTAAGAAAAACCAAAAAATGAAGTTGAATCAAGAATGCACAACAAAAACAAATTCCATCCAAAACCAATGATGAATAGACATCAAAACATAACCTAGAGAAGAAGTATTAAAGACAAACAAGAATTCTGAAGGAAAAAAGAAGAGATCAAAGATGTAGCAAATGAAAGAGATAGTGGGTATGGGTCTATGAGAAAGATGGGAGAGATTGATAGGTTTGACGGGGAAATGGGAAGGAAATAGTGAGGAAAGAGAGATCAATAGAGATAAAAATAAGACAGAGGAGACTAGGGATTGGAGAGAGAATGAGGGTCTGGAAAGAGGATAAAAAACTATGGTGGTGGTAGTGTTGGTGTTGAAGAGTGGTAAGAAAAAGAGAATTTTTTAAACAAAGGCATTTTATTCATAAGATATTGAATTTTTTTAGGAAAAAATAATATATTTTGATAAATATACACATTGGGCCATGTGTATTTCAAATAGTGTTAATTTGGATGGTTTTGCACTTCTATCCAATTTACCTTTAGGGACAAATTAATAGTGGTTTAAGATATATTTCCTAAACATATAAGGGCTACAGGTATGAAAGCTATTACACATAGGGGTTTACAGTAATTTACCCTTTTGTAAAAGATGTTTTAATCATTCTTCATATACCTATTTATGTTTTTTTTTGGGGGGAGGGGGGGGAGAATTTGAACTCAAGCTGAAACTAGTAATACTGCAAAGACTAATTATAAGTTTGTTAAGTCTAATTGTCAGTTTCAGAGTGGTATTTCTAATGTCAAGCCTCAGTCTAGTAATGCTTCTTCTCAGCAACATATTTGGAAGCTTTGTGGAAACTACTAATTAAAAACAAATTAAATATTTTGTTTGGAGATGTTTTCACAGTATTATAGCTGTTATGGGTTTGTCTCTATTATATTTTCAATTTCTGATAATAGATGTCCTGGATGTGGGGATGAAATTGAATCTTTGGAACATTTATTGTTCTAGTGGTATTTTCAAAAAATAGTAATATGTTGGAAGCTTTTTCCTATTAACTAGTGTAATCTTCAGGATTTTCAAACTGATTTTTGGGTTTGGTGGGATTCTTTAAATAAATTGTCTACAGTGGAAGACTTGGTTGTTCATGTTAGTTTAACCACTCTTATATTATGGCATTTGTGAAAATCAAGACATAATTGGATGTAAATCAATCTTGTGTCCGAACAGTTTCTCTAGTTTGAGAGACTTCTCCTCCTTTTATGGGGTCGATGCACTTAATTTGAAAAATCTTCAAAAATTTTAGATTTGTCTTTTGTCTTTCTCTCTCATCATTTATGAGTTAAGAGAAACCTTTTTCTATTTCGTTTATGAGAATTTGCAAACATTTATTAGCTTTTTCTAGTCTTAGCCATGCCTTAATTTTAGGGTTAAATTTGCTAAGTTTTGGGGAAGCATTTAACGTTTCTTTTTTGCACACTAACTATTTGTTTTTTTGTCTGTTGAAAATCTGCGTCTTTTACTTCTTTTTCCTAATACAGATCTAAACAGGTGACCTCTAAAGAGATTGATTGAAGGGATCCCTAAGGTTGCTAGAAATGGAAAGAATGGAGGAAAAATTGGTAGAAGTGTTTAAAAAATTTGATCTTTCAGAAAGGGAAGCAAGAGGTATCAGGATGTCAAAAGTCAAATTGGAATCAAGCCTTCATGAATGTGAGCTCAGTCCAATTGGGAAGCTAATTGGAGAAAAGATAGATAATTTTAAGGGAATCAAACTCTTCGTCAATCATGTCTGGGGCTATCCAAAAAATCTGAAATTAATATAACTGGGATTCAACTTGTTTCAAATTTCTTTTGCTGAAAATATGGGCTGGAAAAAGTCATTAGAGGTAAACCATGGAATTTTGATAATCAATTTCGTATTGTTGAAATATGGAGAAAAGATATTGAACATGACCGAAGTTATTTTCTTACTTCCCGAATGTGGATTCAAATCTGGAACACACCTATTCACTAGATCTGTAGGGAAGTGGGAAGAGAAATAAGTAAGAGGGTTTTTAAATTTGTTAAGGAAGTTATAATTCCTGAGAAAGAAGAGAAAGAGGATAGATATATAAATATCCTGGCAGATGTAGAATCTTGATAAATCACTCTTAAATGGATACCATGGTCTCAGTTGAGGGAATCACGAAATGAGTATAATTTAGATATACAATTGTAGGATGTTGGAACATGGGGAAAAGATTTGTGTTGCATGGATGGGCAATAAGTAGAAGGGGAAACAGTACGGGGATTGGTTGAGAGCAGAGAGCAGTAAAATAGAAAAGGGAAGTAAGAGTGAAAAAACTAACAAGACAGTGAGGAACAAAATATAGGAATCATGAAAATAGATTGATGGTAGTTTCTACTACTACGGAAAAGGGTGTTGTTGAGAGAGAGAAAAAAATAGAGTGGGAAAGAGGTAATAAGAGTGGAGGGAGAGCAAGTAGGGAGTAGTGGAGATGCAATTAGGAAAGAGGATAGATCAGATCTAGTCAAGGAAGGACAAGTTGATTAGGATAATATTTTCATCAGGTTGATTCTAGTATCCAGGAGAAGAAAGTAAGCCAAAACAAGGAAAATACCTTAAGGAAAGAAGATGTGTCTAAATGCAAAGAGTAGCATAAATTAATTGAGGACAGCAAGGGATTAGCAAATAAAGAAAATATAAATCAATGTGCAAGTATGGATGTGGAGTATGAGCAATCAGAACAACAAGAAAATGGGAGAAAATGAGGTGAACTAAGAAGGAGAACCAGAGTGAGAATATTACCTAGGAGTAACAGAACTGCCCTCCGAGATATCACAGTCATGAACAAGCCTGAATTGGATTTGGGAAAAAGAAAGGTTGGGGACAAAGATGGGGAGAGTGGGGAAGTCATAGAAAAATGGGTTACTAGGGAAAATAAGAGACGAGAGTGAGAAGTTAATAACATTCTAAGGGTGGAGGGGACCAAACTTAAGGGGTCCCAAAATCCTCAATTAGAGCTGTGGTGTGGAATTGTTGAGGTGTGGGGAATCCCTTGACAATTTCCTAGATCATTCAAAAAGGTTTGTGTCCTCCACTCTCCAAGTTTAGTTTTTCTTAGTGAAACTAAACAAAAGAGTAAGTTTTGGGAGCATATTAAGAAGAAATTGAAAATGCAAAATGTGGATGGTATGGATCCAACTGGTATCGCAGGTGGTTAATTCTATTTTGGCATAATGATGTGGAAGTAATACAAATACAGAAAATTAATTTCACTATGGATGCTCAACTGAAAAATAAAAATAAGCAGATGTGGTTTAGTGGAATTTATGGGAGCTGTGACATGATAATTAGATAAAAGCAGTGGGATGTAATTAGAGAAAGGAAGAATCGATGGGGAAAAAGATGGGTGATGGTGGGGGACTTAAATGACATTTTAAGTAATAAAGAGAAATGGGGAGGAGAGAACTTTTAGACCCTTCGAGAATTCATTGGCAGCAATGATTTGATTGATTTGGGGTTTGAGGGAGTTCTTTGTACTTGGTATAGCAGTTGGGAAGAAGGGGGTAGTTAAGGAACGAGATTAGATAGGGCTTGTGTAGTACCTCTTGGAAGCTGAACTTTGCTAAAGCTAGTATAAAGCATGTGGAAAATGATGCATCAGACCACAAAATGATCATCCTCGATACTTGGCCTACATCAAAAAAGGTCAAAGGAGATTCTTTTTTGTTAAAAAACAAATTCAACACAGTGAGTTGGAAGGAGTTGTCAAAAGAGCCAAAACTTAAGAAGCAATAGATCAAGAATGTTCAGGCTGGTTAAAAAAAAAAGAGTGCAAAATACAAATCCTTAATTGGAATAGAGGTCTAAAAATGAATACAAGGAAAAGAATTGAAGAGCTAAAAGAGCAAATTAAAACTCTAAAAAATTCTGATGAGTGCAATAAAAGAGGGAAACTAGCTACATTAAAACTGAAACTGAGTAAAGCTTACAAAGATGAAAAAAAAAAACCTTCTGGAGCCAAAAAGTAAGGATCAATTAGTTGAAGGATAGAAATCAAAATACAGTTTTCTTCCATAGATCTGTGAATATCAAAATAGTTGAAGGAAAAAGAATAAGATTACAAGGTTCCAGAAGCTTGATGGTAATTGGGTTGACAGTGATGAGGATATTACTGAGGAAATTACTAAGTATTATGAGCTCTTATTTGCTTCTAAGAGGCCTAATGGTTATGATGATGTCCTCTTAGGGATCTCCCAATCAATCTCCAGGACTATCAATGATTACCTTATTAGACCAGTCAAGGAAAAGAAGTAAGGGATGTGGTGTTTTCCATGAAACCAAATAAAGCTCCAAGATCAGATGGTATGTCCTCTTTGTTTTTTCAAAAATTTTGGCACATTTTACATTTGGATATTATTGATGTTGTCACATCCTTTTTTTTTCATTCTGGTCTCGTGTTAAATGTTATTAATGAAACTATCATTACATTAATCCCCAAAGTTGATGCCCAATAAATGTTACTCAGTTTAGACCAATCAGTCTCTGTAGTGTGATTTATAAAATTATTTCTAAAATTCTTGTCAATAGAATGAAAAATGTGCTTAACTTGATTATGTATAAGTTCAACCCAAAATACTTTTGTACTTGGTAGGCAGACCATTGAAAATATTATGATAGCCCGTGAAAGCATACATTTTTTAAAAAACAAAAGATTTGGAAAACATGGATTTATGACCCCTAAATTAGACATGGCTAAGGCATATGATAGGTTAGAGTGGTATTTTATTAGTGAGGTCTTGAAGAAAAAAGGTTTCTGCTCCACTTGGATAAATTGGATAAATGCTTGTGTTTCAATTATTACATATTCTTTTAATATTAATAGGGAAAAAAGGGGTTGTGCAAAGCCTTCTAGGGGAATAAGAGAAGGGGATCCTTTATCCCCTTATCTTTTTGTGTTATGTATTGAAGGATTAACAAATCTCATGAGAAAGGCTGAACATAATAGATTGTTGACAGGATTAAAACTAAGCAAAAATGGACCAGCAATCTCCCAATTGTTTTCTGCAGATGATACTCTAGTGTTTTGCAGAGTTGATAAGGATGAAGCTAGAGTGCTTAAGGATGTATTGGCACAATATGGCAGAGCCTCAAGACAAAATATCAATATGGAGAAGTTAGTTGTCTTCTTCACTAGAAACAGTTTAGAGAAAAATAAAGTAATGCTATTGCAGGAAATGGAAAGGACAGAGCAGGTTGAGCAACCTAAGTGTTTGGGACAGCCATTGGTTGTTGGTAGATGAAAAGCCAAGTATTTGCAATTGTGAGGGATAAAGTGAAGAAAAAAATGCAAGGATGGAAGAGAAATTTGCTAAGCTTGGCTAGAAAAGTGATCCTTATCAAGTCAGTAGCAATGGCCATGCCTGCTTATACCATGTTTGTATTGAGGCTTTCTAGAGCTTTGTGTAAAGACATTTCTAGGATCGTGGCTAGCTTTCGGTGGGGTGATCAAGAGGAAAATAGAAGAATCCACTGCTTGAGCTAGAAAATAGTGACTGATGTTAAAGGAAAAGGGGGTTGGGTTTTAGAGATATTGAACAATTTAATGTTGCACTACTGGCTAAAGGGAGGTTATTATGCTGGAGAATAATGACAAAGCCTAATCTACTTGTGAGTAAGGTGCTAAAAGAAAAATACTTTAAGCATACAGGGCTATTGAGAGCTACTGCACCACAAAATGCTTCTTGGCTTTGGAAGAGCTAAATGAGTGCAAAGTGGGTTTGGAAAAAGGATTGAAGAGCAGAATTGGAGATGGAAAACAAACTAATATCTGGGAAGATTGTTGGATAATGGATAACACCAATGAAAAAATCAGATTAAGCAAATAGGAAAAAGTGAGTGATCTGATCAAAGAAAATCAGTGGGATATGGGTGTTCTGAAGAGTAACTTCAGTTAGGAGGATATTGATCTTATTACTAGAATTCCCATTAGCATATCTGATGTCAATGATAGGTAGGTTTGGAGCAAAAATATATATGACAATTACAATGTAAAGACAGGTTATGCCTTAGCAAAGAAGAGTGTGGATAGAAGACTCAAAGAGAACAGAAGAGTAATAGACACAACCTAGTAATAGAAGTTTATTCTGACTACAAAAGTGTCATCAACAAAATTCAAGAAGAAAGCTGTGCAGTCTCAAGGACATCTAGATTTTGGAGGATATTAAGACCCTGAAAACATTGTTTCATTCCTACTTTTTCTTTTTTGTTAGTAGAAATGATAACATTGCTAGTCATAGGTTAGCAAAATTTGCATTAAGCCTAGTTTAAAATGTTCAGTAGGAGATTTCTTTCCCCTGTAGCTATCTCAGTTAGCTCAGGTTGAAAGAGGGTAGTTGCCTATCTTCTAAATGTATAGAAGGTAATGTCCTTAATGTAATTAGCTTTAACAATCTAGGGGTGGGCAAAAATAGCTGCTGATCCACTGACCCGCCCGCTCGCCCTGCCCTGCCCCACCCCGCTCTAAAAAATGAGGGTATCCGACCCTCATTTATTGATTGGGTCAATTGAGGGTCGGGTACCCACTTCTGTGAGGATCAGATACGGGTCAGGGTTTTAAAAACCCACAAGTACTATAACTGGTAATATTTTCTATAATTTTTAGTGTAAATAAGTCATTCATCCATTTTTAAAATCTTGATTTATAATAGTATTGATTTTATCTAACTTTTCTCGGATAAATTTTATGTTAGTTTTGTTTTTCTTTTTAGTTTGAAGAAATTATATGATTTCTTAAATTCAATTTTGTTAACCTTTTTTTTTAACAATCCAATATTGGATTTTTTTTTTCCTTTATTCTTCTTAATTTATATAGAATATTTGTTAATCAACTTGTCACTTCTAAAAATTATTAAAAGTTTGGTGTTCAAAGTGAGATTAGTTTAATTTTATTTATTTTTTTTAGAAGGTGAATGATGATAGGGGTACTCGACCCTCTTTACCGGGTACCCGTTCTTCGGATATCCAGTAGTATGAGGGTCGGATCAGGGTAAAAAAATGGCTGACCCGACAAGTGAGGGTCGGATCAGCCAAATCCCTTGAGGGGCGGCTACCCGCCCTATGCCCACCCCTATTACAATCTAACGAAATTTTCAGTCTTTTTGTTTGAAAAAAAAAATCTTAGATTCTGAAATTGAACTTGTAGCTGCTGCACATTCTAAATGGATGGAGTTTAATTAAATGCTAACAGAGTCTACATCTGCATATTTTTCTAACATTTTGTCAATCTCAAGTTGGATTTGTCCATAAATGGGAGAATTTAAGCTGCAAATTGATGTTATTGTCCTCAAAGATCAGTTTAGGTCTACTGTTGTTATAGTTGCTAGAGACATCAATGGGTCATTGATGGATGCCTAGGCTTGTAATGTTCCAAAATGTGGAAATGTCAAAATGATGGAAGCTACTGTAATTCAATTGGCCATGCTTCAGGCTTTGAAATGCTCCTGGAATGCAATTGAAGTGAAATCTAATGCTAAACCTGTCATTGATCTATCAAAATCCAGAGGAAGGATAATGATATTATTGGTGCTATTTTGTCTGATATTTTATATTGGGCAAAAGGACATATAGCCCACTTAACTTTTATAGGCTACTGAAATTACCCATAGTCTAACTTTTTTGTGGCCAATATGGTCACCCAACTATTAATTTTGTTATCCGGTGCCCCTTTCTTCTATTTGGATCATTAAGTGGGTGTTAGTCAAGAAGCGTGCCTTCTACGTGATAATGCTAAGGGGCAAATTCGTCCAAGTTTATTTCACAACAAAACCCTAGCCTCTTACTATTTTTTTATGCCCCTATATAATCTCTCTACAATCATTCCACTTATCTTCCTCCTCTGCCACTTCCCATCTCCCTCTTCCTTCCCTTCCCTCACCCTCGCTTTGAACCCTCCCTCCCCGCCCTTTTTCTTTCCTTTCCCCTCAAATCCCGTCAACCTCTACCTCCAGATTTGTCTCCCCCATCCCTCTATTTTCTTAATTTTAGTTCTTTCATTCTAAAAGAATTGCACATTCACTATCATCATCACCATAAATAAAAAAACACACACACAAATTCAGATCTTCAAGAAAATATACACAAGTTTTGATTTCTTCATTGAAACTTATTTTTTTCATCCTGTGACAAATCAAGGAAGACATTGCCATTAATGGGCTGTCTCTGACCAACTTCTGGCCACCTACTCTCCCAGAGTTGGAAAAGAGGAGGAGAAGCGTGCTTGAACATTTTCTTCTTCTTTTTTCTTGGATTTTTTGTTAATGGTAACTGGCAACAAAGGAAGGGGGTAAGAATGTTGGTGGGTTTAGGTTTGGGTTTGGTTTGGATAGAGGCAAAGTTTTTTATATTGAAATTTTTGAGGTACAAATTGAATAATGCGAGATGGACTTGGATTATAGTGGACTGATTGTGGGCATGGTTCAAAATTGCCCAGGAAGGTATAGGATTTGGTAAGGAAAAGGAAGAAGAAGGCAGAGGAAGGAAGGAGGGGGAAATGAGATCTAACAGGGAGAGGGGGTGACGAGATTTGAATGGGAGGGGAAAGAAGAAGAGAGGGAAAGGGGAGACGGGATTTGGTAAGGGAAGGGGAAGTGGGTGAAGGGATTTGCAAGTGAATGAAGGGGAAATAAAGGGTGGTGTCCCCTTGGTGGTGGTAGAAGTGGTAGTGGCTAGGGTTTTTTGGTGTGATAAGAAATTAATAGTAGCTGGACAAATTTGTCTCTCTAAAAGTCACATGGATGGCACATTTCGTTGACTAACGCCCATCGAACTATCAAAATAGACGGAATGGGCACCGAAAGACAAATTTAATAGTTGAGTAACTATATTGGCCATTAAAAAAAAGTTGGATCAGCAATTTTAGTAACCTATAAAAGTTAAGTGAACTGTACGACCTTTTGCCCTTTTATATTTGACAAAAGTGTTCACTATTTATGCTTACTCTTTTACGCCTACATCATGTAATAGAGAAAGTCATAGATTTGCAAATTATGCATTAAGAATGTCATATATGGGTGTTAGATTCATTACCTTTGTGGCTTCATGATGAACTTCAAAATGATGTATGCCATTTGACTAATACTTATTTATTAATATATGTTATCGTTTGAAGTCACATAAAAAGGATTTTTCCCACTTTACTTTAGAAAAACCGTTTATGGTGCATATGATCGTAATTTTAGAACCCAAAAAATGTTTTATCATGACATATAGTTATCATTTTCTTCTCAAGGGAGGAAGAATTAATCCCATATTACTTGTCCTGTGACCTAATCCCTCGTTTGATATGGAGGAATGACCTAAAATGGAAAGACCTTTCCAACTTATTCATTCTATTATATGTTTGATATAGGAGTTTTAAGTTGGAGAGGTCATTCCATTAGGAAAGATCATTCCTACTGGATGCTAGAATCTCCATTTCTCAGAAAGAGTTGAGGAAAGCTCTTTCTAATTTCATTTTGAAAAGAGAATATTATGAGATTACAAATTTATTCAAATGTATTCAAACTGTATTCAATTTTTTTTTTCTTTGCATAGTTGTAATCACTTTACAAATAAATGTATTTTTTTCGGAATAAATATGATAGTACATAATTAGCTAAATTGCATAATTTAATTATTTGAGTTATGTGAAATTTGCACAAAATAAGAATTTTAATATGTTCCAAGAGATTGTAACACTTCTTTTCCTTTTTTTAGAAAAAATGTAACTACACAATTGAAATTTAAAATCTAAATATATAATTTCTCTAGGCAAATATAATTACATGTAAAATATTTAAATATAAAAATAACACACAATTTAGATACCATAAATGGTCAATTATATTTTTATTTTATTTGCATAGCTATTTTATCACAATGAATATAATTCTTTAAAAAAATATTTAGTGTTATAAAATAGTAAACTAATTTATTTAAAATGTATTTGAATAAAAAAATAATATGTAATTTTTTAATTTTTTATCCTTAATAAAAAAATTTTAAACTTTTTCATACCCATAAAATTTAAATAACATGAACAAAAATTTTAAAAAAATGAAAAATTGTTATATTTTCATAAAAGAATTAGGGATATTTTGGTCAATTTAATTTAAAATTCTTTCTAGTCTGACTTCTAAAACTGGTTATAACAAACATTAGTAAAAGAATACTTACTTCATTCTGTTTTTGAGTCACCAGACATGAAACAAGAATAAGTATTCTTACTTATTTTTGGTGAAAATACATTTTGACTGAAATGACCTTTTCTGAACCATTCCCGCATACCCAACGTGAAATAAGGAACAAGTTAAAGAAATATTTTATGTTAAATACGGTATTAGTTTTGGAGTTCAAACATGTTTGTTCAATGACGTATAATCCCAAGTACTTCGTAATTTCAAGTTCCGCTTTTTTTTAAAGCATTATCTAATTATTACATAAATTTATGACTCAACTCATGAAATAAAAAAAAAAAAAACCTTCATTATGTTTTCAATTAATTGCAATTTGCACTCCAAAAAATTCATGATTTTACATCTTATGCACTCGAACGTATCAATTTGTGCAATTAACTACATCCAATTTCTAATTTTTTACCTCATAAATTCACATTTTTGCTCTTCAATGTATCAATTTCTACAATTAAATTACATCCAATTTCTAATTTTTCACGTGTTACATAATTGAACGCTATTGATAATCTATATATCCTCGTTATTTACCCAACTTTCCAAAGTACCCTTAGTGACATACACTCAACTCCATAATCATACACATAAAACGCACAGAATGGCACACACCACAAACAAAGCAACGCCAGCCTCTCCCCCACCCCCTTCCTCTCTCCCTTGTAAGTTGTCCCATCTTAACTGATGGGGAAGGGTAGGAATTGGAAGAGAACAGGGCAAGAGATGGTCTAGATGTACTTTGTGCGGGCACTTGTGCATTTACGTGTGTGATTGTACGGCTAAGTTTTTGTTATTTATGATACTTTACAAAGTTGGAGCAAATAAGGAGGATATATGAGTTATTAATAATATTTTATCGATGCAATGTGCAAAAGAATAGAAGTTTAAGATGATTTACTACATAAATTGATACGTTGAGGTGCAAAGTGCGAGAGCAATGATAATGTAGGGTGCAAACTGCAATCAACCCATATGTTATTGATGATTTGCGAAGGAAGTAAATGTTTTTTTTCATAGGTATGATGATTTGATTAGGGAAGGAAGTAAATCTGTTAGTATCTACAAAAAAAAAAAAAATAGTATTTTAAAAATCTTTTCCTTTTTGCTTTAAATTAAAATGATACTCATTTGATTTAGCTAGGATGGTATATTTAAAAACATTCTTAAACTATGATTCTGTGACGTTTTGAGTAAACGTGGTTTTGAAATAAAAACATAATTAAAAACAAGTATGAAAAAACAATTTTAAAAAAAAAAAAACCTATAATCAAACTGAAGTAACTGGAATTTGGCATTTGGCATTTGGTTTGGAAAAATTCTTGTATAGATTCACGTGTAGGACCATTTTGTATATCTTATAGTTCATATTTATTTATATTTTCTAATTTTTTAAAAAAATTAAAAATTATAATATTTCAACCACAATTTAAAAGATGTGTATAAATATAAATCACAAAATATACGATGAGACTATACACTTTGATCCATACAAAAAAATTTCTTTGGTTTGTGTTTTGTGCTCGATTTGTTCTAGGGGACCTCTCTATAAAATTGGTGTACCTGATTACCACTTAGTGGAATTGGCAGGAGATACCTCATAAGTTATTCTCTGCTGTGAGGCCTGTGATTCAAACTCTTGCAGAAAAATTCAACTAATGCACTCTTACCTGGTCTAGAGAGTCTTCTCTTTCACTGGTTCCTTTCTAATGTCCAGTTGGATTTCCCCTTGTAAAATAGACTAGGTCAGGACGTTGCCAATTTTAAAAAAAAAAAAAAAAAATCTCTATAAAATTGGTAATCAACTTTGAAATTTGAGCGGTCTAGTGTTTGGAGGGAAATAAAAAAATCCTTCAAAACAAACCCAACTTTGTACTTTTGGGGCACCTTTATTATTTGAGGTGAGATTTTGGTTTTTGGGACGTATTGTTTTAGGGAAATATTTAAATAGATCTGTTTTTTTGTTTCACTTATAAATCTTGTGATTTGAATTAAATATTATGAAATCTATGACATAAGTTGATGTAAATAACAAATTTTATAAAATTTAATTTTGATTGCAGAGTTTACAAGAGGAATTAAAAATCGAATTTATAGTAATATTTTTTATTATTTTTTCGCCGGCAGATACGTCGTTGGGTAGTTTAAGAACTGACAAGACGAGAGGTGAGAAACGGAGTGGGATGGAAGCAATTTGGAAAGGAAAAATGCAATTTTGATCCCTAAAATTTTGGAGGGGATCAAATTAGTCCTTGCAATTTTATTAAAAACAAAATTTCGTTCGTAATATTTTCAATTTTGGCTAAAAAAATAACAATTACAACAATTCAATATAACTAAGGTCAAAATTAAATTGATTTTTGTCAAACATTTTGACTTTACATTTTTTGTCCCCAATTTTGAATTTGAGATTAATATGATCCCCTAATGTTTATTATAGTTAGGATATAGGATGAAATTTGTTGAAAGTTGAACTAAATATATGCTAAAGTTGTAATTGAATTCCGAATAAACCATAATGTGGAAAAACTAAGTAAACCTTGAATGGGATTTTAATTATATATCATCTAATAGATTAAAATTTAAGATAATGAATCTTTCAATGATAAAAATACTTATTATTATACTGAAATTTAAGTGGAATTTTTTTTTTAAAAATTTACTAAAAAAATATCTTAAAGAACTTCATATCGATAAAACTATTTTTACATAAAATATGTCACATTTAATAATTTAGTTCAAATTGATTAATACTAATGCACATGCAACAAATAGAAAAATTATTAGTAAAATAGAGGAGAATTCTAGTTCCAATAGTATAACCATATCGTAAATACTAATACACAAATTCTTACATGACTAGTAGATGTAGATTTCAAATGGTTGTGCATAGGTTGGTTGGTAATAATTAGTATAAGTAAGTTTTAAATAGTTTTATTAATGTGAGGTGCTTATTAGGAAATTTTGAATTTTTTGTATTTTATCATCTTTCATTCTTATTAAAATTATAACATTCCAATAATAAAATTTTGGAGTATTTCTTTTAATATATATGACAAATTGATAATTCTAATAAATAAATCAAACAAAGTTAACTGATAATCTATTATGATATTAAAAATCCTATTAGATGATAAACTGAAGTTATGTAGTACATATCTCTTACATTCTAACAAAATATTCAGTCTATTATTTAATTACCATCATAAGTGAAAATATACTAAAATACATAATCAATTGATTATACACATAAAACATAAAAGATAACATAAATGTTAAACTAGAGTTATGTAAACGAGGTTAAACAAATAAAAAATTAATTTCAAGTATGTAAAAAAGAAGAAATATCTGAGATACGTAGTGACATGAAAACATAAATAAATAAAAAAAGAAAAATAATGAAAAACAATGAATTAGTTTTTTCATGTTTTAGTTTATTAAGATTTTAGTACACAAATGACGTATATTTAATTAAATCCTCAACTCATTTCATCATAAACTTCTTAATATAATTATTTAAAAATTAGTGGATCATAATATTGAGGGACCAAAAAATGCAAATTAAAATGTTTAACTAGCAACAAATTGACTTTGACTATTATTCACTATTTAATTTCTGTTAATTATCTTTTTTGACCAAAATTGAAAAAATTAGGGACCAAGTTTATTTTTAATAAAATTTTGAGAACTAGTTTGAATCTCCTTTCAAATATTGGGGACTGAAACTGTATTTTTTCCCAATTTGGAATGTTAAAGGATCAAATTTATGTCACCATCAAATTAACAAGAAAAAACACACCACTTCACTTATGCTGAATTATTTAGTAGCGATATTTCAGATTTGCTAAATCGAACACATAGCAAGCTTAAGACTGTGTGCTAACTTGTGTACAAAATTGTCAGGACAAACTAACACATAATAACATATCTGTCTAAATGTTGCAATAATATTGTCGAATTTTTTAAGGCCTCAAACAAAAGGACAATTTTTGGGTCAATTTTCGATACACCAATCATGTGCCTGGATGCTTCCATTCAGATTCCTCTAAACCTTGTGCTCTAGAACATAAGGTTTCCTCAATTGGTTCTTTCTTTCTCATTTATAGCCATGGGTTTGAAGAATTAAAATGATTCGTTACAAATAGTTAAGCATTTGGAATAATGATGGTACGATGTCAATTCTGAACGCCAAGCATTTCAAATTCAAAAGAATTTTTTTAAAGCAAAAAAAAAAAAAAAAAAAAGTGTAAAATTAACTTTTATCCGCAAAGAGGAAAATATTCGGGTAGATCCGATTTTTTGTCCCATTTGTATATTCTGTAGTCAGAATTAAATTTTAAAAAATCTTACTTACGTCAACTGATGTCATAAATTTTTGAAAGTTTAATCCACACCACAGAGTTTACAAGTGAAGTCAAAAATCGGATCTACCTAAGTATTTGACGGTAAAGAACTCTCACCAAATTATGGTGTAATGTCAATTCTTGATTCGTTTATGGGTTCATAATCCAGCTCTAATGTCAAGGCAGTTTAGAAATCTTACCATTAAAAAAATCTAAATACAAAAAAGATTTTTGGTTCATGGACGATACTCATTATATAGAATACTTTTTGAATAAGAATTGTATGAACTTTTTAGAATGTTGTGTATGTAAAATAAAAAATAGTTTGGTACATGTTTTAGAAATCATGATAAAACATTAGAAATCATGATAAAATAGTATCTGAATTTTACAATCCAAACAAAAAGTGTCAGAATTATTTATAAAATGAGAATTCTTAATATCTTAATTTTACAAAACTCAAGTTAAATGACCTCATGTTTAGGCATATGTCATTCATACCAAATTCTTAACTAATGGCAGCTGTTATGCAAGTGGTATTGTGATGTAAAAAATTCTCTAGTATGGCTTGTTAAATGATGCATTTTAACAAATCAATGGTAAACAATTGATTTGCACGTGATTTGTTTGAACTTTTATAGGTAATAATCTATTAATATTATCTAACAATATGAAGGTAGATTTACTAAACTAGAAACTTGTAAGACGTTACTATAAAAACAAGAACACAGGATTAGCAATTAAAATGGTTGGCCATAATTCTGCAACTCAGACAATAACAATTTTTATTGGACGAGTAGTCAAGAATGTCAGGTAGCATAGGCGAATTTTGTTTTCCTTACGATGAAATTATATCGAGTGTAATATTAATTTAGTTTGCCATTTTTACTTATTTTTATATGTTATATATCAACACATGGGATCAATTTTAGTCCTTTTATATTTATCTTCCTTAAAAAAAATTATATATTACATAAATATTAACTCATTCATATTGAATGTGTACAATTTTTCATAGAATTTACTTTCCATTTCACTAATATTGTCATAGTTGATTTTTTGTATTATTCGATCAAATTTTGAAATTTTTTTTACATGTTTTTTAACTTGTTGGTCTAGAAATCTCAAGTTTCTATATAGTAATTTGTGCTGAAATTTTCAAAATACTTCAAATATTTTTTCCAAAAAGCAAAATATACCAAAGAGGATTGTTACTTATACAAAAGATGTATATTTCATTACAAAAGACAAATTTCATCTTTATATGATTATTTAATAAGTAGATTGATGATTTTGTTTTTTCGCAAGACAGAGTATACTAATATATATATTTTTATATCAACATTAAATTATAATGGTTTTATCTCTCCTTTAATAAAACTGAAGTGTGATAAAAAGGTATTATTCTTGAATGAAAATTCTTTCTTCTAAAATAATACAATAAGCATATTAATGTTTTTCATGGTCACTTGCAATTGAAGAAAATGTAATATTAGATCAAATCAATTAATTAGAGATTTTTTTGACACATTCATAAGATATTTAACTCGAAATTCAATTAGATTAATGAAATCTTTATTGCATAATTAACTAAAATTATTGCCTTTCTTTATATACATGAAAGTAGAGTTGTTTTACTACACTTGAGAAAAATAGTTTAGAACAAAATTTTGAGGTCAATAGTAAAAATTTAATAAAATTTTTGGGAATGATGAGAAAGATATTTATGTGAAAATAATTAAAAATTTATATAGCCAATTGTTTTAAATCAAGATTTTCAAAAGTTAGGGGCGACTGTCCCTCCGCCCCTTATCGCAATGTTGAGTGATGTAATATATGTTTTATACGAGATAAAAAGGTATTTTACATAGAAGAAGAATAGTCCTTAAATTTTTCAATAAAAATCTAAATGATTTAGCAATTTAATTTTATCCGATTTAATTTCTCAACTAAACTAAATACACAGATAGCCACTTTGAACCTTAATTGCCTGCACCGTCCAAAGACAAAATAGACTGTCAAAATTTTAAAAATTGTGGTATATTTATTCATTTAGCTAAAAGCCTATGCTAAAGAAACCGTTTTAACCAAAAGAAAATTTGATACGACTATAATTGGCCATCAGTTCATTGAAATAGTACTCTAAAATTAATATTAGTGATTAAAATATTAATAATGATACACTTGAAGGAGAATAATATCCAATGTGCATATAGCACTCAACGGAAATAAAAAAGGTAAATATTTAAATAGATTCGATTTTTATTTTTTTATTTATAAATTTTGTAATGTGGATTAAATTTTAAAAAATTTATGACATCATTTGATATAAGTAAAAAATTTTAAAATTTAATTCTAATTACATGATTTATAAGTGAGGTCAAAGATCGGGTTCAACCAAATATTTTCTAACAAAAAAAAGAGTAGATATTCCTGCAACTTAGTATTGAACTGAACTAACATGGTTAAGTAGTATTATTATATAAATTAAAATAAAATGTACGAATGATCACTAAATTATTAAATTGTTTCATGTAAAATTATTGAATTATTTATTTTATAAATTTGACTATTGAACTACCTTAAATGTGTGTTTAGAGGTACTCCATTATAAATTTGATAACTGAATTATGTTAAATATTCATATATAGTCACTATAGAATGTACACTTAAATTAATTTAGTGACTGAATTTACAAAATAAATAGTTTAATAATTCCAAAAATATTTAAGATAATTTAATGACGAAATTTATAAAATAAAAAATTCAATAATTACTTTATATGAAATAACTTAATAATTTAATAATCATCTTTACATTTTATTCTATAATCTCTCGAAACAATAACTCTTTTCGGCCCATTAAAATTATAAATTTTTTTGTTTCAATATATTTAACATATTTAGAAAGTCAAATTATAATCATTATTTTCTTTCACATTTGTCTTTTATTTTTTATTTTAGCCTATAACTATCACACACTAATAAAATTTTAAATTTTGAATAAAATTTAAAAATATAAAAAAAAAAAATCTCATTACTATTGATACACTATTATTAAAATATTAAATTCTGACAAACTACAAATATTAAAAATTGTGGAACATACAAAGAATACATAGATATATAGGCAGTACTAGAGGTAGCTAGGGAAATGTATTTGCGGAGTGAGGGTGGTGGGTAGGGAGTAGGGGAGCAGCAGATAGCGTGGACACCAAGCCAGCAAGGCTTAGTACAAATGTACGATGCTCAGTATCCCACAGTCAGCTGATATCGTCATTCATGGTCCCTTTCTTCCACGTGCCCTTCTCCTACTGTTTTTAGTTCTTTGATGTTTTTGTTTTGTTTTGTTTTTTTGTGAATTACTGCAACAGTTGTGCCTCTGCATTTTACAGTAAAAGCATAGTGACCACATTAAATGAGAGGGCGAATACGGAGTTTTTGTACAGACAGGTAACATGTAAAAGCCTGCCATCGCCGATGGTCGATGATAGAATGCTCTGTTATTAATACTAACTTTTTCTTTTTCTTTTTTTTCCTGTAACGAAACATGTAGTGCAGTAAATGGAAGAAAGAAAGACGTTAGATTTGATTTATGACTCTATTTATAAATTTTGTAACGTATATTAAATGTTATAAAATTTATAATATCAGTTGATGTAAGTAAAATTTTATAAAATTTAATTTTAATTACGAAATTTATATGTGGGGTTCAAAATCGAATTTATAATAATGTTTTATATTGAAAGATTAGTAGTTAAATTTTTTTTATTTTGAATTAAAATAATTAATCTTACACATACTTAATAATTGTTCTTTTATCTAATAAAAATATCTCATTGAGGATGGAGGTTAAAAAATAATGATCCGTTCTGATATGTATTAGTACTTAAAATATTATTTTGAATATCATTGAAAATAATATTAACTTAATTTTTGAAGTGATTAAAAAATATATATATAAATATAAATAATCATTATAAAATATTTTTTAAAAATAATGAATAATTAGTCATTCAAACAAATGAATACTTAGTCATTCAAACAGAGCCAATATCCTTAATTTATCGAAATAATAAAAGTAAATACTAGATATATCAAGTAATTATTTCAAATAAAAATAAAATTACACCGCTGTTGATATGATTGCTATGTTATTAATGGATCTCTTTTGTTCCCTGCAAAACAAAATATGTCGTGGTGCTCACATTTTACCATGCACTTATGTAGTATTAGTTGGAAGATTTGCTGTCGAAAAAATTTATTTTAGTTTGTAATAATTATTTTTTAATTAAGAATTCAAGCTCCATATTTTGAGTGAGGGGACTTTTTTAAAAAGATAATGGCCTTTTATTTTTTTCGATAATTGAGTTTTTCTCTATAGATGTTTAATTTTTATTAATCTAAGAACAACTATTTCACAGGCCAAATAATCACTTTATACTAAAATTAAATTACTCTGTCGTAGTTGCATCTTTTAGACTCCTCTCATTTATAATATTATTAGGAGAAGCATCGTAACAAAGTTTTGGGATATAATGTATATAAGTAAGGAAGAAATAATCAAAAAGTGTATTAAAAATAATAGCAGTATTTTCTATCAAAACAGAATTGCTAATTACCGACACACCAAATAGTTGGTTAATGCTCTATTATTGAATGGTGCTGTGTCCTTATGACGGATGAGTTCTAATCGGTACATCTGTGAAATTTTAAAATATCAATTGTAATGCATTCGTGATAAATTATTATAAATCTAACATTTATTTAATGTTTTAATCCGTTGAATTACTTTTTTTTCCCCTAACGTTTACCACAGAAATTTGTAAATAATGCTGCAAGTTCCAAAAGAAATAGCAATAGTGACATAGTTAACTTTTGAAGTTGGGTAAAAAATTTGAAATGTTGTATCACTTATTATATGACATAAAAGTAAATATATTATTTAGAAAAAATTCCTTTTTTTTGTGTAAGAGTAAATACTAAAAAATCTGTGAAAAAATAAAAAAATTTATATAAATTTAATCTTGACCCCTATATAAAAAATTTATAAAATCTTATTTATACGTTGTTTATTTTATTTATTTTTATTCACATCACTGTATTTATAAATAAAATTAAAAATCCAAGATCCATACACATTCTCTTATTTAATAAATAAATTTTAACACACATATAAAAAGATTTGCAAGTAAATCTTAAATGATATTTTGTGTCCGAGAAGAGTGGGTGGTGAGGCCGGAGGCGGTAGCTGTCGTTACCCTGTTAGGCTTTTACTACCTCTCTATAACTGTAGCAGCAGCAAATAAAGCATTGAGAAGACCGTTACCGCGTTACGGCGCCGCCTTCCCAAACTGACGGGTCTTTGTGGAGCTCATTCTCTCTCCTACTACTTGTGGTACTATTCTACTGCTACGAGTCTACGACTAGTATTGAATTGATGGGAGGCCATCTGTTGAAATCGTACGACCCACGATCCTTGCGTGATGTCTCATTTGTTGCTCCATCCATAAATACAAATACAGGGGAATATGTAGGACCCATGCGTACTATTCAAACACACCTGCCACACAACTGTTTATTCTAATTTTCGACATTTTATCAACGTTTTACTTTAATTCTGTGAAAAGTAAATACTAATAGGTCCGGTCTGTCCCTTCGGGACATATGGTAATATAAATTTTATTTTGAATTTTACTTATAAATATTGTAATTAAAATTAAAATTTAATAAAATTTTATTTATCTTAATTAATATTATAAATTTTATAATATTAAATTAAATTATAAAATTTGTAAATAATATTAAAGATCGAGCCTTTTTAAATATATATATATATATATTTTTTGATAAAATATAGATGATGGTCGCCCGCTCATTTACTATTCGGTCTGGTCAACTCTCAACGAAGTTGCAACAAAAATTGGCAGGAAATAATCAAAACACAATACGCCTTTGCTAAATTTGGCAAAATTTTGACATTCCAGTTTGCTTTGCCAACAAATTTGGTTTAGACATTAAACAGTGTTCAGACTATTAAAAAGTTTAAAATTTTACTTTTATTTTATTTAATTATTTGTTTGGGAGATAATTTATAAGTACTATTATATTATTATAAGTCGTTAAAATAGGTACAAATAGTTTTCTCTAATTCTTGAGAAATAAAGATAATTTATCATTATTTTAAATTTTTTTCTCACCAAAAAAAAAAATTTTGAGTTTACTGTTCTTTTAGGCTGGATTTGGATTAGTGGATGTGTAAAAGAATTCGAAATTTATCCATTCTTTGAAGGAATTTAAAAAGTTAAAGATGAATGAAATTTTCAAATTCATTTAAATTATAACTTATTTAAAATTCTTTGTTTTATAATTTTTAATTCAAATAAATTTAAAACTCGTCAGTTTAACCTTAAAAATTAGTTCAACAAATTGATAGCTTTCAAATTTTTCAATATGAATGCAGCCTTAATTCATTGAGAAGTAGTAGCATCACAGATATTAAAATTTTTAAAATTATATAGATTAGTTATAAGTTTAACAGAATTTTTTTTTTAATTTAATGAACAAGTGTTTAAAAATTAAGAGTGGGATCAACCAAAAATTTAGAAATAAAAATAAACATTGAAAAGTGTTTGTGAAATTACATATTGAGATTCTTATTTTCCTAATTCTTTACTGGTTAATCTCGTTTATTTCCCCTTCTCATCCTATATCAATATCTACTTTAACTAACGCTATAAACGTTAAATGCTAAATTCTCCTTTGTTCACCAGTCCTGAAATCTCAAAGGAAAAAGTTTCCATAAATTTGATTTTTTATCTCACCTGTATGTCCCTGCGATCAAAATTAAATTTTATAAAATCTTATTTACATCAACGTATGTCATAAATTTTATATCATTTAATCCACATCACAAGATATACAAATGAGATCAAAGACCAAATCTACCTAAACTTTTCCCAATCTCAAAACTACCAACTAAAAAAAATCTTACCGGGCACTAAAATAGTTCTAGTATTGTTTAAAGAGTTATTATTTTTGAAATATTATTTATAAATATTATTTGAAAAATAAAAAAAAGTAACTTATTTGATATGATATGATATGTTAAAGAATATGAGTTTTTTAATTTAAAACTAATTGGTAATAAGTAGAGTGATTTATGAACCTTATTAATTAATTTACGATCTCTTGACTAGTTGGTGTGTGATATTTGAACTAGTATACCCCTATCATATATGATTCAGGTTGAAACAAAGAAACTAGAAGCCAGCCCAACCAATAAACTGAGATATTGATATGATCAATACCCATAAAATCAAACCCAATACTATAACCAGGAGAAACATTGTTTTGGCAGAAATCCACGAAACCTGACCCAATGCGCATAAGAGTTTGAATCATGTGTGGATAAATAAAACACTTAAAACTAATACTAATATCATGTTAAAAAATATGAGTTTCCCATTCAAAACTAATTAATTTTAAGATAGAAGATTATATTTTTTAACAAAATATATGTGATATAAAAAAATAATTAAAAAATATATATAAAATAATTATAAAAATATTATTTGGATAAAAGTGAATATTTGGAGAAAGTGAATATTTTTAAGTTTTCACGGAGTCGGCAAACATTCATTGAATGTTTTTTTTCCTGATTGAGAGTAGGTAACATTTGATATTGGCCTGTGGGAATGCCTTAGTTTGGAATAAGTAATAGTCAACTACTCGATTTTCTAGCCAAAAATGTTCGAGGAATAATTGTACGAGGAAAATAATTAGGTAGATTTGATTTTTTATTTTATTTATAAATTCTGTAATTAAAATTAAATGTTAAAAAATGTGTATCTTTTACTTACATCAGATGTCATATATTTTCTAAAATTTAATTCACACTACAGAGTCTACAAATATAGTTAAAAATTAGATCCACCTAAATATTTGCCATTCTATGAAGTTGTTCTGATTAAAAATAAATATTTAGATAGATTCTTATTTTTGATTAAAAGTATAAAAGGCACAGCTAGAACAATTTCTTCGGCATGGAATGTTTTCCATCTCAAAACCCCGTCTGACCACTTTGTCCATTCCTCAAAATTAGTCTTACATACATCTCCCTTCGCTATTTTTTCGTTTCAATGTAGGAGAACGGTACTGAGTCCAACCATATACTTTGGCTAAAATGAAAGTGATATGAATTAAATAATATATATTTATGTAACAGAATGATAGTATAAATTTGTTTTAATAACATAATTTACAAATAAAATGATAAACAAAGTACATCCAAGATTTTTCACAATAGGAGGACATCATTTTGTGTGCATCAGCACTTCGATTTGGTTGGCACCAAAGCTAAAAGCAAACCTTGCTTTTCTTGGAGCTAACTTCATTTTTTTTTTTTTTTTTTGGGTACAAAACCACTTGGAGAGCCGATTTTGAGCTTTGATTGGGTGGACGTTTAGGTACCTATACTTATCAGGTACAGTCGTCACATAGGCCATCGCCTCCTCATCTATCCTGGACGATCCTTCCCCACCTCTACCAAAACCAAATCTATTTACTCGTCTTTGACGCATAATTCATACAAACCCACGCATACCGATGCTATTGCTATTATACGATTGAATCGGTGGATGATTCTCTTTCTGGGGCTACTCAAGATTTCCTGTCTCCTTTCAAACAAGGTCAAGTAGGGTCATAGGGATACAAAAGTACATAATTTCACTGCAGCATCAAAGAAATTACTCTATCTAATTAATGCAGGAAAACTGCAAAAAACCAGCCAGAAATGGGCGATTTTTAATCCATCAGTCCAAAACAAAACAGCCAAGTGACCAAAAGAACCCATGAATTCCATCCGCATACTAAAAATATCCTTTCATTAGGTGATATGACTTATATGGGATCAAGATATGCAGATGCCAACCGCGTCTAAGACTTTCCAAATTCTCTTTTCTCTCCTTCAAATTTTTAAAAATTAACATTACACTATTTAAAAACACATAAAGTCTTCTAAGTATATATTTACATAATCTTATCTCATAAAGGATTCGTAATTATATTTATTTCTTTTATTTTTTTTTAAGTTTTAAGATCACTCTTACAAAAATTTGAATTTACTCCCCTAAAATTTTACCAAAAAAAAAAAAAAATTATCTTCCCAAATACGTGTCCGTATAGTTTACCTCTCCCTCCCCCCCCAAAAAAAATCTAATTTCTTTACTTACTATTAATTATATAATATTATATCATGAATCTTATTTACACAAAATCACCTACTATAAATCAGAAGAAAACCGAAAAACAATCATGGATGCAAATTTAAGGTCTCTGAAAAGTGCAAGAGGAAACATTTAAGGAAAATGATATTAATCCGCAGTTTTTTATATTTTATATTTGTATTTATTTAATTTTTTATATTTAAAATGATGCCTTAAAATACCTTATAATTTACAAAAAAAATATATTATTTTGATCTCTTGACATAATTATGGATATATTTTTGTTTGAAGTAAATACATGTTTATCACTTATAACATTTTTTGAGAATAAAATTAATAATACGCAACTTTAAATACTAAATTATTCTAAAAAATAGTATTAGGATTGTAGATGATATAGGATGGCGAAAGAGAAGCACTAACGGAGGAGAATAAGGGTAGTGATGGTAATTGAGAATTTTGGAATGGTGATGGTAGATGTTTAGATAGTGTCATTTATTTAAGATTTGTGTCTTGTGAATTTTATCAATGTGAATATTTTATATCAAAATATATTCGTAATTATGTTAAGAGATCAAAATGATACATCTTGAGTTTATGAGAATCTAAAATGCATAATTTTGAATATAAAAAAATAAAAAAAAAAATATAAATATAAAATATAAAATGTAATTATTAAAATTATTTTTTTAATATTTAATTATTTATTCTATATGGGCCAATAGTTGACTGGTCCGCATGTTAAAGTAGCTGCTGCTGTACAAGATGCAGCAGCAGCAGCATGCAAGGCCTCATAAATGAAAAAAGCAGCATTAACAGCATTTCCTCAATATTTTACTACCCGATATAATTTGTACGGTTGATACAATGTAAACCATAAAGCCAAAAGTAAGGTCCATGTCATTTTTTAGCATAAGGTCCAAAAACATTAAAAAGAAAAAAAAAAAAAAAACATAGAAAGAAGAAGTCCAATATGAAACTTCACTTTTGGGGACATTCTTAGAATTACTGATTTTATTTTTGGATGAAGAATGATATCTACATTACAATTTGACATTATTCTTAATTGTTTTTTAATTTAAAAAGCAATTTTTTAAAAAAAATAGGTATATTGTTGCTTTTAAAAATAATTTTTAACGTATCTAAACATGAAAATAATTTTTTTCAATTTTTATCAATAAATATCCACTCTTTTTAAAAAGTAATTTTTTAATTTTAAAAATGCTACACTCAGCTTCCAAAAATTGTTGAAAACAAGTCCTTGGCTTTCCTCCTCATGAATTGGTCAATTATGGTCATTGCACCTTCCATGTGCTGTGATATTTAATCAATATATGTTCATTGTACCTTCGATGTGTTGAGTTCTCTTTTTTATATGTATGTTAGCGATAGAAACAGCTTTTAGATGCAAATCATTATTTTTTTTTGATTAAAAGCAGCTTATTAAGGGCATTGACTAAAATTATAGCAAGATATATTTTTATTCGATGCAAGTTGTTTTCATGATTTTAAAAACCCTAATGCTTTCTCTTTTCGAAAATAAAAAAGAAATCTAAATCATTTCCAAATATCCAAAAAAAAAAAAAGGAATTTCATGTTACGTCCAAAATGAATTTTTTTGATTTTGTCAAAGCTCATTCTCCCATTTAGACCAAGTCACGAAACTTCATGGCTCAACCAAATGTATAATATTACTGATATACATTGACTCAATCTTTACAAATTGCATGAATCCTTAGCCAAATAGTATGAAATATCTGAACTCAAATCATAAGGTCAGCCACGCATGTAATTTTCTGTACTTTATCTCATTGTCAATGGATTAGAATATATATATTATATGTATATTTAATGTGTACCATCTGAACGACTTCACTTCATTTCGATCATCTATAATCTATTTGAAGGTCGGCCGCTTCGACATCACTTCTTTTGTAATTTAGTTTCTTCCAACTTTGCTTTTCCCTTTAATTCATTGACATAAATTGGTTAATTTTGCACAATTAAGCCAAATTGCATGGCCCTTAATCACCTGATTTTGCAGTTACAAATCCAACATCAATTTTCATAAACATCAACAAAGACCATTTTATATATATGCATGTGTGTGTCCGTGTGTTTGTATCAGATGTGGAATGTCATTAAATATTTTTCAATCTTTCTCTTATTGGTTGGTTGGATGTAAAATAAAGCAAAGAAAACACAAACCAAACACAACTAATGGGGGATAAATTAACCAATTTATGTTGTCAGGAAAATGCAGTTTTGGTCCCTAATATTAGGAAGAGAGGCAAAAAAATTCCCAAAGTTTTAATAAAAATAAATTTGATCCCTAATATTTTAAATTTTGGCCAAAAATGGACAATTAACAGAAATTGTATAATCACTAAAAGTCAAAATCAAAATGGTGTTAGTCAAATATTTTGACTTTTAGTTTTTTGTTATCAAAGTTTGAAGTTTGGAATAATAGTCCCTATATTTCAAATAAATATGGTTAGAGTTTTAGAATAAATTGAAATGCAAATTGAATAATATGTTATTTTACTATGAATGTTATACTATTTAATCATTTCAACTATGAGTAAAATTTTGGTACCAGTAATTACTCTATTAATATATTTTACTTTAGTATAAAATTTTGACCATTGTTTATTTGCTTTAGTCTTCGGTTGGTAAAGCATCTTTATTGGTCATAATGCTAAATGGTAGAGCACAGTGAGATTCTGCTAAAATATACATTTTAAATAGTTTCCTAAGGAGCATGCTCATGCGGCAAAATATTCCAAACCTTAATGCAATATCTTTTGCAGAATATTAAAGACTTTCCAGATTTTGTATAAGAATCCATATCCACTTTTGATTTGTTCAAATATATGGATTACATCATCTTTGCTTAGTGCCTGTTTTATTTGTTCCATTAGTGTTGAATTAAAAATATTTGTTTTACTTTTCTATTTTTAAAATGAAAATATTAAAGGACATCTTATGTGGCCAACTTTCCAAAAACTCCCAGTAATTTATAATTTTTGAATTCCTACCAATTTTGGCCTTTTATTAAAAATAAATATCCCAACCCTACTTAGCACTCCTTTAACCTCCTCAGTCCTTCCCTCTCCCTCCTCCTCCTCCTCCTCCTCCTCCCCCAACACACTACCCTTCCCCTTCATTAAATGTTCCCGTCTCACACTCGAGCCCAATTCCCTTAAGAAAAGAACCCTTGTGGGCTTGATGATATTTTTAAAAAAAAAATAAAAAAAAAGGAGAGAGATTGGCTAGAAGCGGTGAGGGTGTGCTATGTTTCATGGAAGGAGAAATTGAGGGAGGCTACAACACATGGTGAAGATTGAGGGTGTGACAAGTTTTCTAGCGGGAGATGCGTGGCTGGGGAATTTTTTCATGTTGAGATTAGGGTATGGAGGTGATTACAACTGGATGGGAGATGAAGGAAAGATTTTGGTGATTGTGGGCATATCTTTTCAGGGAAATTTGGTCATGCCTAGAGGTTGTGGTGGGATGCCGGTGGGAGGAGGAGATGGTGGTACTTGCTGGAGAAGGCGGAGGGACCAAATATTCTACAAAAATTTTTGTTTGAGGCATAAATTGACCAAAATGAAATTTTTGGAACCATTTCTAAAATATAAAAAAGTCGAGGAAGTATTAAACAACATGCATTAAGGGCAATTTGTCTTTTCAATATCTCTGTCGATGGATTTTAGTGATGAGAGGGGTATTTGTAATTTTTTCACATAGTTTTAGTAACTTGATCAAATTTTAAGTAAGGTAAATATAATTAACCTAAAAAATTATTGCTAAGTTAATCTATGCAAACGCCTAATAGGGCATCAGGGGATTTCTTTATGCATTATAACGCATTATAATAAGAAGATCATACTGCGGAGCAGCCAGGCGGCATATCTGAGTTTTGAACAAATAAGAGATCCCAGAATGAAGAGAAATGAAAAAATGTAAAACATCCGAGTATTCTTTTCTTTTGATAAGAATAAATCATCAGGTTGACTATGTCAATTTTTTCTTAAACTAAAATAATATTCTTAATCTATTGTGGCATCAAGTACTATCTCCAGCAAAATTTTTATATAAATTTAATTCACGATAACATGTTTATATTTATCCACATTCTTCTAAAAATATTATTTTTAATAAATTAAAATAATATAAATAAATATGAACTGAGAAATTCTTCTCACCTACTATAAATTAAATGTTATCATATAAAATTTTTTCCTATATGTAAGGATCATTTTTGTACGCAATCTATTTACTAACTACTATGGTTCTCTAAACCAATCATGAATATTAACAATTGATTTTATTTTACCACTATTTTTTAAAGGTGCACACAAGAAGAGTGCGTACAGAAAACTAGTTTATATATATATATATATAACAAATTGATACGAAGAAGTTTCCCAGTAGAATTTGGTTTATTCGACAAATATTCAATGTCTTAGTAATAAACAAATAATGAAAGGATAAAAACCATCCTACCAAAAAAAAAAAAAAAGAATAAAAACCAGAGTATCTTCAGTACAGCTGCTAAGCACTCCCATAACACTTGTCATTATGAAATTCTATCATGATGAAATTCCATGTTTGCTACTAATAAATTTATAGATACCAAACTTGTAGATGTAGACAGACTACGTTCAACAAGTTGCTTAATATTGATCATTTGTCACCTTCATCGTTTTTATTGGTCAAATTAATTTGTGTAGGCTTTAATAAACAATTTATTATGATTCATTTTGCTTTTCAAAAATATAGTATGATTCAACAATATTAAAGTTTTTGCCTAAATCTATAATATACAAAGTTGGAAATTTAAAAACTATTAAAGAATTATAAAAAGTACAACTCTAAACATAGATGAAACTGACAAGAAAACCGCAAGAGTAACCAAAAGAATGGGACTGAGTATTATGGGAGAATATATATATATACATATATATTTATACCGAAAGTTATGAAGAACATGTGGATTTCTAAAGATTTTTTTCGTGTTCTCAAATGTGAAATGGATCTTCCTTTTGAATTAAATCACATAGTGGGGGATCTCAAGGAAGGTGAATGCTCTCTCGCTTTATTTTTTTGGTAAGAAACTCTTGCTTTATATCAATAAATTTGCTAGACTTAAAGAGTCATGGAGACATATTTATGTGTAAAAGATGAAAAGAATGTCTAGGCTAGTGAAGACAAATGTACTTCCAGACAACTTTTTGGCAACAATATGAACTGTCTAAAAATAATTGAAGAAGAAACCCAGTTTTATAGAAAGTCTCCAACCTTTACGTCGACTAGTATTACCTAACCTTGAAAGGGGCAAAATCAATACAATCTTTACTCTATATTAGGGCTGCACGCGGTCAAAATTTTGCTCGATCTTAGTCAACTCTGGTAGATTGTTTAATTAAACGAGTAGAGCTTGAACTCAGTAAACGAGTTTTTTGTATTTTTTTTTTTTTTTATATTCATTTGCCCACATAGTCTCCATTAAAATTTTATTTACAAATTATCCTACACTTCACATCTTCCCACCTATATGTTATGGCTGTAATTTGATTTTTAATGACTAATTATAGCATTCATTGATTTGGATGGTTGATTGTGAAAGTTTTATTTTGTTGTTGTTGAGTTCTTATATGTATATATAGGCTCGATAAAGCTCTTCTAAGTTCGAGAGACTCAACGAGCTTGAGCTCCAGCCCAAGCCTTATTTTGAAGGGCTTCAGCGAGCTCTAGCTCAAATTCGAGCATGTATGTTTCTAGCCAAGTCGAGCTCAAATGCCCAGGTATTTGAGCTCGACTCGGTCCATTGCACCCCTAGTCTATATTGGAAATGAAGCATGCATAATACTGTAAAATCATATTCACATTATTCCTTATATTTTTCCATAAAAGAAAAGCAAGAAGTTTTAAAATTTTATTAAGGGAAAACAATTCTATTAGTTTCTTACATTATCTACTTGTATTTATTTAGTCTTTTATTTTTGAAATAATGATTTTTAATCTCTTATAAATATAAACATTGAATTTCGATCCATAGATCAAATCTTGAGCACGTTTTGGTTTGAATTTGTCATGTGTTTACATGACATACTTTTTGACGACAAATTTTGAAATTTGTTTTTCCTTCTCAATACAAAACTCAAGCATCAGATTGGTCGTAAATCTAGAGAAATATAGTACAAGTCAGTTCTTGAAATGATCTTAAATATTAACAAATATAAAGTCCTATTACTAATCAATCAATTACTTCATATCTTTCACATTCATAGAACATTCTATTCACATATGAACAACACTTGACAAATTTAGGTCACAAATAATCCGAGATTTTATTCAAGAACCAAAATTCAATGTTTTACACTTATGTGGGACTAAAATTATCATTTTAAAAGTGAGAGACTAAATAAATGCAAATGCGCAATATGAAGGACGAATAGGGTGGTTTTCCATTTTAGCAATGGCTATTATAAAGCATAGTATGAAACCTGACCTGGCTCACCGGCTCAACCGGTCAATCTGATAAATTGGCCACTAGACTTGATTGGGTTTCTAATTGAATCAGACAAAGAGAACACCCGATGGAATTCGGTCAAGCCCGCGATTGAACCAAAATATCTGGTAACCTGAACCGATGACCTCTTGTTAATTTATAAGAGCTTCCACCACTAGTATTTATCCAATTGGTGCTGTTTCCTTCCCTTTCATTTGTAATATGTTCGTAAATTTTAACGTCCTTACTCTTTTCCTTTAAAATAAAATCAAACATTTTTACAACTTTATTTTCAAAATAAAACTTAAGGATTTTCAAAATAATAAGAAAATAAATTAAATATATCACAAGAAATTAAAACAAATAGACACAATTTTATATAAAATAGGCTATTATGACCAAATAACCACTTAATAAATAATGAAAAATTTATTTTCAACGCATTTGTTATACATCATTATTTTACAAAAACTTAAAAATATCTATTTTAGTCTATTTCATTGCAGTTTTCGAGAAATAAACAATTCTAAAATATTTAAGAATCAATTAAAATTTGATAAATATGTTTTATAAACATTTTTTCGACATATATGTTATGTATAATAATTTAAAATTATTATACATATTAATTAAATAATATATATTTGTGATCCACCAGTTAAATCAATAATTCATTAATTTATCTCTCTCACTGAGTTCCTCCATAAACCGGGTTTAATAACTATGTAAAAAAAGGTACCACATTTTGGATACAAAATGGTTAAGACAGCTTACAAGGTTGTAATTGCCAAATTATAGTATGGCAAGAGTGCATTATTGGTTGCGAGGGTGTTGGGACTGTAGAGGCAAAATATTTATCATTTCACAGTTGTTACGGCATTTAGAGATCAATAATTCCTAGGTGTCGTCTTACTTACCTGAAAGTTCCTACCCTAAAGTGTAATTATTTGATATGAATTATTTCTATGGGCTGTAGCCCGATTATTACAATTGACAACGACATCCTTTCCACTTGCGAGTCCACCTCCCACCGCACAGGTTTTCAATTGGGAGAAGGGGTTGTTAGACTTGGATAGTTCGGTGTTCAGGGGTTAATGTCGCGCTTATATGTATACATATAAGAAAATTTTGACTATTCACTCTGTAGTGTGAAAAAGACATGACAGTCGTTAAATAACTAAAAAAAAAAAAAAAAAAAATCGCATTATTTTTTAATCATTTAATAGTAAAAAATATTACACTCCGCAATAAAAAATAACATAACACGGATATATATATATATATATATATATATATATATAATGATAATGGTTAAATTTGGATACTGTCTATAGGATATATATATATATAATGATAATGGTTAAATTTGGATACTGTCTATAGGAAAGTAACGTGTATCAAGTATCATTTTAAAAATTTCCTAGGGTTTGCATCTTTATCTAGATTGAGATTTTGACTCACATTGTTAGTATTTTTGCTGTTCACATTTTTCTTTACCCCGATCATTCTAGAAAACTACAAAATTTAGCAAAAGCAGAAGGCGCAGAATTAGGATAGTGATAATAAAATTAATTTCCTTTTTAAAATAAAAACATGATGTTTAACGATTGAGTAACATGATCCTCTCTCAAATAACAGAATCTTTTATAGACTATAAGTATGTATAATTTCTTAATTTTATAAATATTGTCGATGCGTGAAAAGTATAATACAAAAATCTTATGTTAAAATCCGAATCCTTTGTTGTTTGAATCCTTCAGTCCACGCTAGGAAAAAGGCGTACGTGTACCCACGATATTGAAATTTGTGAGAAAAACAAGAGCGGTGGGGCTTTATTCCCCGGAGAGGTTTCGACATTCAAGTCATAATTTATGCGAGCAAAATGATTAAGAGTAAAATGAAAGTTTGAAATGATAAAACATAGGTTGAGTGAATGTTGAATGATCTTGTTTGCCTTGCCAACTTATTATCTATACTCCTTGACAGGGTTGGATAGTTCATAGGTTTGGGAATAATTATTGGATTCATGAGGACCTTGAATGTATTGAATTTCTTCATAACTTGTTTTAGGTAAAAATTATTAAAACATCCTCCCGTATATTTGATCGCTTTGATAGACTGGCCATGTATTCGCAAGCCATTGAATGGTATTTTTAGGCATCATCACTTGCCCCTACTCTCTAGTCGAGTTTTCATAGGTTGAGAGTAGCGCGAGGATGTTTGATTTGTGTTTTAGTTGAAACCAATAAAGGTTTGGTCGAAATCAACAATAAGATTTTGGTCGGAACAAAAAAATTTGCAAATTTGAGTTTCATTCTTGGAGGAAATATGATTGATCACCAACATCTTAGTCACTTGAATACTTCCTCTTTAAGTTGAATAGTAGTACTCATTTACTCACACTACTAAAGACAGTATTTAGCAATGGAATTTAGTAATGGAAAAAACGTTGCTATTTGTAACAGATATAGCAGCCAATTTTGACTTTAAAAAAGTATATTTTTTCAAAATCATTGTAACGGAAATTACGGTGGGAAAATATTCAAAAAACATTAGCAATTGATTTTTTAGTTGCAACCATTTGGGGAAAACAATGACAAATCAGTATTAATTGGCGACCGTTATTTCTGTTGCTATGTTTTGTTAAAAAAAAATTAAAATTAGCAACCAAAAAATTGGTTACAAAGTGTTGAGATCTACCCGATCCCCAATTAATCGAAGTATCAAACCTTATTTCCTTACACCCTAATCAGCATCATCCATTTTCTTTCCCTTCACAACTGTGCGCCACCCCCACCCTCTACCCTAGCCTCCACACCATCCTCTTTCAACCCCATCCCCTTTCTTTTCCTTCTCCCCTACCTTACTTTCTTTCCGTTTGCTTGCACTCCCTCAAGCTACCACCACCATTGTCCCTGCCCCTTGAACCTCACTAGCCTTGCCTCTTCCGCCGAGTACCACTGCTAGGTATATTTTCCACTGTTCTCCATTTCTCTTTGTTTTGTTTTGTTCTTGAATATTTTTTCTACTATTTTTTTTGTTATTGAATTTTTTTCTACTAATAGACTATTTATTTTCTACTTTTTTTTTTTTTTTGGGTTTTATTCTTGAATTTTTTCTACTAATAGACTATTTATTTTCTGCTATTTTTTGTTTTGTTTTGTTGTTGAATTTTTTTCTTTTCTAGTACGATTTTTTGTAGCATAATCAGAGTATAATTTTCTTTGGTGGTTGTCCTATATAGAAAAAAGAATAGAAAAATGAAGTGTTGTCATGCTTGACAAAGGGTCTTGTTCTCATCTACTTCTGTTTGTGATTAAAAAAAATACTTGTAAAAAATCAGCTCTTTAATATAAAGTTTGGTGTTCCCATCTTCCATAAAAGGTTCTAAGGATATTATTGCCCTAAATTTTTGCACAGTATGCGCAAAAGTTGAGAAGCAGTTCTCCTCTTGCTTTTGGGTTATTGACTTTTTTAACCTATAACCTAAAAGTAGATGAGAACAACTCCAAAGTCTTTTGGAATTTCACTTTCTTGATAATCTTCTGTTAAAACTATAACGGATATCATTAATTGTCTAGTCAAAAGTGCCCAAGTGCTACCGAGGCAGAAAAATTTATAATTAAATACTACAAATCTCCATATCTATGTGTCACTACTTGAATTGAGGCATGATCAGTTGCCAACTACAGCCACGACAAAAAAAAGTGGCCAAACAAAATATGTTTGTTTGGGCAACACTTTGTTGTCTAAAATGATCTTGATTTTGCCACATATTGTCTTGCATTGGTGTGTTATACAACAGTCTGCAAATGAGGACTATCCTTCGAGACATTTCGATACTTAAGTTAGTAAAGATTCGAAATAAGAAAATGGAGTCTCAAAGGAATTCATAGAGATTTAGTGGTATGTGTTTACTTGTGTTGAATTATGAGAAGACATACTGTATTTATAAGAATTTCAATGAATTTACCATATCTCTGGAGATAGGTATGGAGATAATGTGTCTAATTAGGAGACCTAGGCCTATTAGATGATCGAGATTCAATACATTGAGTCCATGTAAATCGGTCCATGTTTTGCTTTTTTTATTGACGGACAAATTATGTTAATAACAAATCTCTTTCATAGTTAGCGGAGTTTTTATTGCCAAGAGATAGAATGTTGGGGAAAAGTTTCAATTGCTATATTTGGTCATTGCACCCTTGAGTTAATAATTGCTTGTGGTTGACCTTCTAGTTCTAACCTTAATATTTTTTTCTTATTTTCTCCATTAAATTGCTTTCCTTCCATTTATATTTGCAACTCTAGTCCCAAAATCTTGTTGAAGATCATCCACAAAAGGTACTTCACCTTAAAACTTAGCATTATGAACTTATTTAGATATTTGTCAATTATACATCTTTTATATCGACCCTTGCTAGTCATAATTGCTTGTTTGTTTCAACTCTTGTTGGATCATGATTAATTATTTGTATCGACCCTTGCCCGGTCATGAATGATTATTTGAATCAATTCTTGCCGGGTCATGATTGAAAATGGGACAATTGCATACTGGTGCAGTTATAATCTATTTCATATTGTTCTTCTTGGACTGTCATTCCTCTCATTACATGGCATACTAATTAGAGTTGTACTGGTTGGTATTTTTGATATTATGTTGGTAAACTTAATAGAAGGGGAAATGGCAGCATAGTCTCTGAAGTTTAAGTGAAATTTGAATTTGAATCCTTAAAGTTTGACTAGAAAATCTTAAACTAGTTTATTTCTATGATGAATAAATATTTAGAGTATGAAAAAAAAAAAAGGGTATCAGACCATTTGGTCTTTATCTACTGGTCTCGTAAGTACATAATTTCTTAAATGCACCCTAAGGTTACTTTTATAGCAAAATCTACCATAAGATAAAAAGAGGAATTACTTCACTGTTACAGTCTTTCACAAATTGTCACATGGGCAGGCATTTTCCTTGGACTTAGATGGATTGGTGAAGTGTACATATGTTTTGGCTGGAATTCTGCTGAAGGATTGTATTTAATGACTAATGTGCCCTTCAAATTAAAACTAAGATATAAAATAGAGCCTAAATCTTTGGGGAGTGTATAGTAAATAGACATGTGAAATTGGATGTATTCGTTAGCTGAAATGCCTTTGAAATGGTTTAATGACTATTGAACCCTTAATGATAAAGCATATATGTGCCAAATAATGTCTTGTTGTTTAAGGATTTGATAGTCAATAGAGGTCTATTTGTGTTTTGTGATTTTGGTGGTTGAAGAGGATTAGATTTCTTCCCTATCTCTTCCTATATCATCTAAAAGCAGATTTTCTGGGATTGTTTAGATTTTCAAGGATTGTTTAATCGCAACCAAGTTGCCCGGTCATGAATGATTATTTGGATTGGTAAGCCTAGAACATCAGTCAAGTTTGGTTGTGATTATAGAGGTTCTCATGAGACATACATAAGTAGATTATAGGGAATGGGTTATTAGATTCGTTTAGTTTATGTTATTATCATAGATTTCATGTTGCAAGCATTATTTTGGATTTTTTTTGTTTGTCAATTTTCTTATTTATGTTTTATTTATTATTTTATTTAAGTTTTAGTTAATTATTTAATTAAAGAACTTTTGAAATCTTTGGGTTCAACAACAGTTGTTAATGGGAAAATAATGACTGGAAAGTTTGGACTTATTTGAAAGAGCATCAAATGTTAAACATGGAGAAGAATGTGTTCTATAGCTAATACAAAGTTTCTTCTTATTCTTCTCCTTAATTATTTAGTTACTACTATATTAAATAACAGTCAGCTTATGGCAGTATCAATGATCAATTCTATTCATGCGTCTTTGAAATTACTTAAGTCATATATGCTAGTGACATTAATGTAATTTATTTGCTATCAGTTAAAGACAAATACTAATACTTATTGACACTTGCTGTTGGTTAGTACTTTATCATTTTCTTTTAAAATATCATATTAAGAAAATATCAGAAAGCGTTGGTACATCCTAAAGTTAAATTGAATTTCATATAAAACTCTTATATCTTATTAATGCTTTTATGTTAACTTAAGATTTTGCAATTTTTTTATTTTTGATTTTGAACTCAATTCCAGAAGCAAATGGGCTTGAATAACTTTGACTTGTGAGTTAGTCTTCTTTTTTCTTGCAATTTATTATTGGTTATATGCATGCGTAGATTGCTAATGCTGCTTAGAACTTTACAATTTTTGACATTCTTATTTTCCCCTACTGCATAGAACTTCACAATTTTTTGCATTCTTCTTCGTTTTTCTTGTTTTTTTTTTCATTGCATATTTTTACATGCTATTATTTCTCTGCTTTATTATCATTTTAAGTTGGAAAATGAAATTAAGAAACGCAATATTCAATTTTGTTCTCTTTAGTGGATTAGTACTTTTTTCCCTTTATATGCATTCTTTTACTCTCATCTTCATTTTTTTTTCCAGTTATATACAGGCTTGGTTTCTTATATTGGCATAAAAGTTAAACAACAACATTAGTAGGGAAAGGTATGTATATTTTTGAAATATATATTTCCTTGTTTCCAGCTACCTATTCTTATTATTTTTAGTTGTCGTATATGTTTTTTTTTCCAAATAGTAACAAGCGTATTACTATATATATATATATTTCAATTGTGTAGCTTTTATATTGACCCTTGCCGGGTCATAATTGATTATTTGTAACAACCCTTACCGAGTCATGGCCGATTATTTATATAGACCCTTACCGGGTCGATTCTTATCGGGTCAAGATTGATTATTTGTATCAACTCTTGTCGAGTTATAATTGATTATTTGTAACGACCATTGCTGTATAACTAGGTCATGGTTGATTATTTATACGGACCCTTGTCAGGTCGATTCTTGTCGGGTTATGATAGATTATTTGTATCAACCATTGTCGGGTCATGATTAATTATTTGTATCGACCCTTGTTGGGTCAAGCTGAACTTTTCTCATTTATGCGTATTTATTTTAATTGGTTTGTAATTAAGATAATGTTCAAAATTAGGAAAAATTATGCCAAAATTTATGTAAGAATGTACTAAGAATGCTCAAGTAGTAGCATCAATAAATATCAATACTAATAATACTACAAAATAGTCATCTTGATAGTACTACAAAAAATCAGTGACAGTATTATATACACACACAAATATGCATGCATATTAGTAGTATATTTATTAAGTATGAGTATGTGTTAGTATTTATTTATTTTTCACATGATTGATTATTAGACTACAAAGTAATAATAATTCTAATAAAATACTATTTCATTGTTTTGCAGTTGGGGATATAATAACTTATAATTCTAACTAGTATACACTAATGTTGTACTATTATAATCATACCCTAAATGTTTGAATATTTGTTTAACACATATTATGGATAGTCGGTCTTATTATCATTGGATGTATGATTGGTTCTTACCTAATCACACTAGTTCAACACCACATTTTTTTAGAGGGAATTAATTAGTTCGTCCAATTTGCGTACAAACAACGACAATATACTAATAATAAAGAAATTTGGTGTCTTTGTTATAAATATGAGAATAGGAAACTGATGGATCTGGATCACTTGGTTGGACACATTTACAAATATGGTTTCATGGAAGATTATTAGTAACTTCATATAGTGAGTCTAAACCAGTAGGGTTTGATGCTCATGGAAATATTCAAGTAATTCTAAATTCTTGTCTAATGAACATTAGAATAGAAACCAAAGTATGGTGTTTGATGTAATTGATCCAAGTAATTTTGGATTTGGATACCATCAGGAGGAACAAAGTAGACTAAATATTGAGGAGCCTCTTAATACTGAAGCTGCTCTTAATTCTATGATATATTACAATCTACTCAACAACAATTGTACCCTGGTTGTGAAATATTTACTGAGTTATCCATGCCTGTTCAATTGATGAGTTTGAAATCAGACTATAACTTGTCACAGGGTTGTGTTAATAGAATGTGTAACATTGTTAAACGGGTAACTACTCTTGGTAATTGTGTTACAAGTAATTTGGACGAGACAGAGAAGTTAGTGAAGAAAATTGGTTTATCTACTATTACATATGACCGTTGCATAAATGGGTGCATGCTTTATTATAGAGGCACCAAAACTTATCTCATGCATTGTAAGTATCCTCGATATAAATCACCTAAAAGGGAGTGGAAGGAGTAAATCTATTCCTTATAAAAGGATGCATTACTTGTCACTCATACCACGACTTAAGAGGTTATATGCATCTACTAAATCAGCTGAACACATGAGATGGCACGCTGAGGATACGAGAGATCCCAGTGTCTTATGCCACCCCCTAGATGGCGAAGCATGGATTTCAGGCAACATTTTGATAAATACCCAAATTTTACATTAAACCCAAGAAATGTAAGACTTGGTTTGTGTGCTGATGGTTTTAATCCTTTCTGCAATAATGGCAAATCTTACTCATGTTGGTCTGTTATTGTAACTCTATATAATGTTTCACCTGAAATATGCATGTCCGTTCTTTATTTGTTTTTAACTTGCTTGATTCTTGGTCCACATAACCCGAAAAGCCGAATTGGTGTATACTTGCAACCTTTGATTGACGAATTGAAAGAGTTATGGTTAGAGGGAGTCCCTACATATGACATTTCCATGAAACAAAATTTTAAGATGAGAGTAGCATTGATGTGGACTATTAATGATTACCCAACATACGGCACGCTATCAGGGTGGAGTACAGTTAGAAAATTGGCTCAAAGCATTTAGGTTAAAGTTTGGAGAAAAGAATTCTTGATTTGATTTTTATTGCCAATTCTTGCCCGAGGATCATGTCTTTAGGAGGAATAGAGATGCTTTTTATTTCAAGAATCATGTTGAGAGGTCACTTCCTTCACGTAGGTTAAGTGGTGAAGAATTGTGGGACCGAGTAAGCAACCTACCAAAAATAAAGGATTTGAAGGTTCAACACCAAAAACTAGATGGATATGGGGTGACACACAACTGATCCAAACAAAGCATCTTTTAGGAGTTCCCTTATTGGAAGGACAACTTAATTAGTCACAACTTGGATGTCATGCATATCGAAAAAATGTTTTTGATAATATGTTCCATACCGTGATGGATAACAAAGATAAGACCAAAGATAATGCTAAGGCACGAAGGGATTTGAGTGTTTATTGCAAATGACATGATTTGGAGTTGAGAACCTTAAATAATGGAAAACTTGCAAAACCAAAAACTAACTTTACGTTCTCATTGAACCAGTGACGAGAAATCTATGGTTGGGTTGAAGGATTAAAGACGTCAAATGGATATACTTCAAATTTTGCCAAATGTGTGGATCGGGATAGAGGTAAGTTACTTGGTTCCATCGATGAAAAGCCATAACTGTCATATGTTTATGGAATGACTTCTTCCTATTGCATTTAGTGGATGGTCTGAATCAATATGGAAGCCTATTACCGAGTTGAGTCTTTTTTTTCGGGACTTGTGTTGTAAGAAGATGTGCTCCTTCAAATGGAAAAAATATTCCTGCAAGCTTGTGTAAATTGGAACGAATATTTCCACTGGGATTTGTTGATGTGATAAAGCATCTGCCCATAGATCTTCCATATGAAACACTAATTGGATGACTCGTTCAATATAAATGGATGTATCCATTTGACAGGTAATAATGAAACTTAAAACATGGTGCAAAAATAAATTTATCCTAAATTTGTAATTCAAGGCTGATAATCTATTATTGTGAAGAAACTTCTAATATGTTTGTTTAAATAATATCCAAGTTTTTACATGACTTGAAAGGCATGGTTAAAAATAGAGCCCGTTCGAAATGTTCCATATGTGAGGTGTACATGTCTTAAGAGACTTCCTGCTTTTGTTCTTATTATTTCAAATCTCATGTTCAATGTAAGTCTACAAGAATTGGACGCAATAAAAATGATGGATTTGATTCAACCATGCCATCTACCTTGTCGGGTTTTAATCAGATGTTCGATAGAATATTGATTTAGTTTTTGAGAACAATGAACAAGTTACAAGAAAACCTTAACTATCCTAATCAATTCCCACACACTCACAAGTATACAAGGTGAGCTTGTACATAGGATGAGTAAGGATTGTTCTCATGAGGAGTATTGGAACAATTACTAGGTTCACGAGACTATTTACTAGTTAGACGAATTAATAAGGAGTTTTTAACTAAATTTGAACTAAATTTAATCACATGAAATTAAAATAAAGATAAGAATGTAAATTCTAAGTAATTAAATATAATTAACTAAAACCCTAATTTAAATCTAGCTTACTTGTGAAAATTTAATCAAGAATGAGAAATTAAATTAATCTATCCTATAAAAGTTATCCAATAAAACCCTAACTATTAAACTACGGAAGCAATTAAGAATTTTAAAAGCGATAAACAAGAATAATAATTAAGGAAGAAGAAAGCAATAAGAAAAAAAAAATTGCATAAAAATAAATCAAACTCAATAATTGCAGCAAAAATCAATATTGATGATCATCAAATCATGAATTCTTGACAAGAAAGCAGAATCCTAGCTTGAATGCTTGAGAAAATCTATCCTACGGCTAAATCATCGTTCTACCTATTGAAAACCTAAAAAACTAATGATGGCTGATGATGATGATGATGATTTCCTCCCCTTCTCTAAGTGTATTTAAAGGGGTTTTTACAGTTTTGGGACTCTGGGATGATAAGCACACGATTTCCTAGGCAAACAGGCCCATGGGAGGACTTTTCTTACAAAATAAGAAAACTTATAAGACCTATCTGTTGATCGGCGCTTGGACACTACACTTTTGTCATCTCTGGGTGCCAGGGCAAAACATAAACATGAAGTTTCTGGAGCTGGTGCCTAGGCGCTGCATATTCTATTGTGCCTGGGCACTAGGGACAAAAATAGTTTCAATTTTCTCCTTGATTTTGACCACAATGCAGGTCGAATTTGGAAAAATTCAATACATGAAAGTTGTACCTTTATATCTTGGATTTCCAAAACATCTTGAATTACCCCAATTGGATTTTGGACAAGAAATTTATGTTCAATCTACCAAACTGTATCAGAATCGCTCATTGCCGGTGCACGTAAATTCCAAATTTGCAATTTTATCCAATTTATGATCGTTTTCGACTCCTTTTTCACTCAAACCCTAAAATACTCAATGTAAACCATATTAGATCATAATTAATCAATTCTTGCTCATTTTGTTGGACCCAAAGCAACGTAAGAGGGAAGGTAAATTAGGTTTCCAAAATTAATTTAACAAATAATGCTCAATTTAAATTTCTTGCACTTGACAAATAAGATGATGAAAGGATAAGCAATTAAGAATGAGATGTATATATTAATTTGAGAAAGAGATCCAACACCACATCCAATCTAGATAGCTTGGAATAATAATCCACTAAGATGCTCCTTTAATCTTGGTGAGCCAATAATATCTAGTGTACAAAGTAGGATCACCCTTGTTCACACTACTTCTTTTTATTTGAGCCAAGGATTTTACACCAAACCTCACTTTTGTACAAGATTATCACTCCACTCAATATTTTAAATAGCACTCTTAAGTACACACTAATACAATATCACTAAAGAGCTAATTTGCACTCAAATTGCCTTTCTTTTTTCTTGTATTCAATGTGTAAGATATTTTTCATTATACAAAGGAGTTGGTATTTATAGGTGCAATAAATTGGGTTCTAACCACCTCCTAACAACTCAATAATAAATGCTCAAAAACTAGCTGTTATAGGTTTCGAACGTCCGATGTTATTGTCATGCATCCGATCCATCGTCCAATCTTAAATGTCAAAGAGTAAAGGATACCGTTCAGACGGCCAAACTTGTGTCCGTTCCTTCAATCGAATCAGGTATGTATGTTTGAAAGGTTCACACATTGGACGGTGTATTCTGTCTGAAAGGTTTAATGCTTGAATGGGAATGTTTTTCTTTTGGACAGTTACTTTCATTCGATGTAAGTTTCTTTCGAATAGTTAGATGCATCCATTGCAGGAGCCTTAAAACTCTTGACTCTGCATTACTCTTTCGAACGGTGAAATACGTTCGCAAATTCTTTCGGATGAGCTTGTGCATCCATTGTAAATGCTTCAAAATCTTGCCTGATCATTCAGACAATGTATTACATCTGTGGTAATCTTGTTTGGACGAGCTTGTGCATCCGAGAAATATAGTACTGTCCGGTGTTTTTTGTCCGAAAACTCTGCAATGAGCAAATGTACCAGCAATCCTGCATAGCTTCAGTTAAGATAGTTAAGTTTCATTTGTCATCATCAAAACCAAGGTTGTAGGTTATCAATCTCTCCCTTAGATGATGACAAATTTTGAGGCCAAATAACTTACAATAATCATGATCACACAATTGCCAAATAAAGCAGTTACAATAATCATGATCATACAATTAGTGCATCAAGCAATTCAAGTCAGTGTAACACACAATTCTAATGGCCATCTTACTCTTCATTTTGACATCATCAAAGCAAAATAATCTCCCCTTAATGGCCATCTTACTCTCCCTAATATGGTGCTCCCTCTTACGCAGGTAATATAATAAAATCACACCAGAATAGTCATAACCAAGGCAAGGTAGAAAAGTCAATAATTGCAACTAGATAAGTCAACTAGAGAAGTCAATTGCAACTAAAGCTTACAAATCATAACAAAATTCTAAGAACATTAAATCGCAAGGAAGTAAAGAGCAAGTCTAAGTGGAGTCATTCTTCTTATTGGAGCGTTCCTCAAGTTTGCACTTCTTGGTCTGTGCATCATCCTCGGTATCCTCGCTGTCGTGACCACTTAATTTGTCAGGATCTCGGCATTGCATGATGTAGTTAAATGTGTCATCAACATCCTCGTCATCATTATCATTAGCTCCAAGACCGAGTAGATTTGTCAGGATTGGTGGTGCCAACTGGATCCTCATGATCTTCAGCCTCAGGAATGGAATGATCACCATCATCGATTTCATTGCTATCGGAAGATGACTGGAGAATGTATTGGGATTGAATGTTAGCAAACTGAAGTTGAGCTAAGGTAGACATACTGAGACTGAGTGCTTCTTAAAGAATAGTTTGTCTGGTCTCAAGCCTTTTTAGCTTTCAAAGGGTATGGCGTTGGAAGGAACTCATTTGGTTACTTACGGAGGTAACAAGGGTACATAGATGAGATAGTGAGGGTGCTGAGGAAGAAATATGGGGTTTATGGGATAATGGATATATGGAAGAGGAGGGTTGAGGAGGAGGAGGTAGAGGCATGAGATTTAAATCGTTCAAGTTCATATGCAGCTTTTGTAAACCATTGATCATTAAAAAACTTTAAACCTTTACGCTTAATGTAAGCTTTGTTAAAGTAAGGAGGATATTAATTTTTGCTAGTGAAAGGGGATGTTCTACAAAATGATTGAAAACTTTAGAGAGGAATTTGCCAAAAAGAATGTTTCTGCGTGTACTAGTTAAAAAGTGCTCGCATATGAGCAAAAGAGATAGCCAAAGTCAAGTAGGATATCTTTAAAAATACAGTAAAATAAGTACAACTGCATTTTTTTGGGTTCAGTGCAATGTCCATCAATCAATAGAAGTACATTAGTGACTAAAGTGTATAAAATGTTGAGTTCAGGTGTAAGCAGTGTGGTTTTGGCTTTTGAAGCCTGTTTAAAATTGATGTTAAAAATCTTTCGGACCTCTTCAATGTTGAAAAGAGTATCTAAAGCAGGCCATTTATCCAAAGAGGAAAAATAAGAAATATCATTCGGAGAGGTAACTACACATTCAAAAATAGAATTAATGATGGTGGAGGAAAACTCAAGATTTTAGTTATTGACACGAGAAATCAACGTACGAATAGTAGGACCCTTTCAAAGCAATTTAAAGGCAAAGGTTTGGTAAAAATATCAGCTAGTTGTTTGATCCTTAGTACACACAAATTGAACACAAATTTCTTTTTTACACACAAGATCTCTAATAAAATGACGCTTGACGTCAATGTGTTTGGTTCTAAAATGTAAGACAGGATTTTCAGTGAGATTAATTAAACTAGTGTTATCGCAGTTTATAGGCACACAATCAAAAATAACACCAAAGTCTTTTAATGTATGTTTCATCCACAGAAGTTGAGCACAACAGTTTCCAGCAGTGCCTCAGCCGTAGAAAGGGAAATAGAATTTTGCTTGTTGCTAAACCAAGACACCAGACAATTACCAAAGAAGTGACATGTACCACTAGTGCTTTTTCTATCAATTTTGCAACCTGCAAAGTTGACATCTGAGTAACTGATCATATCAAAACTAGTGAATTTAGGATACCAAAGACCAAAGTTTAATGTTCCTTTCAAGTATCTAAAAATTCTTTTTATAGCAATTAAATGTGATTCCTTAGGATATGATTGAAATCTGGCACAGAGACAAACGGCAAACATAAATGTATAAGAGACAGATTATATGACCGTATCCGGTCTAGTAGTTGTTAAATAAAGTAGGTTTCTGATCATACTTCTATAGTATTTTTCATCAACACTATTACCTTCTTCATCTTTGTCTAGTTTGGTTGAGGTACACATTGGTGTCCCAACTTGTTTACAATCTTCCATTCCAAAGGAGATACATTAAATAAAATACTTTATGTATTTGATTTGGGTGATGAATGTTCCTTCTTTTGTTTGGTGAACTTGGAGTCCAAGGAAGAATTGTAATTCTCCCGTCATACTTATCTCAAACTCCTTTTGCATTAGACAAGAAAAATCCTTACACAAATTTTCATTAGTTGCTCCAAAAATGATATCATCGACGTAAATTTGGACAACTAACAAATTATTAAAATTAATTTTGGTGAAGAGATTAGTATCAACAACACCTCTTTTAAAACCGTTTTCAATTAAAAACCAACTTAACCTTTCGTACCAAGCCCTTGAAACTTGTTTTAAACCACGTAAAGCTTTTGAGAGTTTGAAGAAATGTCCTAATTTGGAAAATTTTTATTTTCACAACCAGAGGGTTGTTCAACAAAAACTTCTTGATCAATAAAACCATTTAAAAATGCACTTTTAACATCCATTTGAAAAAATTTGAAATTATTAAAACATGCAAACGCAAGAAACATGCGAATAGATTCTAAACGAGCAACGGATGTAAAGGTTTCATCAAAGTCAATAACTTCTTCTTGAGCATATCCCTTTGCTACAAGTCTAGCTTTATTTCTAATAATCTGACCTTTATCATTTAATTTGTTTCTAAATCCTATCACAGGATGAATTGAGGTCTTTCAACCAAAATCCATACATTATTTTTCTCAAATTGGTTAAGTTCCTCTTTCATAGCAGAAAACCAAGATTCATTATTCAATGTATCATCCACACATTTAGGTTCAATATGTGAGAGTAAGGCACAATTATTATTTAAAGGTTTATGGGAACGAGTTTTTACCCCATCGAACGGATCACGTATGATCAAATCTTGAGGATGGTTTTGAGACAAATCTCCATGCTCTTGGAAGATCTTTTGGAGTATCTTCGATCTTTTCTTCTTCTTCATCCAAGTGATGAATATTGTCCTCATTGCTTGTGGTCTCTTGATGTTCTTCATGTATGGTGAGTTGCTCAGGTTCCTTTTGTATACCTGCATCTTCATCTTCACAAACATTCTTTGAAATAATATCATTAGCCTCATCAAACGTAACATGCACAACTTCTTCAATTAAACGAGTTCTTCTATTATATACTAGGTATGCTTTCTTGTCTCTAGAATATGCTAGAAAAATTCCTTCATTCGATTTCTTGTCAAATTTTCCAAGATTTTCTTTGATTTTTAAAATAAAACATTTACAACCAAAAACTTTGAAATAGCTCGTAACAGGTTTTTTGGCAAAATAAGAGTTCATAAGGAGTTTTATTTAAAATAGGTCTCAAAAGAACTCGATTCATAATATAACAAGTCGTGTTAGCGGCTTCTGCCCAAAAATATTTTGGTTCCGCAAATCACATTCACTAATCATGGTTTTAGTTGCCTCTTGGAGTATTCTATTTTTTCTCTCAACAACACCATTTTATTGAAGCACTCTAACAACTGAAAATTCATGCGAAATACCATTGTGATCATAGAATTTGGAAAAACCTCCAAATTTAAATTTAGCTCCATTATTACTTCTCAAACGAATGATTTTCAAATTCAACAAATTTTGTATTTTGGAAAATAGTTTTACAAAATTTTCAAAGGCTTCATTTTTGTGAACAAGAAATAGTACCCAAGTATACATAAAATAGTAATCAACAATCACAAACACATATTTACTACCACCAAGACTAACATGTTGAGTTGGACCAAACAAGTCCAAATGCAATAATTCCAAAAGTTTAGAAGTAGACAGACAATTCTTTGGTTTAAAAGACACTTTAACTTGTTTACCAAATTGGCATGCATCACATATTTTGTTTTTCAAAAACTTCAATTTTGGCAAACCTCTCACCAATTCTTTCTTTGTAGAAAGACATTCTATTAAATCCATGTTGAAGTGACAAAACCTTCTATGCCAAAGCCAAGGATCATCTATAAAAGCAGTTAAACATTTTACATGCTACTACCAATATTAACAAGATAAATCACATAAACATCATTGTGCCTAGTACATTTAAATAAAATGACAAATTTTTATCAAGAATTAAACATTTATATTTGGTAAAGAACACATATAGATTCTTATCACGTAGTTGACTCACACTTAAGAGATTGTAATTCAAATTATCAACAAGAAGCACATTTTTAATCAAGGTCTCACCATTTTTACCTACATCACCAATACCAATTGATTTTGCTTTCATGTTATCCCCAAAAGTCACCTTTCCACTATTTTTAGACTTGAGATTGGTGAAGAGAGATGCATCACCGGTCATATGTCTTGAACATCCACTATCTATGAACCATTTAGCATTGTCGATGATGTTTATTACCTACAGAAGAAATTAAGTGATAATTTTTTATACCCATACAACCATTTTCTTGGGTCCATAAGAGTTAGTATAACTACTACAATCCAAACGGTATTCATTCCAAGTTTGTCATTTTTTTTTTTTGACATAGCAATTACTTTTCACATGTCCATATTGTTGGCAATAATTGTAAATAATATTTTTATTTTCATATAAAGAAGATTTTGATTTTACAAAACATAGATCATCCTACCTAAAAGTGACAAGATTCTTGTTGATCAAAACATTTCTATTCCTTTTCACACCAACAAAATTTTCCTTTTTTTTTTTTTTTGTGCAAGAGAACATTCAAGTCATCCAATCTTTTCTTCAAGGAGGCTTGTTCTTCTTTGATCCTTGTTTTCACATGTATTCTTTTCTTCAACTCAGCGTTTTCTTGTGATAGCCTATTGTTTTCATTTACAAGTTTAGAATTAGCATTTAATAAATTATTTGATTTTTTTACTAATTCCTTATTTCTAGTATATGATTCCTTTAAGCTATCATGAATTTTTAAAATGAAGGCTTCATACTAGATCATTATCATCATTCTCACCATTAGAATCATAAGAAAAAGTTACCTCATCATCACCAATGGCCATAAAGGCCGTTTGTGCCGATTCCATTTCTTTGGGGCTTTCTTCCTTCCTTTTTCTTCTTGGAAGGACACTCATTTGCGAAGTGTCCGGGTTGACCGCATTCAAAGAACTTTTCATTTTGCTTTTTGATTTCTAGCTTGGTCTTCCCTTTGAAATTATTTGCGTTGATAGCTCCACCTCTTCTGATTTTCCATTTATTGATGTAGTGTTTGAGAAATCCTTTGGTGATGAGTGCAAGATCTCCTTCATCAAGATCTTCATCTTCTAGATTGATGGAACCATTTTCATCTTCTTCTTGAGAAGTCTTTAATGCAATGCTTCTTTTTGGTCTTGCTTCTTCATCATCCACCACTTTGGCCTTAAGCTTCAATTCATAAAACATAAGATAGTTAGTTAAGGACTCAATAGGCATGGAGTTTAGATTCTTTACTTCCTCCTCCTATAGAGATAATTTTGGCCTCCCATTCTTTGGATAGAGCATTCAAGATTTTTCTATCCTTTTCGCCTAAAGAATACTCCTTACCCAAGGCTTCAAGATCCTTAATGATATCATTGAACCTACAATACATTTTATCAATATTTTCATGTGGTTCCATCTTGAAGGACTTATACTTAGCAACAAGTAAGGATTTCTTTTGTTCTTGAACATCATTGCCCCCTTCATGAATTTTCTCCAATTTGTCCCAAATTTCTTTAGCGGAAATGCATCCTTTGACACGAGTTGATTCATTAGCATCCAACGCATTGTTAATACATTCATAGCCTTCGCATTTAAGGTCAAATTTTTCTTGTCTTGTGGAGTGATCTCATCCATTGTCTTTTCTCTTATTCTATTTGTAAGATCATCAGTGATGGTAGCTTCAAAAGGACCTTCATTTATAACATACCAGAAGTCAATATCAATGGATTGCAAAAATATTTTTATTCTATCTTTCCAACTAATCTAAAGTTTATCCCATTAAACATAGGGGGGTCTGGTGATAAATTGACCCTAAAAAAATAAAGCATTATTGGTTGCCATAAGGGATCTTTACTCAAATACAATTTAAGCAAAATAAAGAAACCAATGCTCTGACACCAATTGTTGGACCCAAAACAACCTAAGCGGGGGTGAATTAGGTTTCAAAAATTAATTTAACAAATAATGCTCAATTTAAATTTCTTGCACTTGACAAATAAAATTATGAAGGATAAGCAATTAAGAACGAGATGAACATATTAAATTGAGAAAGAGATCGAACACCACATCCAAGCTAGATAGCTTGGAATAATAATCCACTAAGATGCTCCTTCAATCTTGGTGAACCAATAATCTCTAGTGTACAAAGTAGGATCACCCTTGCTCACACTACTTCTTTTTAGTTGAGCCAAGGATTTTACACCGAACCTCACTTTTGTACAAGATTAGCACTCCACTCAATATTTTGAATAGCACTCTTAAGTACACACAAGTAATACTATATCACTAAAGAGCTAATTTGCACTCAAATTGCCTTTTTTTGTTGTTGCTTGTATTCATTGTGTAAGATATGTTTCATTATACAAAGAAGTTGGTATTTATTGGTGCAATTAATTGGGTTCTAACCACCTCCTAATGGCTGAATAATAAATGCTCTATAGGTTTCGGACGTACGATGTTATTGTCATGTGTCCGATCCATCGTCTGATCTTAAATATAAGAGAGTAGAGGATATCGATCGGATGGCCGATCTTGCGTCCGTCCTTCGTCCGAACCGGTATGTTTGAAAGGTTCACACATCAGACGGTGTATTGTGTCTGAAAATTTTAATGCTTAAGTGGGATTGTTTTTCTTTCAGACACAGTTAGCTTTGTCCGATGTAAGCTTCTTTCGGATAGTTAGATGCGTCCAGGTGCCTTAAAACTCTTGACTCTGTATTACTCTTTCAGATGGTGAAATACGTCCGAGGCAGCCGAGCTTGTGCGTCCGTTTTAGATGCTCTAGAGTAAATCTTGCTATCTGCCGGATTGTTCGGATAGTGTATTGCATTCGTGGTAATCTTGTTCAGACAAGCTTGTGCATCCAAGAAATATAATACTATTCAAACGGTGTTCTTTGTCCGAAAACCCTGCTAATAAGCACATGTACTAGCAATCCAGCATAGCTTCAGTTAAGATAGTTAAGTTTCATTTGTTATCATCAAAACCAAGGTTGTAGGTTATCACATTTATCACCAAAAATGAGGTAAACGATACATAAACTATACGACATTTACGAGTTTATCAATTACCCCACACTTAGTTTTTGATCGTTCTCGAGCAAATCAGAGAAATAAATCACAAACATACTCAACACATCTCATCAATCATCCACATAAATAACCAAGAACCAAATCATCATAAGAAAAATAGTCAAATGATAATAAACCCTTATACATGAATTCTAGTGTAGGTATGTGAATAGCCATGCAAAAATAACTTTTAAGACACCCAAATCAAATCATGCAAACAGCTTTTGAATTTTTCCAAAAACTCCATAACTTACTTTTCTCACATATCTCCACTAATGTAAACATTTGAATCGACTTAAATTATGTATGACTTTTAGCTTGTAATGTAAGGCTAGGGTCTTGGCTAATAAAGAAAGGAAAAAAAAGATAAACAAATAAGAAAAAGAGTTTTAAATTAATGTGCGCCTCATTAACATAAAACTTCTTTTTGAACATTAAAACACCTGTCCTTTAAAGAAGTAACCCTACATTTAATTGACCAAACACCCATAAAAATTTCGTGTAACAAGCAAAATAAAATCATGCCTTTTCAATTTCAACCCCTCTCACCAACATCATGTAAAAATATCTCCCCTTTTCATGTAAAAATACCTTCCATCCTTATATCCCCTTAACAATTAATATGGCATGAAAGCTCTTAAGGGACATTTAAAATAGCTCACAAAGATAGATAAATAATGAGTAAGAAAAAAAATGAATGGTGTTTCAAAAAAAAAAAAAAAAAAAAAGGCCTCAAATAGGGTTCTAGGGATAGATTTTATAGTAATGGTTGGTTTGAAAGGCTCAAACGTCCAAAGAAATGCATACTCTTATCTTTAAATCAAATTAAATAATCTAAAATTTTGCTTCGAAAATGTAATAAAGTAGGTATCTGGAGTGCCATATAAATAAATCTACACAATTATCTTTTGGGGCCAAAAAGCTAGAACATTATAGGGCTATTAGTGCTCAAAAATTAGAAATCATGCTAGGAAAATATTAACACTGACTATCCTACTCACGACAACTTGACTCAAAAATATCAAGTAGAAAATCACAGAACATGCTTAAGACAGTTGTGAACAAAATTTTCAACAATTTGAAAAGCTCTCAAATCAAAAGATAAGCTACAAACAGAAAAGAAAAAACTGAACAAATGAACAAACAAAACAGCAAACAAATATCAGTTAAGAAAACTTCCTACCCTACACAGAGATGTCCCCAATGCAAAAATAAAGAGTAAAAAGGGAAAATGGTAAGCTTCTCTGTCAATGAAGAACTTGGAGCCGTGTATGTTGAACTAAATGCACTGGAGTCGAGGTGGAAAATATCAATCACTAAAACCAAAAATGGATTTGTAGCATGTATGAGCAAGTTGTGAGAACATATTGGCCTTATCTTAGTGACGGAAGTTGAACTATGTGTGGAGAAAAATTTTGTTATGTGGTTCCATCAATATGTAAGTAATAATACTAAACCTATACAATATCATATAATTCTAGAAGTAGTAACATTATCTAAAGTTTTGATTGTTATGCTAGGTTCGCAATCCACAACACATGGTACGTAATGAGTACTTGTGTGATATTGCGTGAGGCCCTAGTAAAGATGTTGAAACATGGCCAAATTTCTTTGTCAATGGATACATTTTTCACACTAATGAATGGGCAGAGGGTAGAAACACTAGAAATAGTGGAGTCTATGTCAAAAGTGAAGGTTCAAGTGACTTTTATCGTATACTTAAGGAAGTGGTTTAGATACGGTTACAATATCTAGGTCAACATTGGATTTTTTGTTCAATTGTGACAGGTATGATATGGTGAGCAGTCGGGACATTAGAGTTCATAACCAATATAGAATTGTTTAAGTTGAAAAAAGGAAAGATATCCAAAATTTGATCCCTTTATACTTGAACAATATGCATGTCAGGTATGTTATGTTCCATATCCAAGATGAATCAGAAACAAATTGGATTGGCTAGTTATGATGAAGATAAGGCCTAGAGGCAGAATTAACAAAGATCATACTATAGAAAATTCTTACCAAGATGAAACATCACCCAGTTGTTGGCACAGTTCTAGATAATAACCCTATAGGACTTCTGGTAAACACAATGGGGCTTCAAAGAAATTGATGATGATGATGTGGGTAGGTCTACTATGGTTGGTACGGCGGAGGAGGAGGAGGATGAGATGAAGGAGGAAGAACAGGAGAATGAATTTGAAGAAGATGAGAAAGATGAAGATCAAGATGAAGACGAATATGATAATGAATAGAAATTTATGAATTTTTTAATAACATACGCTCTTTTGAAGTTTTATTGCAGGGTTCTTGTCTTGCATTCATAGTTAAGAATACTTGATTTTCTCTGCTATTTCATTTTTTAAGTAAATGTTCTTTGTTTTCAACACTTGAAGCATGTTTTGTTGAAGAATAGTGTATTTTTCTCTATTTTTTTCTAATTGGAAGGAAGTGAATGTTGTGATCCAAAACTTCATCTAGTCCCATACTATCATGGGGTATGTCATTCTTAAATTACACCAATCATTCCACCAATATGCACCATTTCAACTAACTTATATTTAATACACTATTTGTACTTAAATATACATTATATAGTGTTAAGCTTTTTAATATATGGAAGATGTTGTGTACATATGATTAAAAAGTAATTCATTTCTTAACGCTATTCCAAAAATAGTTCAATATTTCTCCTACTAGATTTATAGATTTTCTCTCTTTTGTGGCGTAAAAATGTAATACATAGTCTCTTATAAATGTTTCAAAGTATATGGCCCATATTGCTTCTTTGTATCATCTTCTCATTTGTTTGTAATACGATATACCAAAAATAATCTGTATGAATTTTTTGCTGGCAAAATGCTCCATTATGTAGAAGTAACATTTAGACTATAATGATATTTGTGGCCATCTCACGCTTGAGAATCTTTGCATGTAAACTTTTTCAATAACATCTAACTTGTCTAATTGACAATCTTTGTATATGGATTCTTTAAGAACATGTATGATTAACAAAAATTTAATTTCAAATACCCTTAATTTTGTTAAACATTATTAGCGGATAGCTGATATAGGGAAATGATAAGGTAAGAATGTGGAGGTAAGAATGTGGGCACTAACAAGAAGAAGAAGTCCACCACCACCAATACCTCATCGTTCATGCCTCTTCCTATAAAAAATACAGAACTGCCACCTATGCCTTTTAGTTTGCCTCCTTCTTTAAGTCAACCAAGTACATCTGTTCCTTTTAGTATATTTCCTCCATGTACTTGGTTGACTTAAAGAATATGAGTCAGCTACCTAGATCTGCCTTTCGACATGCCTCCTTCTAGGAGCCAGCCACCTACATCTGTGCCTTTTAGTGTGCCTCTTCCTGTAAGCCAGCCACCTGCATCTTTACTTTTTAACGTGTCTTCTCCTACGAGCTAGCCACTTATAACATCTATGCCTTTTAGTATGCCTTTTCCTATGAGCCAGCCACCTACATATGTGCCTTTTTATATGTCCCCTCCTACAAGCCAACCTTCTACATCTATGTTTTTTAGCATGCATTCTCCTATGAGCCAGCTACATATCATTCCTCTTCCTATGAAACAGTCTCCTTCACATGGCATGCAAGAACCCTTTAACACTGTTATTAGGTGCTTCCAATGGTGGTTCAACCGATACTCAAAATGGACGGAATACTACGAAGAAATTTATGTGGCCACGTGGTCTTGAGTAATGAATCTATATTATATTTTATTTTATTTCATTAATGGATAATACAATTTAATTGTAATGTTATGATTATTGTCATTTTAGGTGCATATATTTATGATTCATATTTTTCATTGAAGAGGTTTGAATTTCATCAGCACGAGTGCGCTTTGCGTATTATTCACCTCATCAAAATAATTTTAATTGGTCCTTACCATACTTGGAAGAAAATACCAAAAGAGCTGCGAGGCTTGATCTTTAGAGATTTGGAGTGAGCTACTTTTTTTTCGTTTGTTCAATTTTACATTTTTTATTTATAATTTTAACATTATAATTTATTTTTGTTGTTGTCTTGGTATGTAGAACTTTTTTAGTGGTCCTTCTCAGACAGAAATTAGAATCCTAAGATATTTGAGCATTACTGCTCAGAATGCTTGAAGCATTTAATTCACAACGCTCGTGAAGATATTTGGAAAGTGAGCCTCGACCTGATTGGATTGGAGAGTCCATATGGCCTCAATTTCTGAAAATATGAAATGGAGATAAGTTCAAATCCTTAAGTAAAACAAATAAGCAGAATCCTGCATCCACTTGCGATGGTAAAGGATTATTTACCATCCGCTCCATACTGGTGACAGCATTACTTATTTGACATATCAAGATAGTTGGTATATATTTAAAGATTATGTTTTAGTTTGGGTCATTTAGATAAATTGATGTATATTATAACATAGGTTATATATATATATATATTAACTTTTTGCTATTGCATTATCTTACATGTTTCAAAATTTCTAGATTAAAGAAAATGATGGTTGTGATCCTGGTGTTGTTGCTACTTTTCTACATACCTATAAGAAGAAGGCAGACAAGGAGGCCATAGACCATGGATAAGCCAGCGAATATAAGATATTCATGTAAATAAGTACTATTTTTTTACTGTTTATGAATTTCTATATATAATTACTTTCATGAAAAATTCAACTATATAACGATTGACTGATGCACGAACAGGAAAATTCCACTGATAAGTGGTCTGAGATTCAATCCAGTCAGAGCTCTGATATTGAGAGTGATCCATCACAACAGTCCTTGCTTAGTGAAATTGAAGTATGGACAGAATAAGTAACTGTTGGCGGGATAAAGAAAGGACGGGTGATTGGACTGGTAGTCTTCGGTAGATTTGATTATGGTGGTACCTCTTCTGACACATATGGAATGCCAACCAAATTGGAAATCATGGTTCAGGAACAAAGTAAGACTCCAAAATAGAATTGTATCCTTATAGACAAGTAATAATGAACTTATAGATACAGTTAGTAGCTTAAAGTCTAAAATAGAGGTATTTGAAAAAATGATGTGTCAAGGGATGAATTCTACAAATTTTCAACATCCTAGTCAAGTTTTGACCCATTTCCCACTATATTATCTGCCTCCAGGGTTTGTTCAGTTTGCTACAATGCTTTGGAATTCTTATGCTGGTGGAAGTGCTATGAAAAAAGGACCAAAGTCACGTCATATACATGAAGTTGAAGAGGAAAATAGTGGTGATGGTGATAATGATGATGGAGAGAAAAAGAGTGAGAATGAGTAACATTATGATTGGATACTAGTTGATAAACTTTCTATCTATAATTACTTATGTTGTTACATTTATTTTACTTTTGTCGTTGGGATTTGATTATACATGTATATATATATATATCAAAGTTCTTATTACTATTAATGATATGTGGTGGTTGTATATTGAATGCATATTATGCATTTTTAGTTGTTATTAGATTTAGAATTTGATGGTATTGATAATTTTGTTGTTGATAGGTTTTGATTTGAATAGTGTATTATTTTTCATTTTTTTATATTTTTAAATTAGCAACCGATTTTTTTGTCGCTACAATTTTTAATTTTTTAAAATTTAATTACCAACCGATTTTTGCGTTGCTATTGGTGTCCTTGGCAATGGATTTTGTGGTCACTAAATTCAACAACTGAATTTTTCACTACTAATGTTATAATTCAGCAACTGAAAAATCCGTTGCTAGCATAGGTGATTGGAAACTCTCACCAAATTTAGCAATCGATTTTTCGACGGAAATATCCGTTGCAAAATTTTCGTTAGTAATTACATTGCTATATTGCTTACCAACGAGTGATTTTCCAATGAATGATTTCTGTCGGAAAATCCGTTGTTAAACCTTTTAACAATCGATATTTGGCAAAAACCGGTCGCTAAATCCTTGCTAAATACTATTTTTGTAGAAGTGTCATTTTTTAGCTTTGGTGATATTTGTACTTAGTATCTCAAAACAAATAGATTTAACTCAAAACTTCACCCCAAACCCAACCCCCAACACTCCACCCTTCCCCCAATGCCCCACACTCTACTCTCAACCCAATATACCCAACACTCCACCAATCCCTACACCCAACACTCTACCTTCAACCCACTACACCCAATACCCAACACCCAACACCCAACACTCTACCCTTACCCCTACACTCAACACTCCACCCCCAACCCATTATACCAAAGACTCAACACTCCACCCATAACCCACAACACCCAGTACCCAACACTCCACCCTTAACCCACTACATCCAACACCCAATACTTAACACTCTCCACCAAACTCAATACCCACTAGGGAACGACATTCTACCCTTTACCCAACACCAACCCACATACAAGGCACCAAGTGAATCTTGTCACTTTTCCAACATTTTCCCAAAGTAAGTACATTCTTGTACTCTCTTTTTATTTTCTCTTTCTTCATTTTCACTTTGTCATTTCATCAAACATCTCATGTGCATTAGATAGAATATCACTTTCCCCACAAATTCATGAACTCAAAAGTTGAGGGTGAGAGTGTTCGGTAAATGGTTGATTAGGTTTTCGAAAATAATGAACAAATAATAAAAACCTTAATTGTCCTAATTAACTCTCACACACTTGCAAGTATACGAGGTGAATTTGTATATAGGATGAGTAAGGATCATTCCCATGAGAACTATTGGAACAATTACTAGATTCACAAGTCTATTTACTAGTTAGACGAAATAATCGGGGATTTTTGACTAAATTTAAACTAAATTTAATCACAAGAAATTAAAATAAAGAAAAGAAAGTAAAATTCTATCCCCATGAAAAGCAATATAATTGAATATAATTAACTAAAACCATAATTCAATCTACCCTACTTATGAGAATTTAATCAAAGACAAGAATTTAAATTAGTCTACTCTATAAAAGTAATTAAAAATGATCCAATAAAATCCTAATTACTAAAATATGGAAGCAATTAAGAATTTAAAGGCAATAAAACAAGAATGATAATTAAAGAACAAGAATGGAATAAGAACAAAAATTATATTGCATAAAAGAAATCAAGCTCACTAATTGCAGCGAAAAAAAATGTTGATGATTGTCAAATCTTGAATTTTTGACAAGAGAATAAAATTTGAGCTTGAACGTTTGAGAAAATCTACCCTACGTATAAATTATCGACTAACTATTAAAAACTAAGAAACTAAGGATGGCAGATGATTATTATCATTTCCACCCCTTCTCTTGGTGTATTTATAGGTGTTTTTAGGGTTTTGGGACTCCAAGTTGAGAAGCACATGATTTCCCACGCAAACGGGCCTACGAAAGGACTTTCAAGATACAGTGTTGCAAAATAAGCAAACTTATAAGATCTATCCATCAATCAGCACCTGAGTGCTGCAATTTTGTCAAGCCTATGCACCTAGTTTCGGTGCCTAGGCGCTGCATTTTATGGCGCCTGGGGCCACTGGCAGCTCTAGTTTCAACTTCCTCCTCGATTTTGATCATGATACAGGCTGAATTTGAAAAACTAAAAACATGACCATTGTAGACAAGAAAGTTATGCCTAATATACTAATCTGCGTTAGAATCGCTCCTCGCTGGTGCATATAAATTCCAATTTTGCAATTCTCCCCCAATTTGTGATCTTTTGTGACTCCTTCTTCACTCAAACCCTAAAAACTCAAAGTAAACCATTTTTAGCTCATAATTACTCAATTCTTGCTTATTCATCACCAAAAATGAGGTAAACGATACATAAAATATATGACATTTACGAGTATATAAACTATCCCACATTTAGTTTTTGATCGTTCTGAGCAAAATATAGAAATAAATCACAAACATACTGAACAAATCTCATCAATCATTCACATAAATAACCAAGAACCAAACCATCTTAAGAAAAATAATCAAATGATAGTAAACCCCCATACTTGAATTCCAGTGTAGGTGTGTGCATAGCCATACAAAAATAACTTTTAAGACACCCAGATCAAATCATGCAAATCCTATGAATTTTTCTAAACACTCCATAGCTTACTCTTCTTACATTTCTCTACTAATGTATACAATTTACTCGATTTAAATTAGGTAGGACTTTTAGCTGGTAACGTAAGTTTGGGTCTTGGCTAACAATGAAGGAAAAAAGGATAAACAAATAATAAAAAGAGTTTAAATTAATGTGCGCCTCATTGACATAAATTTTCTTTTTCAACATCAAAACACCCATCCTTCAAAGAAGTAACCCCATACTTAATTCTCCAAACACCCATAAAAGTTTTGTACAACAAGCAAAATAAAATCCTACTTTGTCTATTTCAACCCTTCTCACCAATACCCATAAAAGTTTTCAGTTAGCCACTTTCTTCTTTTTCTTTTTCCCAAAACGGGTACCAGCAATAAGCACTACCCGCAAAAAATATCTAAGCAAGTACCAGTGATAGGTACTACCTACTAACACTCTAATGTAGGTGCCAGTGATGGGCACCACTTGCTATGGTCAACTAAAATTTTCTTTTATAACACCCCTACACCTTAAACTGTACACCATTCATTCTAACACTTTCATACAACTACCTTCCTTCCTTATAGCCCCTTAATAATTAACGTGGCATTAAAACTCTTAAACGACACCTAGGATAGCTGAGAAAGGTAAATAGACAAATGAGTTACAAAAAAAAAAAAATTGATTGGTGCTTCTGTCCACTCAAAAAAAATTTAGGCTCAAGTAGGTTTCTAAGGATAAATTTTATAGTAATGGTTGGCTTGAAAGGCTCAAACGTCTGAAGAAATGTCTACCCACATCTTTAAATCAAATCAAATTATCTAAAATTTTGCTTCAAAAATATAATAAAGAAAGTGTTTGTATGTGCAATATAAATGAATCTACACAATTATTTCTTAGTGCCAAAAAGTTACAATACTGTAGGGCTATTAGTGCTCAAAAATTAGAAATCATGATAGGAAAATATTAACACCAACTACCCTACTCTTGACAACTTACCTCAAAAATTATCTAGTAGAAAATCAAAGAAACATGCTAACCAATTTGTGAACAAAATTTTCAAAAATTTGAAAAGCTCTCAATCAAAAGTTAAGCTACAAATATGAAAGCAAGAATTGAACAAAATGAACAAACAAGCCACCAAACAAATAGAAATTAAGAAAACTCCCCACCCCACACTTAGAGTATAGCATTGTCCCCAATGCAAAAATAAAAAGTAAAAAGGGAAAAAGGGAAGCTTATCTGTCAATGAAGAATGTTTGCTACTATTCATGTTGAACTAAATACCCTTGAGTCGAGGTAGAAAACATCAACCACTAAAAAAAAAACAAAACATAAAAACCCTAAAGACATTAAGAAACATAGTAAAACCAAAGAAACTAAACAAAAGCATAGGAAACAAAATTAAAAAAAAAACATGAGTTGCCTACTATAAAGTGCCCTTGTTTATAGTCTTAGCCTCGACTATTGCACTCCTACTCATGGGAAACATGCTTGGGTGGTTGGTCTCCCCCTTCCTTTAGGCCTTCATGGGAAAAGTTTAATCCCACTCCTCTTAAATGTCATTTCTTGATTCCCGGCTTTTCCTTGAAGAAATCTATGTTTCGTTGTAGTCACCAAAGTCAATGTCCTTAGTATCATGTCTAATTGTTTTTCGAATCATTTCCTCTTCTTTTTGCGCTCTTTGAACTTTTGGACGTCACAAACTTCCCGATGCTTATCACAACTTTCTTGATCCTTTCTCACCCCACACACATCGTCTGGCGGTTTTGATTCTTCATTTGATCTGCCAATAGAAGGATCAAGTGAATGATTAGCACATTTTTCTTCAAAAATAGGAAAATTATCATTATAAGGGAAAACATCAATTTCAACCGAGGTTCACTTTCAATTTGTAGAATCAAGTTCCTTTTATTAACATCTATCAATGCATGTGTCGTTGATAAAAATGGCCTCCAAAGAATCAGCGGTACTTTATTGTTCTTACTGATGTCCAATACCAAGAAATCAACGGGAGACACCAACTTCTCTACTTTCCCGAGCACGTCCTCCACCAAGTCATATGGTTTCCTTTCAGTGAAGTCCGCGAGTTGGAGTGTAATGTTAGTCGGTTTGGAATTGGTGATTCTTAACTTATCATAAATGAATTTTGGCATAATGTTGATACAAGCCCCTAAATCATAATGTGAATGATGTAGCATTATTCCTCCAATATTCACCGGTATTGAGAAGTTACCAGAATCTTTGAGTTTAAGGGGTAATCTTCTTTGAAAAATTGCACTACACATGGCATTGAGATAAATTTTCTCACCATCATCCCATTTCCACTTCTTTGTTAATAAATCCTTCATAAATCGTGCGTAGCTGGGCATTTTGGTGAGACATGCAATCAAAGGAATGTTGACATTAACCTTGCTATATATGTTGATGAATTGTTGAAATTGTATGTCTTTTCCCCCCTTTCTAGAATTATTGAGCCTTTGAAGAAATTGAATCTTTACCGAAGGATGCAAATTCAAAGGCTCCACTACGTGCTTCTTTTTCAACTCCTAGTTTTCGTCTAGTTTTGTCATCTTGTCATCATCACAACCAACTTCATTCTTCTCTTCAATCACCTGGGCATTTTTCTTCTATTCTTCTTCACCATCCTCTTGTTTTTTCATTCGGCACAACCACCTCTTTTCCACTTCCTAGGGAGATAGCATTGCATTGCTCTTTCGGGTTTGGGATTGTATCATTCGGTAATGTTCCAACCAGTATTTCATTGTTTTGTCAGACTATTTGTCCCAATTGTAGTTCAAGGTTCCTCGTGGTAGCCCATAAATTTTCATACTCCCTTTTGCAGTCTCTCAAAATCTCTTCTCAAATTATCATCATTGGGTGTATCACGATTCACATATGCAAGATAATTTGGATTTTGAGATAGCAGTCTTGGTAGTGGAAGTTCGTATGAGCTATTTTGTTGAGGTGAAAAGTTTTGGTCATACATTTGATGTGGTGGTTAATATGGTCTACATAACGAGGTTTGGTTGGAAAATTTTTTCTATCACTGGTTGGGCTGAAATGAAGGATTTTGGACATTGTTTTGGTTAGTCCAAGAAAAGTTCGGATGATTTCGCCAAGAAGGGTTGTATATATTGCCATAGTATGTTGGCTAATTATATGAGCTAGAATTTTGATTAGAAATGTATTGAGCCAGCTCATCTTGCATCACCGAAGCATCATAGAAGCCATTTTGGTGATTTTCTCAGTAGAAATCACAACTCAAGATCCCTTGGGATATCGAACCAATGGAGTTTACTGAGATTCTTCCCATATTCTCTACAGCATTGGTCAAGTTTGTACTAGCACATCTTCATATTCTGCTGAGATATAAAAGTATCATAACTAGGTATACCTCCTTGTTGGACGTTGGCTTGATTCACTTGTTGTTGTTGTCCAAGTACGGGAGTTATGGCTCTATGATAGTAATGAGTGGACGCCATTCTCTCCAACAATTATTGCGCTTACTCCGATATCTTATAGGGAAAAAAACCTCCCATACTAGTATCAACTATCAATCTCATCTCCGAAAATAGTCCATTATAGAAGGTTTAGACTTGCAGCCATAAAGGTATACCATGGTGTGGACACTTCCTCAATAGCTCCTTGAAGCGGTCCCACACCTCGTCTAAGCTCACACCAGTGATTTGCCTGAATGATGTGATCTCGGTTTGGAGTTTAGCGGTCCTAGCTGATGGAAAGTGTTTGAGGAACTCTTGAGCGAGTTGGTCCCATGTTGTGAAAATACCTTGTCTATATGACTGCAACCACGACCTTGCTCTATCACGTAAAGAAAAAGGGAATTCTCCCATCCGGAGTCAATCGGAGTGGATTCCATTGTATCAGAATGTATCAATACCACCTTCTCAAATCTAATTAAGTGCTCATAGGGATCTTCATTGGGTCCTCTTCCAAACATCGCATGTGTTTGGAGCATTTTTATCAATGCAGGCTTGACTTCAAATTTATTAACTTACATAGATAGCCGAGAAATGCTAAAACTCGCCCCCCTTGAAATTAGGTATGGCATAATCTCTAAGATGGCGGGGATTAGCATGAGCATTAACTAGGTTGCCATTGTTTTCTGCAACCACCCCTTGTTAATTCATGGCGCGGTTTGGGTTCTCCATTAGATGGTCGCCTTGGTTTGAGTTTTGTCGTCTACGGTTTCTACTTATCGTACGTTCAATCTCCAAGTCAAGAAGATGAAGTGGTGGATTGGATCAACGAGTATCGACCATAAACTATAAGAAAAGAAAACCAAAGATCAACTACCGAAGACAAAAGTCTAAACACAATTGAGAGAACAAGAATCAATTGTAAATAAATAATAAAAGAAATAAGAAAAGTCTAATCTAGTAAGTTACTTCAATTGTAAATAAATAATAAAATAAATAAAAAAAAGTCTAATCGAGTAAGACTAACTATACCTAATATTGTTACCAAACAAAAATAGTCCCCGACAACGGTGCCAAAAACTTGTTCGGTGAATTGTTGATTAGGTTTTTGAAAACAATGAACAAGTAATAAAAACCTTAATTTTCCTAATCAACTCCCACACACTTGCAAGTAGACGAGGTGATTTTGTATCGGATGAGTAAAAATCGTTCCCACGAGGACTATTGGAACAACTACTAGGTTCACAAGCCTATTTACTAGTTAGACGAAATAATCAGGGCTTTTGACTAAATTTAAACTAAATTTAGTCACAAGAAATCAAAATAAATACAAGAATGTAAAATTCTAACCCTATGAAAAGCAAATGAATATAATTAACAAAAACCCTAATTCAATCTACCTTACTTGTAAGAATTTGATCAAGAACAAGAATTTAAATTAGTCTACTCTATAAAAGTAATTAAAAATGTATCCAATAAAACCCTAACTACTAAACTACGGAAGAAATTAAGAATTTAAAGGCAAAAAAATAAGAATGGAACAAGAACAAAAATTAAATTGCGTAAAAATAAATTAACTCAATAATTGTAGCGAAAATGAATGTTGATGATCGTCAAATCTTAAATTCTATGAGAATAAAATTTGAGCTTGAAAGTTTGAGAAAATCTACCTTACGACTAAATTATCGATCTAACTATTAAAAACTAAGTAACTAAGGATGGCTAATGATTATTCTCATTTCCTCCCCTTCTCTTGGTGTATTTATAAGTGTTTTTAAGGTTTTGGTACTCTGGCTGACAAGCACACGATTTCCCACGCAAACGGACCCAAAGGAGGAATATTCTTGGAAAATAAGTAAACTTATAAGACCTATCCGTCGATCAGTGCCTGGGCACTACAATTTTGTCACGCCTGGGCACTACTTCCAGAACCAAACTAGTTTTGGTGTTGTATAGGTTCAACTTCCTCCTCAATTTGATACAGGTGAACTCAATGTATTCTGAATTTGATAAAATTCAAAACATCAAAGTTGTAGCTCTATTTATAAGCTTTCCAAAAAATCTTGAATAACCCCAATTGGAGCTCGGACAAGAATGTTATACTTAATCTACCAAACTATGTTAGAATTGCTCCTTGCCGGTGCCTGTAAATTCCAATTTTGTAATTCTTCTCCAATTTGTGATCTTTTGTGACTCCTTCTTCACTGAAACCCTAAAAAACTCAAAGTAAACCATTTTAGCTCATAATTACTAAATTTTTTCTTATTCATCACTAAAATGAGGTAACGGATACATAAAATATGCGACATTTACGAGCTTATTAAAGAGTAGATTTATGGTTTCTCCATAGACTTAGGTGATATTGGACATGACCAAGACTTCGTTAGCTTAGAATTTTACATGGACAAAGTGAGAGAAAAAGATGTGAAGAGGAAAAGAAAGAAAGAAAGAAAAAAGGAAAAGAACCAAAGAATATGAGTCTGCTATCTATAATCCACCTCTTCTTAACCCCTGCATTGATACTCCAACCTCCAACAGAGGTGTCCAGGTTGAAGGAACAACAACTACTACTAAGGCGAAAGAAACCATAGCAGTAAAGAACGAAAACAAAGCTACACAGGTCCATACTGAGCTTGCTACTGCTCCTGTCCGAGGAGTTAACACCCAAACCCCCATTATCATAATTGTAAAAATTCATGCTCGATATCTTCCATAATTGAACTAGCAGCAGGACCATCTATCAGAAAGTCCATTGCTTTCTTGGACCTAGGATGTAGAAACGCAACCATGGTTATGGCAGGGACTAATTTAGGGAGTTCTCAAGAACCAACCGTAGCCAGCACCATAGCCACTCCCTTCGCCTCAGCCATCCACAATTCTACTGCTACACGTATTGCCCAAGATGAAGCCAAGTCCGCCTCTCATAGCTCCTCAACTGGGAGAGGAAGCATGCTGGTTGAGGATAATGTCAACCCAAGTGTTCCTACCACTACAAAACCTCACTAACAGAAGATGCAGTTGGAATTACCGAGAGTGACAGTGGAGTAATTGGAGCCGAGGACGAAGCTATTTTGGCCATCAAGGAGAAAGTCTATAATGATGCCACTGCCCAAACCATCCTTGGCTTACCTTCTCAAATTAAAGGAAAACACTTTATGACTAAGCGCGCAAAGGTTGTGGCATGTCATATGAATTCTTCAAGTGGGAATAACGTCTTTGTAAATGCCTACCACTATTGAGCCAAGAGAGAAGAATAGTGCTTGACATTCAGATGATTTTCTTGTCAAAGATTTGGATAATCTTGGGGTTGTTGATGATGATCTTCAACTTATCAAATGATGCCCTATTAAATGAAACTATTGATACCCAAAAAAGTGATGAAACTTGTGATATTATTGATGGGGTAACTAAAATTGATTGTGCATTTGACAATAGTGTTGATGAGCTACATAATAGCTCGAGCATAGTTGATTGTTATCAGGAACATTCTTCAAATCAGGTATTACTGATTAGATATACTTAGGCATGTTTTTGATGAGTTGGGTGAGGTCCTGAGTAAAGTGATTACACCCTTCCGCAAACTTTTGGACTTATATTTTCTTCAAGAAAACCTTGATATGAGGCCAAAAACAAGTGAATTTCAATGAAGTATATTTGAAGGTACACCCTTGATTAGTGGTGCTTCATCTTTTAAGGTGAGAAGGACATGTAGAACTACCGCTTCAACTTCAATTGTGTCATCGGGACACTCTCAAGTGCTTCGGGTTAAAGAGCATCACCTTGAGCGGAAACATTCTTATGAAGAGGATTTATCTCAAAATGAGCATGAGTCTTGAAGAAATTATGGCTCCTCTTTCACCAACATAGAGGACAAAACTCAAAACTTCTCCAAAGCATAGAGGAAAAAGAAAACTCAAGGGTGGAAATAATGATCCCGTATATGTATATTCTCAATTACCTCCTTCAATTGTTGATATGGAGTTGGTTTGGAAATAATGATTCTGTATATTATATCAATTCTCAATTACCTCTTGTCCATCGTCCTTGTGTGAACCTTTTCGATATGTGTCTGTATATTTGGCACAACTAGAAGTGCGATTGAAGTTCCCTTTACCATTATATTTTCATAAGGTATTGGAACATTATCAAGTTCGGCCTGGACAATTACACGCTAAATCTATCCATAATATTAATTCTTGTTTGATCACTTGTTTTGCCCTTGGGATCAAACCTTTAATAGGCATCTTCATGGAATTCTTCTGACTTTCATTGAGTGGAGTGGGGTATACCTTTAGTTGGCAGTCTAACAAAAAATTTACCAAGCAAGCACACCCCAAGCTATTTAATTGGAGGAGTTACTACTTTTTGATCAAAAGGCGGCCCGAATGGAACTTTCCAACTTAGGACTGTGACTTGAAAGTTTCGAAGATCAACAAGCTGGCTTTTCTTAGTGGGCACAATAGTAGGCATCGTGCTATGCTTATGAGGCCGAGGCATTTCCTTGGCAAGAAGTGGTTAAGTGAACAAATCTTGGTGTCGGTCGGATTGAGCCCCGTCTACCCTGACCCTATTGTCTCTTTAGGTTGATATGCATATGCATTCTACTTAGTATTTCTTGCTCATGTTTTCACTCATATTCATTTTATATTGATATTCAACTTGAACTTAACTTGTTCTTGATTTTGTAGTGGATGCCTTGAAGGATGCTATTTGTGATCGCGCTTTGAAGATGAGACAAGCTAGGTATCAAGGTTCATCTCAACCCCCAAGGAATCTACTGTTGAAATCTTGGGACAAAGAGGTCGGTTCAAAAAGCTCTTGCACCCCCTCAACCTAAAAACAAGGCAACTCCTTCCAATAAAGCTGCTTTGACACCTTTGAATTTAGTTGAGGGTTCCATTCAAGAAGTTCCTCCCCCCATTAGATCTTGATTCAAGTTTGCCTCTAGCTCAAGCCACCGCTCAAGTTAAGGGCTCTACTTCCTCTTGCATGATTTATACCCCTTCTTGGATGGTGTACGAGAACCTACTACTTTTTTCTGAAGAAGTGAGTCGCTCTTTGATGGAGGCATTAGCATTGCCCAAGTCACGAAGAAAAAGAGCCAACAAACACTTGAGCTCTACTTGCATTTTTATGCCAATGCCATGTTTCAACATATTGTTCAAGTAAGTTGCTCTTTCTTCCTTCTATAAAAATTTCTACGCATTTTTTGATTATAGTTAGGAATAACATTGCCTTTCTCTCATTGTATTTAGATTGGCAGCCCTTTACTTCATTTGAACAAAGCTCAAGAGTACCATTTTTCTCAAATTTCGGCTTTTGAGGCTAGCTTGAAAAGGCAGAAGAAGAGAAAAAAAACGCTTTTAATCTATGTGCGCTGCGTCTAAGCATAACTAAGAAAACTTCGAAGAGATTGCCAAGTTGAGGAAAGATAACAAAGAACTTCAAGTCTCTCATAAAAATGAGATCAATGAAATTCAAGAATCTCATAAAGGTGAGATGAAGAAGCTTCACATGTCAAACATGTATGAGTTCAAATGTGTGCAATAGAAAAGAGAAGTAGAGATTTGGGTATCTTTGAGTTCCTTGATTCTCAAGACTATGAGGATCGCTTAGAAAAGCACTTGGTAGACTATCGTAGCAGCATCGACTTCGAGGATTTGGTGGAGAACAGTAGCATTGGGTACTTCGATAAAAGTTATGATTTGGTCTTAGATTTTGTTAAGAAGATTTGGATGACTTAGACCAAGGTAAGGCACCTACTACACCTCTGCACCCTAGCTCTTCGGGGGTTCTGACTAAAGATGGAGTAGCGTTGCTCAGCATTTAACTTAGCTATTTTCCTTTTTGGAGACAAAGATTGGGTCTCTTAAATGTAAGAGCTCCATCTTTGGCTAGTATTATGTTATTTGCTTTTCTTAGTATTTACTTTATTTGCATTTGTTGCTTGGCTTTGAGTTAGGGCCTTCCCATGTACCAACTCCAACTATGTTATGCTTTCTTTCTTTATATGATATCGTTGCTTTCCTTTGATAGTTTGTGCTTTCTGAGTTTATCTTTAAGCATTCCTACATACACCTTCGTTCCGGTTAGACACTTGAATATTTTTTCAAGTGACTAAGTTTGTTAGGTTGAGCTTTCAGTATCACACTTAAGTAAAGAAGTGTCTCGCCCCTAGAGGGTAAACCATGGCTTTGGCACCAAATTAAAGTTACTTTAGGTGTAACTATTATATGAAAAATTTTATCTTCACCTCTGGAAGGGCAATGGTGGCATACTTAACCAAGGAACTACTTCTCCAAGAAAAATCTTATTTTTGCCCTCAGAAGGGTTATCCTAAATACGAATCTCCTAAGTAAAGTCTTAGTGTTAGGACTAAGGCTACCTTAGGCGCAAATATTCTAGGAATATTTTATTTTTCGCACCTGAAAGGGCTATGGTTGCTCTTTTCAACATACTTGACCAAGGAACTACTTCTCCAAAGAAAAGATTATTTTCGCCCCCGGAGGGGTTATCCATTGCACAAATCTCCTAAGTAAAGTCTTAGTGTTTTGCATTGGATTAAGGTTACCTTAGGTGCAAATCTACTAGGAATATTTTATTTTCGCACCCAGAACGTCTATGGTTACTTTTTTTTAGCATACTTAACCAAGGAACTACTTCTCCAAGAAAAATATCAATTTTGCCCCCAGATGGGTTATCCTAGGCACAAATCTCCTAAGTAAAGCTGTAGTGTTGGGACTAAGGTTATCTCAGGCGCAAATCTCTAAGGAATATTTTATTTTCTCCCCCGAAAGGGCTATGGTTGCTTTTTTTAAGCATACTTAACCAAGAAACTACTTCTCCAAGGAATAATTTAATTTCACTCCCAGAGGGGTTGTGCCGACTTCGGTGAGTGGTCTTGAATTTTGTTCCCCAAAGTGAGTGACCTCGGAGAGTCATGGTATCCTAGAGGATTTGGTACCTAAGGTTGGATGGGGGTATTATTACTGTTCTAAGAAAAACATTGAGTAATTACAAAGGCAAAATACTTGGAAGTTTTCATCAATACCAAGAGTGAATGTTTACAGCAGTTGTACAAGCTTGTTTCACCTCGAAAGGTGCGCTTGGCTTAGGGAAGTTCAAAAAATTTAGGCAAAGAAAAGAAAGCTTAAAAGTAGAATTTTCAAATTTTGGGCATTTCGAGTATGAGGCAAGAACTTCCCAACCTTAGTTCTAAACTTGTAGGCACCTTTGGAATATGCCTCAACTACCTCTTAAGGACCTTCCTATTCTGGCGAAAGCTTACCACAAGCATGGGATTGGCTCACCTCAGTCTTCCTTGTAACCCAGTCTCCTATTCAGAATCTCTTACCTCGGACTTGTCGATTGTAGTAGCAAGCAGCCCTTTACTTATTTGCTTGCATTTTGAAATATGCCTTATCTCTTTCCTCCTCGAGTAAGTCAAGGTTAAACCTCAACCCTTCTTCATTTTTCTTTTAGTTAAAGTTGTAGACACGAAAACCCAGCTTACCAATTTTAATAGGTATAAGTGCTTCGGTTCCATAAGTAAGGTTGAAAGGAGTATCCCCGATAAGATGCAAAATACAGATAGCAACATTCTTGTAGGTAGTACAGTATGACCACAAAACACTTAGAAGCACTTCAATCCATTTTCCCTTAGCATCATCAAGTCTCTTCTTAATTCCCTCAAGAATGGTGCAATTAGTTACTTTCACCAAACCATTGCTTTGAGAATGGCTCACTGAGAAGAAACATTGGTCTATGCATTTTTTTAATGGTGCTCTTTGGAATTGCAAGCCATTGTCTGAAGTAAGTACCATGGTATTCCGAAGAAAGATATAACATTCTTCTAAAAGAATTGTATGATTTGTTAATGAGTAACACTTGCTAAGACTTCGACCTCCACCCACTTAGTTAAATAGTCGATGGTTACTACCATATTTTGCCGGAGCTATTGGAAAAGGATCCAAAATATCAATGCCCCACTGATCAAAGAGCCAAGGAGTAAGAACTGGAATGAGTTTTTCAACTGGATGGCGAGGTTAATAGGAGTGAAGTTGACATTAATCACATTTTTGCATGCAGTCCAGTGCATCCTGCTAACATTTTTGGCCAAAAGTAGCCTTGCCTTTGCACCTTTTGAGCTAGAGCTCTTCCTCCAACATGGTATTCACAAATCCCCTCGTACATTTCGGCTAAAGCATATTGAGCTTTACTTGGACTTAAACATTAGATGTAAGGCATTGAGTAAGACCTTCAATACAAAGTTCCACCAATGATCAAGTAGTTGGCCGACCTTCTTTCTACCCTTTGAGCCTCAATCTGATCGTCGGGCAATTTTCTTTCTTTCAAGTATTGAATGAACGGGGTCATCCAATCTAGAGTAGAGTCGATATCCATGACCTCTCCCTGATCTATGCTTCTTTCCCTTAGAACTTCTAAGAAAACTTCTTTCAACATTCCACTGAGCTTGCAATTTTTGAAAGGGCATCCGCCTACTTGTGTTCATCTCGAGTCACATGGACTACGTCAAATTTTTCAGAGTTTGAGATCAAGTCCTTCACCTTTCTTAGGTAAAATTGTAGGAATGGTTTCTCTGCTTTACATATTCTCCTTGGACTTGTTGAACCACGAGGTTTTAATTCATGTTTACCAACAAGTTTATAACCCTTAACTCTTTGGCTAACTTAAGTCCGAAGAGTAAGAATTCATATTTGACTTCGTTGTTACTTGTTTGAAATTCAGGGCATAGCTTGTTTTAAGTTCCTTCGGAAAGGTAAGAACAATACCCTTGCCATACCCTTTAGCGTTACTTACTCCATCCATATGCATTTTCTATCTGGTTAAATCTATGACTTGGCTCCCAAAGAAGGTAAACATTTTTTGGGTGTCCTCCTTACCTGGCTCTTTTGAGTTCTTCTTTGCCATCCCTTCTAAAATTAAATAAGATAACACTTGTACTTTGATTGCCACCCTAGGCTGAAAATGAATGTCATACTCACTAAAATTGATTGCCCACTTCACCAAAATCCCCGAGACCTCGGGCTTCAAAAGGATAGACTTGAGTTGATTTGTAAGAACTATAATGGGATGACTTAGGAAGTAAGGTATACCCAAGCTTTCTCGCCGCTATTAGCAAAGCTAAGGCCAATCTTTCAATGCTAGAATATCAAGTCTCTGTTTCACTTAACACTTTACTTACATAGTACACTAGTTTTTGGACTTTGTCCAATTCTTTGATGATGACGGTGCTCATAGCCTCAAATGAACAAGCTAAGTATAAGTAAAGAGCTTCTCCGGGTTTGGTCTTAGTTAAGAGCGAGAAAAAAGCTAAGTATTCCTTCAACTCCTCAAATGCTTTTTCGCACATTTCCGTCTATTGAAAAGTATTAGAACTTTTTAGAGCTTTGAAGAAAGGCAAATTTCTTATCCTCGGACTTGGATAAGAAATGACTTAAGACGGCAAGTCGCCCTATGAGCCTTTGCATTTCCTTGATCCCCTTAAGAGGCTCCATGTCTTGAATGGCCTTGATCTTTTTGGGGTTAGCTTCAATCCCACATTGTGTTACCATAAAACTCAAAAAACTTTCCTTCAAAAACTCCGAAAGCACATTTTTGGAGATAAAGTCTTATCTTGAACTTTCTCGTAGTAATGAAGGTTTCCTGGAGATCCTCCACATGATCTTCTTTCAACTTACTCTTGAGAAGTATATCATCTATATAAGCTTCTATATACCTTCACAATTTATTGGTAAACATTTTATCCACCATCCTTTTGGTAAGTGGCTCTGACATTTTTCAAGCCAAATGGCATTATCCAGAAGAGCTAAGTGCTAGAGTCTGTGATAAAGGCAGTTTTTGCCCGATCCTTGCAATTCAAAAGGATTAGGTAATATCCTTTATATGCATCCGAAAAGACATGATCTCACACCGGAGGTGGAGTCTACCACGGTGTCTATGCGGAGTGTAGGATAGCAATCCTTTGGGCAAGCCTTGTTCAAGTTTGTGAAGTCTATACACATCCTCTACTTAGCACCTAGTTCAGCTCCAATACTACATTATTACGCCATTTGGGGTATTGCATTTCTTCCACTATTTTAGCTTCCAAATTCTTGTCTACTTCTAAACCACCACTGCTTGGCTTCTTTCCCTTCCAAAATTCCTTTTCTTTTTTATGATGGGTTTCATCCTTGGATCTACATTGAGGGAATGCATTACTATGTCAGGGTCAATTCTTGTCATGTCTGAGGCATTCCAAGGAAAGGGATCTTTGAAATCCTTAAGTAAACAAATGAGGTTTTCCTTGATGTCTCCCAGAAGGGACTTTCCCACTTTCACCACTTTGCTAGGGTCATCTTCATCTAAGTGCACATATTTAAGCTCCTCGGCTAGTTCACCCTTCAAGTTGATTTTCTCTTTTTCTTCTAAGAGTTGAACATTGCAACTTGGAACAACTTCCTTTCCTTTCAATTTCAATGAAGATATCTTAGATCGTCTTTCCACTACTTGGTCTCATTTTATCTCTCCCATGAGAAGATGGGACAATACCAAGTGCTCTAATGGTAAGTCTACCAATAACAGCATTGTAAGGTGAAGATGCCTTGGCGACTGCAAAGTCGACCATGAGTTGAAATACATCTTGAGGAGCAATGCCAAACATAATAGGAAGGATAATGAATTCAAATGGTTCAACCACTTCTCTGGGAAAACCAACCAAGGGCGAAGTCACGAGTTTCAAATCTTTCTCCTCCAACTTTATTTGTTAGAAAGCTTCATAAAAAAGAATATTTGTGGAATTCCATTGTCAATAAAAGTTCTCTTCACATCACAATTTGCAATGTGTAAGGCCACTACCAAGGGATCGCTATGAGGGTGAATTACTTGTTTTACCTTCTCCGCAGTGAATATTATTCTTGAAACAACCTAGGCCTCTTCATGCTAGATTGGACCAAGTTGATCTGACAAGTATATGACCCGCGGGATGAAGTAGAGTCACTATTTGTTGCTCCTCAAAAGATAGTATGAATGATGATTCTTCCTTGATTTTCCATCCCCGCTACTCCTTCTCCCCGAGGCAGACCTCAATCTTCTTTATTTGGGTTTCGAACTTGGCGTTAAGATGATTTTCCCCTATCCATGGACCCTTGGACGAATTGCTTAGGTAACCCCTTCTTATCAAGTCTTGAAATAAATTCTTGAGAGAAATGTAATCATTAGTCTCATGCCCATGATCTTTATGAAAATAGTACCATTTGTTCTTGTTGCACCACTTTGGATCACTCCTCTAGGACTAGGTCATTTGACATAAGATTCTTTCTCAATGACTGCCAAAATGCAAGAATGTTGTGCATTGAGTGGGGTATAAACTTTAGGAGGGTCGGGACTCCTCCTATGAGATATGTTTACGGATAACCTATCCTCACATTAACCGTCTTTGAAGATTCTGCTCCACTATTTCCTCCATCTTCTTTCCTTTTCTTACCATTTTCACCCCCGAACTCTTTTTTTCTCCTTTCCCCTTCATCTCCTTGAGTGAACTCTTCAACCCTACGAAAAAGTTCATTGAGGGTGGTGGGTAACCTCAAGTTAAGATCAAATGAAAACTTTCTAGGCTTGACTCCACTTTGGAAAGCCATGATTTACATACAATCTTCTGTAGCCCCTTGAAACCCAATAGTCTCTTTCTTGAACCGATCCACATAGTCGAGGAGGGATTCTTCTGCCTTTGCTTAAGAGTAAGCAAGTAAATCTTTGTCTTACGAATTCTCTTTTGGTTTTAAAATTTATTCAAGAAGAGATCTACAAGTTGATCAAAGCTTCTTATGTCTCCCTTCTTGTACCCTCTAAACCAATCTAATGTTGTGCCCTTGGAACCCTAGGCATAGGATTGCATTTGAGGCACCTTCTAAACACATCTTGGCTTGTAAGTGTCAAGATGTTCCCACGAATTTGAATGTCCGTCACAAGAGTCAAAATAAGGAGTTTGCCAACATCTTGGGAGGAGTTCTCGCATTATCGCATCGGTGAATGACAAGGAGTACTTGTATGTTGTGGCAACCCCTTCCTTGTCATCCATCCTATCTACTCGAGCTTGAAACTCCTCTAACTATCTCCTTAGTTCTTCTTTCCACTTTGGTATCCTTTCCAAGGTCTAGTGTGGATGCTCCCTTTCATGGGGTCTTCCCCTCTTTCATGCTACTGAGGTCACCTTACTTGGACTCCTTGGTCTAGCTTCACTTGACCTGGAGAAGGCATTTCTTCTTGACTCATGCTAGGCGGATTGGCCTTAACACACCCGTTGGGCAAACCAGATTGGAGTTACTTCCATAAATGTTTGATCATCCTAATTGATTGCACAAGAAAGTTTCTCATCCATGGGGCCTTGATGTGTAGGGTGGACAACCTAGGGAATGCCACCAGAGTTACACAAAGGTTCTCCTCTTCCTTCCCTATCTCTTGTCTCAAGCTGATGTTTCATAAATAACTCTTTCAACATACCATTCTATTACCTTAGCAAATGTATCTCTGCACCTTTATCATTAACTTAGGGATCGGGATCCCTTGCTTGCCCATTTAGTTAATCAAATACTCTGATTGATCAATTCGATTGATGTTGAGTGACAATCTCCTTCCCTTTATCTTAGTTACTGCGATGGGTGTTGCGCGTTGTGATAAGAGCCATAGATAAAGATGACTTAGGATGGCTTCTTGTTTCGTTTACCACAGATGCCACCAAATGTTGATGTGAGAAAAGTATAGCACCAAAATCTTATGTTAAAGTCCGAGTCCTTTGTTGTTCTAATCGCTAAGGTAAAGGCGTGCATATACGCACGATATGAAATCTACGACAAGAACAAGAGCTGTAGGGCTTTATCCCCGAGAGAAGACTCTGATGCTCAAGTCAAAATTTATGCCAAGAAAAGGATTAAGAGTATAATAAAAGCTTGAAATGGTAAAGTGTAGAGTTGAGTGAATGTTGAATGTTCTTGTTTACCTTGCCACTTACTATTTATACTCCTCCTTGATGGGATTGGATAGTTTATGGGCTTGGGAATAATTATTGCACTCATGAGGGCCTGGAATGTGTTGAATTTCTTCATACCTTGACTTTAGATAAAAATTACCGAAATATCCTCCCAAATATTTGATCTCTTGGACTGACTGACCACATGGGTCCGTGAGCCATTGGATAGTATTTTTAGGCATCATCAAGTGCAATGCAAGGAATGGTAATTTTCTTTCAATTTCTCTATTTCCTTTTTTGTATTAATTTACTAGAATAGAATAGGAAATGACCATGAGCAAGACCGGCTAGAGTTTTTTGCTAACTGTGTAAAATTTGATTTCTTGAAATCGAGCCCAAATATGGGTTGGGTTAATGTGACTTATAGTTTAGTGAATTTTGACTAAATACTTCTAGGCCTCAAGCCCACTCTGTTTGCATTATTCTTCAAATAATATTTTATATCATTACTCATACAAAATTTTCAACCAAAATTTTACCTCACATTATCACATTTCAAAAAGTAATTAAAGTATTATTCCAAATAATATTCAGAATAATATCTTAAACAATAATTGTCCCAATTAATTAGTACCTAAATTAAATTGCATGCATTTTGAAATATAATTTCTTTAGATCTCTAGGCCCAAAGCTGCCCAATTAATTGTAGTTGATTTATGATGGAAGACTTGTCCTAATGAAAGCTATCCTTATTTTCAGAAAACAAAATATTACGGTTACAATTTTTGTGAATGAGCGTAAATATTTTCTTTGGAAACCTGGCAAAGTAGATAGAGGAAAAATGAATAAACAATTTGGTCCTTATCTTTATGATATCGATTAATTTGTTCCCTTATCTATCAAAAAATCAATTTGAGTATTCATTCTTAAAAAAAGTTAACTAATTCAAGGTTAGTAACGGAAATTGTGTATAGACTAATGGAGTTTTTTGACAACACGTCTTTACAGGTTAATGACCACGTGAGTATCCATGATTTGGTCCTTCAATTTGCCCATAATTTCTATCAAAGGCCTTAAATTGGTTAATTTTTTTAAAAATAATGGACCAAAATGGTCTATTGTAATAGGTAAGGGACCAAATGAGTCGATACCCTAAAGATAAGGGACTAAGTTGGTTTTTTTTCCCTAGAGAAAAACGAGCATGTTTATTAATTGTTGTCTATCAACATGTTGGAAATACTTGACAAAACAACAATCGAAATTAGAACAGAATTGTCGATGGGTGTAATCATTATACTTGAAAGTGATTTTACCCCCCACAAGATCATAATTCAATGATACAAATGGTATCACTAGGTGGTCATTCTCCAGGATTCAACAGCAATCTCGATCGCGTGCGCTCGCAAGCAAGACTTTAAATCGACTACAAAACTACATGTTACCAAGGAAGAGAATGAAAGAGACAGCTAAAGGAGAAAAGCTTTTTTGGTGTGTTTTGAAAAGGATTTTAAGGCCTCTATTTATAGTGATCAAATCGGTCAGAGTTTGGAAGCAACAATATTGTGTTGGAAAAAAAAAAAAAAGATAAGAGTGACCAATATGAATACAAGTGTAAACGTCAATGTGAATGTTAATTTGATAGAATTTCATCAATGTGAACACCAAAATTAGATAGATTTTCACGAGTTTCGCACATAATAGGCAAGCAAAGCAAAATAAGACAAAAAATATAGGAAGAACTGTAGAAGAACGTAAAAGAAGTAAAACTATAATGGTTCACACACACGCATCACACCAGACCGTGCCATGCTGGGTAGGGTGGATGCGTGTGTGGTAGAGAAAAAATCCCCAAACCACCAACCATGCGTAGTCTAGAATCCCAACTAGTATTGCTCAAAGGCGAAACACCAAACAAATGTGTTAAAGAAATTTACCACTAGTTCCCAATGTGGAACAAAGGTTTTCACAAAAAGAGAGTAAAAATGAAAGGAAACCAAATTAATCAAGTTGTAATTTTTTGGAGGCAAATTCAACAATCCCCCACATGACTCGAAAATATATAGAAGTAGTACAAAGTAAAGAAATCTAACACATAAATGATAATGTCTTGTGGATTTGAATCGCACTTAGTATAAGAAAGTAAATCATGCAAAACGCAGTAGAATACAAAATTTTACTTCCTTCCACAAATCACCTTGATTAATCTATATGTAGTAAAAGAGGAATATAGAGATAATACCTCAAAAATGTATAGATAAAATCTCCAATCTGTCAGGGATGTCGATCCACAAACTGCACAAATGTCCGGCCTCTAATGATATCCACGCAGATAATTAATCCGAAATCTTCACAAGATTGATTATCCCATGACTTAGAGTGCTAGCTCCTAAATATTTTTTTCTATTTTCTTCACACTTTTTCCCTTATTTTTTAATGTGATTTGGTTTCCTGTGGTTGTATATTTTCTTTAATTGAGTTGGAGCAGTATCCATATCTATATCTATATCTATCTCTCTATCTATCTATATCTATATATATGCACTAAACTGTTGAAGTCTATTGATATTACACATGAGCCCCTAAGATTTATGGCTTATCAGAATTTAACCCCAAAAGTTAATGTATCTCATAAATTAACCCTTAAGTATCTCTTACTTATCAAAAATTAATTTAATCCCAAATTAATCATATTAAAATGTGTGACCCTTTAGCATCTCAGTTACGTTGTAATAAGTATAAATTATAATCCTAAATTAAACAAATTAAGATTAGATAAATTAAAAAAATTTAATTTATCATTAATTCACTAATTAACTAATTTACACTTATAGATCAAGATTGGCTTCTATTAGAGTATCAAACCACCCAAGTGTCAGGTTATATGAAGTGGTTTGACTTTACGTATCAGTGATTTAGCTACCGTATAATTATTAACCTTTCACTACACTATATCTCCATTAATTCAAGAGTACAGATATAATACAAACTCTTATTGAACTAATCAATTTACTTTTTTACAAAATACAACTCACTTGAAATAGAACTTAAGACACTCTTAATTTTATTTTCACTTTGTGCAAAGATTTTTGTGTCGTATTTCAAGAACTGGCCATATTAGGATATGCTCTCCCATTACAAGGAGTGGTGAATTCTATATCGATCATATCTTATCTTTTCATGATTTACACTACACCCGATCTCTATAATATGTGTGATTCCTTAAGAACAAACAACTAACATAGTTAAAGTATAGTAATTCACAGTTACTAGATAAACTCACGATCTCAAATCCGAGAATCATTACACTATTACAACAACAAAATTAATCCACTGGCATTTGAATAATAATCTATATGGAATACTCTTACCGGGTCAATCCGATACACTTATTCTCAATAAGCATCCAATACAACTATGTAGTAATCTTTCCGTATAAAACACTAAGATTATGGATATTTATGAACAAAATAAACTACGTAGAGAATCACATCATCATAACTACTTATGATTTTTTTCCTCATGTATTTTATTCGAAGACTTTATCATATCAAAAAAATAAAGAATGCCATATTACCAAATATGCATAAATATAAAAGTGTAATTTAAAATAAATTGCCTTTAGGGCATACACTTACAAACTCCTACTTTTAATAAAGCCAATTATTCATGTGCTTAAAACCGAATGAGTCAACATGACATTTATGTTTCTTCTGTGACAAGGCTTTAGTGGAATCAGTAATGTTATTATCAGTGGAAATTTTATCTTTACTTCCATTTCTATCAACGATTTCTCTAAACAAAAGATAGCGCTGTAACACATGTTCGGATCGCTGATGGAACCTTGGATCTTTTATTTGTGCAATAGCTCCATTATTATCACAATACAAGAGAATAGGAGCACCAAAGGAGGGAACCACTCCAAGTACAGTCACAAACTTCTTAATCCAAACTGGTCTTTTTGCTGCTTCTGAAGCTGCAATATATTCGGCTTCTGCTGTAGAATCATTCATAGTATGTTGCTTGGAACTCTTCTAACTGACTACACTACCATTAAAATTAAATACATACCTAGATTAAGATTTGCTATCATCCTTGTCAAATTGAAAGCTAGTATCCGTGTAATCGCAAATTCTCAACTCTTGCCCACCATAAATCAAGAATAAATCTTTAGTCCTTATTAAGTACTTAAGAATATTCTTGATTGCTATCTAGTGGACACTCCCTGGGATTGAAACCTGCTTGTAACACTTAGAGCATATGAGATATAGGGTCCAGTACATAATGTAGGCATAAATTATAGAGCTTATAGCCAAAGCATATGAGATCTTTTTCATGCTTTCTCTTTCAACATCTACTTAGGACACATGTTTATAGAAAGGTATACACCATGGACACTGGTAATTAACCTTGCTTTGACTGATCCATGCTAAACCTCTTTAGCATCTTGTCTTTGTACGTTGATTGAGTAAGACCAAGCAATCCCTTATATCTATCTTTATAGATCCTCATTCCCAAAATGTAGGTTGCCTCTCCTAAATTTTTCATGAAAAAATTCCTGGACAATCATACATTTACACTTTGAAGCATAAGTATGTCATTTCCTAACAACAATATGTCATCCGCATAAAGTATCAAGAAAAAAGTGGCACTCCCACTAACCTTCTTTATACACAAGGTTCATTCTCATTTTTGATAAAATCAAACTCTTTGATTATCTCATCAAAATGAATATTCCAACTCCTAGAAGTTTGTTTTAGTCCACAAATAGGCCTTTGTAGCTTGCATACTTTGTTTAGGATATGTGGATGTAAATCTTTCATGCTGCATCATACACACCTGTTCTTGCAAATTTCAATTAAGAAATGCAGTTTTTGCATCTATTTACCAAATTTCATAATCATAATATGTAGTTATAGCAAATAAAATCTGAATGGATTTCAGCATTGCAACTGATGAGAAAATTTCATCAAAGTCAACTCCTTGTCTGTGTATAACCTTTGCCACCAATCACGCCTTATAGGTAATCACATTACCATCTATGTCAGTTTTCCTCTTAAAAACCCACTTGCATCCTATTGGTTTAATCCCTTTGTGTGAATCGACTAAGGTCCAAACCTAATTATCATACATGAAATCCATTTAAAATTTCATGGCTTGTAGCCATTTCTAATATTCTTTATCAGATAGTGCTTCTTCGTAAGATCTAGGATCATCATTTGTAATGATTAATATATCATTCTGCTCACTTACAAGAAACTCATATCTTTTTGGGACACGATGTATCCTAGTAGTCCTACACAAATTAAGAGTTTGTGTATCATTAACTTCATTTTCTATTACATCATCTTGTGATTGAAGCTCTTGTTCTGCTTGTTGATCAGTGCCAAATTGTGTTCTTGAATTTCTTCAAGATCTATTTTGCTTCCACTTGCCTTTTCAAGAATAAACTCCTTTTTAACAAAGACAGCATGTTTTGAGACAAACACCTTTTACTAAATGTGATTATAGAAATAGTATCCATATGTCTTCTTTGGATACCTCACAAATAGGCATTTATTTGACTTAACCTCGATTTTGTTAGATTCTACCGTTTTTATAGAAGCAGGGCATTCCTAAACTTTTAAGTATGAAAGTTTAGGTTTGTTTACAAACCATATCTCATACTGAGTGGAATCAACAACTTTTGATGGAATACGTTCTAGTAAATAGGAGGCAGTATTAAAGGCATAGCCTCAAAATGATTTGGAGAGGTCTTCAAGACTCATCATCGAACCATGTCTAATAGAGTTCGATTACGTCTCTTAGATGACACCATTTAGTTGTAGTGTATAAGGAGGAACTCATTAAGGTATAATCCCATTCTCCTTAAAAAAATTTTGAAACTCTTGATTTAAGTAATCCTCTCCTTGATCAGATCGAATTACTTTAATACTTTTACCAAGTTATTTTTCAATTTCATTCCTAAATTCCTTGAACTTTTCAAAGGTTTCGAACTTATACTTCATCAAGTATACATAACCATATCTAGACTGTTCATCAGTGAAGTTAATGAAGTATGAATAGCCTCCTCTAGTATAGATTGACATAGGACCACAAATATTAGTATGTATTAGCCTGAACAATTCACCAGATCTATCACCCTTTCCAGTGAAGATGATTTGGTCATTTTATCAAGTAAACAAGACACACATATATCGTATGATTCATAATCAAATGATCACAAATAACAATTATTTTGTAATTTGGTAATACTTTTCACATTTATATGACCAAGACTACAGTGCCAAAGGAAAGATTGTTTCATATTATCTTATTTAATTTTAGGCTTTTAATAATTTATGTCTAGAATTGGTGATACGAATCTATCTAGGGTAAGGATGTGTCAAGTTCAGGAGATGAAAGCGAGACCAAGCTTGGACTCAAGAATGCTAAGATTGAAACACTAGTGGCCAGATCCTTTTAAGTGCATGGAGATCAAATTTCACTTCAAGTTTATTTTAGTTTGGCCTTTATTTTGTAAATGTTGTGTAAATTGGGCTAGTTTAATTTTTGATTTTTAAACTTTATTATTAGCCTTAAATAAGGCCCAATACGCATAAGTTGGGGCTATTTTGGCTGACTCTTAAAAGGTTCTAGAATAGGGTTACTTGTTTGTCTAGTTATAACTTCTAGAAACCTTGGATTGTGCGGTAAGGCTTACACGAATTTTAGGAGAATTTTTAGAACTGTTTAACTAGTTTTTAGGACTCATTAAGCAAATAAATAGGCCTTATAGCTGTGTAATATTTAGCAACTTTGATAAGAAAAACTTGGTTTGCATGAGTTTTAATACTTCTCTTTTAGTCTTTGATTAGACTATTTGTTGGACTCCAAGTTTGAACAACTTGTAAGTGTATTAACCAACACAAACTATTGGTTCCTACTAATTCTAAGCATCGGGTTAATATTTGGCTTAAAAGACTAGTCGGCTCTTGCTTGGCTAATAGTAAGGGTTGACTAAATTATCCAGTTGGTTGGATACCTATCTATATTGTCTATCTTTGTTCATTCATAATTCTCAGCTCTATTTTTCTATTTTCGTGACCAATTTTTAACAATCCTTGGCTTGGTGCCACTTAGACTGTTACATTGTGTGACATCAATCTTGATTGTCCTCATGGTTCACATCATTTGGTATCAGAAGTGGTCCAAATTTTGGTCTACTTTCGTGCATAAAAATCATATATTTTCTGTGTATTCTTCTCTTGTGTAATTGCATTCTTCGCAAATATCTTTTCGTTTCTTATTGAATTCTATCTAAATCAATTTTGATCATATCCATTCTGTTCAATCGGTACTGTTCATCGGCATTGTTCACCAATACTGTTCACTGGTAAGAAAAAAAGAAAAAAGACAAAAAAAAGAAGAGGTGTGAAAAAAAAAATAGAAGAAGAAGCGCTAAAAAAAAGAAGGGAAAAAGAAGAAAGACGGCGACATTGAGGAGGAAAAATTATTAGGGTTTGCCCACTTGAATGTGTATATAGGCAAGTGTTTTGTTATTCTAATCCAAAGAGGTGTTGGTTTTCTAAGACCATTCCCAATTGAATTTGTTTTCTAATCCAAATCCTAATTGCATTTGGTTTTCTAACCTTAATCATAATTGAGTTTGGAAAAGTAATCATAATCCTATTTAGAATTGGAACAGTAATCCTAATCCTAGTATTTGGAAATCTACACTAATCAAAGTTAAATTAGGAAATCTACAGAATTTGGAAACTTTCTATAAGAGCTTCTAGCTTTTCTAGTTTGGTAACTTTCCATTTTTTGAGCTTTGTTTCCTTGTATGCAACCATTGTCAACGAGTTTCCTAAACTATGCCAACTCAAGGTCAAGCTCAAGGAGCTGATGACACATTCCTTAAGCGGATGACTATGATAGCTTCGATTCGAGTATGAATCCTTTTGAAGAGGAAGGGAATGATACGAATATGGTTAGGCTAAAGATGTGTCAAATTGAGGAGATGAAAGTTGGAGCAAGCTTGGACTCGAGCATGCCAAGATTGAAGCATAAGTGGTCAGATTCCTTTAAGTCCAAGAAGGTCGGATCTTACTTCAAGTTTGTTTTAGTTTCGTCTTTATTTTGTAAAGCTCAATTCTAGTTTATGTGTTTTGTAAATTGAGCTGGTTTAATTTTTTATTTAGACTTTAATTATTAGCCTTTAATAAGGCCCAATTCGTGTAAGTTGGGCTATTTTGGTCGACCCTTAAAAGGTTCTAGAATATGGTTACTTGTTTGTAAATTTACAACTTCTAGAAGCCTCGGATTGCAAGGCAAGGCTTGCACAAATTTTAGGCGAATTTTTATAGAGGATTTTTTTTAGCTAGTTTTTAGGACTTATTAATCCTATAAATAGGCCTTATAGCTTTTTAATATTCAGCAACTTTGGTAATAAAAACTTGAGGTTTGTGAGTTTTAAAACTCTTCTTTTAGATTTTGATTAGACTATGTGTTGGGTTCCAAGTTTGAGCAACTTGTGAGTGTGTTAACCAACACAAAATATTGGTTCCTACTAATTCCTAGCATCGGGTCAATATTTGGCTTAAGATACTAGTTGGTTCTTGCTTGGTTAATAGTAAGGGTTGACTAAATAGTCGAGTTGATTGGATACCTATCTATATTGTCTATCTTTGTTCATTCACATTTCTCGGCTCTATTGTTCTGTTTTGGTGACTAATTTTTAACAATCTTTGGCTTCATGCCACTTAGACTGTTGGGTTGCGTGGCATCAATTGTGCACTATTCCCACAACGTATTTTTTTTTAAAAAAAAATCTAAGGAAAAAAAACATATAAAAAAAAGGGGAAAACTGAATTTCACCGCAAACCCTAGTCGAGTAGGGTTAGCGGGGTTGTCTTGTGCTTCAAAACTTCTTGTTATTTCTTGTTTCTTTACGCTTGCATAATTTAAATTCTTTTCTTAGTTAGAAACATCATTAACTTGAATCCTTATTCCACTTGGATTACACTAATACCTATTTCCAATTAGGAATAGTTATAATTCTTTACCTATTAGGATTTTAATTAAATTGATAGAATTTTTTCCACTTTCCGAAAGCATCATTCTCGACTAAAATTTCTTTATTTTTTTCAATTTCTTTCTATGTCTTGCTCTCGAGTATAAAAAAAAATTCTTTATTTAGTTTTCTCCATAATATTTTGTTCTCATGTTGTGAAAAAAAATTTCTTAAATTTCCAAAATACCCCTAGTCCTCTTAGGTTAATTCTTTCTAAACTGAAACCCGTGTTTTTGTTGACCATCTTATTTTAGCTTTCTAAAGTGCTTAGTGTACAATTATTGTTACATCGATCCGCCATTACTTTGTTAAAAGAATTCTTTGCTTCATTAGTCCATAATTACTAATTATGTTCTGTGTGTTAATAATTATTTCTGTCATTCTTATTGTGTACTTTCAAGTCAATGAAAGACTTTGAGGAGAATTTATACAAGAGGAAAAAGGAAAGAGTTGTGAGCTCAATGCAGAGTAAAAGCCTCGAATTTGAGTGAAACACAAGTGAAATTGTGTGACATCTTCTAATTTGAGCGTAAACACTCCGAAAGTGTCATGAGGTCCTTCTTTATTTATACTAACCATACTTTTGAAATTCTTTGTGTCTTTGAGTTCTTTTTGCAGGTTTAAAATGTCCCAAGAAGGAGAAAGTTCAAGGTTTAATGCCTTAAAATCTCATTTTTCCAAAATGGCAAGGTCTCTTGAAAGTATTCAATGCTCTCTCGAGACATTAATTAAGGCACGGAATGAGCCTAGTCATCAATCTGTCGACCTGAGCCTTATGCTCACACAATGAGACACGCTCGTCCAGGTATGTGTTTTAACAAATTTATGAATCTAATGACAAATTGTATCATGTAGGTGTAAGGTCAAGGAATTGCTAACCTACTCAAAATTATAAGCATGAGGTAGATTTTTCTAAGAAACCTGCCTTGGTACTTGTGCGGGCACTTCACGTTCAACCTAAGGACGACCAAAATGGGATATAACGTTCTCATATTTTCTTCACCAAATGTGTTGTTCAATGTTGTGCGTGTGGTTTGATCATTGATCATGGTAGTTGCGTGAATGTAGTTAGCCAACTTATGGTAGATAATTTCAATTTGCCAACTACTAAACATCCACATCTATACAGGTTACAATGGTTAAATGAAAGTGGTGAATTAAAAGTCACAAAGCAAGCCTTAAGTTCTTTAACCCTTGGAAAATATAATGATAAGGTTTTATGTGATGTCATACCTATGCATGCTAGCCATATTTTGTTAGGTAAGCCATGGCAATATGGTCTGAAAGTTATAAGTGATGGATTTGCAAATAAGTATAGTTTTTATTGGAAGATAGTGAAAAGATTTCTCCTAAGCCATTACTTCCGGATCAAGCCAAAAAGAGCAACTTTAAATTAAAACTTCATATGACGAACATGCTAAATTGTTGGTTGAAAATTGAAAGAAAGATAAGAAGAAAGCCGTCTCTAATCCTAAGGAAAAATCAGCCTTAATGGTAATTCTAAAGGAAGAGAACTTGTTCATCAAGGAAAAAGTTTTTAAGAGCCTTTATCTTTTTTTGCCTGATGATTTTCTTCCAAAATTTTTCATGCAGCCATTCAAAGAAGAAGTGGAGACAATGAAAAGTTTGAATTTGAACCTTCCACGTACAAAGCTTTAGTGACCTCTGTGCATAATTCAAACTTAAGTGTCAAAGGTTTGGGGATGGGAGTACTTAGAAATTTTGATATGTTAAATTCTTATAATTTTAGATTTTAAGTACTTATAATGTGTCCCCTTTCTTACTTGTTAATGTTTCTAATTATTCTTGTAAATGTGTTTTTCTTGAGCTCTGAGCTTGAATTTGTAAGCCTCATGATTGCCATTCATTTTGTGTTAAGTTCAACAACGTTTTGGGTAACAATTGTATGCTTCTACACGACAATGTGAATAGGTTCTTTTGTTCTTTCGATATTTATCAAATTTTAAAGTGCCGTGATAATCTTTTTGAATATGATTGGTTCAATTATTCAAAAATATTTTCTTGTTTCTTTTATTTGCTAGCCAAAGCAACATGCTCCATGATTTAGGGTTCTTGTGCCCCATGATGTCTTTATTTCAAAAGCCATTTCTCAACATCCATTTTGAACATTAGTGGTCGATACTTTTGTGTTCGAGCCACATATAATGGATTTTTTCTTGCTTTGACGAGATCATTTGTTTAAATTTTTGTCTACTTTGTTTAATGTTTATCCTTTCTATCCAGGTTTAGATTCGACGACAAATACTTTCAAGGAAAGGGGAATGATACAAGAAGAGATGTTCAAGTCCTTCAAGAAATGAAGCTTGTGAATGGTGGACCTAGTGAATCAACATGTCCATAAAATTAAGTTTGAAGTCCAAGCAAGTCAAGGGTTCAAGTTAGTGAAATCCAAAGGTCCGAGACTTGAAGACGAATTTGATCCACTGTGAAGGGGTCAAGAAAATCCTAGTTTTAGCCATACTCCAAAATCGGTCACTATAATCCTATTCGACCTAGGATTTAGCTTCAATACTTATTCTTAGGACTTATTATTTTATGTGTTTTCTTAACTTGGAAATGTGTTAGTCCACATTAGCCTTATAGCCAATTTTAGTCTTGTGTGCCAATCCTAAACTTGTATGGATTTGGCAAGTTAAAATTCCCAGTGTTGGTAGGACTCCCATGTAGGGTTTTTGGGGCTAATTTCCACGTTCAAAAATATGCATTCAACATCTTCAATAATATTTTGTGAGAAATTTCTCCCAAGTTGTCTTCCAAAGACTTTTGGAAATGCAAGAGTGATTCTTGTGATTACCAATCTAGAATACTATTGGTTCTTGTCTCGTTATAGTACAACAGATCAATATCTCGTACAGTCGAGAATAGATATTTTTAAATTCTTAATTTCGTACTCAAAGGGTTAAATTCATCAAGTCGGAATTTCATTTCTTCGCTGCAAATTCTAGTTTTCTTTGTGTTAATCTTGGCTGAACACCCCCTAGGATTCCCAAGATATTATTTTAGTGACTCTTATGGGTATTGGGTATTATGTATCAGGGCAATCTTGGTTCTAAAATTCAAATTCAAGTCTTGTTACTTCAAATGTGGGGTTTACATCAATTGGATTTTCCATGTACATAATATATAGACCATTAATCAAAGCACCAATTCCGTACAAAATGCCATCACGCCAAAAAGAACAACATTTATTCTTTTGCATAATGATAAAACCACCAGTATCTAAATACGAAATAGAAATAATGTTTCTAATAAGAGATATAATATAATAATAGTGTTTAAATTCTAAAACAAAACCGCAAAGAAAGATAAGCAACACTTGCTCCATTTCCTATGCATATACTGTCCACTTCTCTCTTAACTAACATTCTACTTCTCTTTAGTCCCTACATATTTTTACAAATATGAGATGCAGATCCGGTATCTAATACCCAAAAATCTAATTTGGAAGTAAAAATAGTGATCTCAATCATAAACATACCTGAAGTAGAAGTTTCACCAAGCCTCTTCTGCATCAAAGTATCCAGGTAATCCTTACAGTTTCTCTTCCAGTGTCCATCCTTTCCACAATGGACATAAGTGCCCTTAGACTTATCTTTTTTGATCACATGTGTTGGTTTTTCCCAATCTTGACTTTCTTAAAGCCAACCTCGGATTTGTTTTTCTTGATATTGGAAGAATCAATAACCAACTCTTGTTTCCTTTCTTTTTTGATGGTTGTCTCAGTAGTGCTAAGCATATTTAACAGTTCAGAAAGAGTTTATTGACAACTTATTCATGTTATAGTTCTTCACAATCTTATGGTTGTCCCTTAGGCTTGTTCTTTTTATCATAGGTATTGGTTTTACCCATATCAAACTTAGCTTTCTTAATGCCAACCTTGGCTTTGTTTTTCTTCTTATTGGAAGAATCAATAATCAACATTTGTTTCCTTTCCTTTTTGATGGTTGTCTCAGTAGTCTTAAGCATATTCAATAGTTCAAAAAGAGTTGCTGACAACTTATTCATGTTATTGTTCATCACAAATTGTAAAAAGCTTTCAAGTAGAGATTGCAAGATCAAGACAACATTTAACTCATGATTTTGCACATATCCCAATCATTCCAATTTTTCAATTAGTCAGATCTTCAGTATATAGACAGCTACTAAAGTACTCTCTATCATTTTATAATGAAATAGTCCTTAGAGGTCTCATAGCTCTCATTCCTTTATTTATTTATTTTTTTATCAAACAACTCCTTAAGATAAAAAATCATAGAAACAGCATCCATCTTTTTATGCTATTTCTACAATTCAAAGTTCATAGTAGCCAACTTGATACAAGTGGTAGTATCATTGTCCTTGATGTGCTTACGATAATAGCATTTTTAACTTCTTGATTAGCATCATCTATGGGTGTATCAAGAATAGACTGATCAACGACATAACCAATTGTTTCATGCTTGAGAACAAGTATCAAATTGTGTTGCCAATATAGAAATTTTGGCCCAGTGAGTTTGTTATCATTTAAAATGGGACGCAGATTGACGTTACTACTCATATTCTATAACATGTAAATAAAGATAGAATAAGAATTTTCCATTTATGCATAAATAAAACCAAAATATAATATGGACTTCATTTAATTTGGTATTATACCCAATGTTTAATTCAAATCAATAACTTTTACATATTAATTTGGGAGTTTTCATAAAGCCCCGCCTAGTGGGCTAGGATCCCATCTAATTATTTTGATCTTAAGTGTACCCAACAAACCAAAATAATTTCAACAAGTATGTAACTCTTACCAATTACAACGATTTGTCATTCCTAGATAGTTAGGTATCAACTCTTGGTAGCACATCTTATGTAAATCCTAACCTTTGCCTCGGAGACATACAACCTTGAATATACCCAACATAAATGCCTCCGTTAAGTCATACCCATTATTTAGAGATTTCATCTCATAGTTTAAACATGTTCAATATAGAGTAACCTTGGATTAGCCCAACAAGTTAACATCTAAGAAGAACTCTCGTTTCTTGCTACAATAATAGAAGGCAACTTATTTATTGACTTAATATAGATTCAAGGGATTTTTATTTTCAATTAATTATTAGGTCTCATCAAATTGCATACAATATTATCATATCAGTATATAACAAATAAAAAATGCATAAAACCATAGATGATTATGGAATTTTACTAAACTAGTTTCCTTTACTCACAAGGAAACTAGATGATCAAATTCTAAGGGTAATTTTCAACTCTTGAAAATTTCCTATGTGGTTGCAACTTTGCACTTTTTCCATCATCAACATACATTACAAACGTAATTCTATCTAAATATTTTAAATATTCAATTCAATCCCTAACCTACCTATGGATCTATGTACATTACATGATTGATCAACAAACCTTGAGTTACATTCAAAGGGAATGAGATGAGAAAAGAATTACTTCCAAAATAATAAAGAAAGGCAGGACATGGAGGCCCTATTCAAAAATTCACAACCAATGAATTCGAACAAAGTAAACCATAGACATTTACATTACCCTTAAATCCATAATCATACATCATGTTATTATATATTTTAATAATTAAAAAAAAGTATAAAAACTGTATTTAGTATCTAATCATGAATCACAATGTATCATAATTTCAATCTCATTCAAATTATCATTCTTGAATTATTTATAAAAATATTTTATGGAGAAATATTATCTTCCAATCTCATTAGAAAATAAACACTTTAAATAATAGAATTTCAAAAATTATATTCGAAACAATTTTCAAAATTTTTTTAACATTTATTAAATTCCAATTTTATTGAAAAATAATAAAATTCTAAAAGCTAAACAAATAGTCCAATTCTAATCTCATTAGAATTATATAATAAATATTTTAAAACATTTTATACTTTCAAAACTTTAATCAAATTAAAATAAAGAAATTTTCTAAATATTAAAAATTTATAAATATTAGAATTTACATTTGTCAATAAATAATTAGTAGTTTCAAAAACCAAATTTAGAAAAACCTTTTTAATGAAAATATAAATTAAATGTCACTAAAAGTAATTTATATAATTAAACACATTTAGTGACAGAAATAAAATAGTGAAAGTCATCATCCAGTGACATCATCAATACTTGGCATGGACAATGAAATCATGAATCAAAAATCACAAATTTTTTTTCTTCTCCAATATATGTATAAAAAAATTCATATAACCATGACAACTAAATATATCTACATCATAAATTAATCAAAGGTGACCCGATACCGTTATAAGAAAGTAAATCATGCAAAATGTAGCGAAATATAAAATTTTACATCCTTCCACGGATCACTTTAATTAATTTATACGTAACAAAAGAGGAGTACAGAGATAATATCTCAAAAATTATGTATACACAGTAAAATCTCCAATTTGTCGGGGATGTCAATCCACAAGCCACATAGATGTCTGGCCTCTGATGGTATCCAAACAGATAATTAATCCAGAATCTTCACAAGATTGATTATCCCAAATCGTGGAGTAATAGCACCTCAATATTTTTTTTTTCTCATTTCTTCGTATTGTTTCCCTTATTTTTTTTAACGTGATTTGGTTTCCCATGGTTGTATATTTTCTTTGCTTGGGTTGGAGCATATATACATACATATATATATAGATGCACTAAACCCTAGAAGTTTATTGATATTGTACATAAATCCCTAAAATTTATGACTTATTATAATTGAACCCCAAAAGATAATTTATCTCATAAATTAACCCATGAGTATCTCATACTTATCAAAAATTAATTTAATCCCGAATTAGTCATCTTAAAGTATGTGACCCCTTACGTTCCTAGTCATGTTGGTAATAAGTATAAATTATAATCCTAAATTAATTACGATTAAATAAATTATAATATATCAAATTAATTAGGATTATATAAATTAAACAAATTAATTTATCATTAATTCACTAATTAATTAATTTACACTTATAGATCAAGATTGGCTTCTAACAAAGTATCATGACCACCTAAGTGTTGAGATATGTTTAGTGGCTCAACTTTACCTATCAGTGATTTAGTTATCGTGTAATTATTACCCTTTCACCATACTATATCCCCATTAGTTCAAGAGTACAAATATAACAACAACTCTTATTAAACAATCAATTTACTTATTTCTAAAATACAACTCGGTTGAAATAGAATTTAAGACACTTTTAATTCTATTTTCACTTTACGCAAAAAGTGGCAATATTGGAATATACTCTCTCATTAAAAGAGTGGTGAATCCTATATTGGTTATATCTTATCTTTTCCAAAATCACACTATACCCAATCTGTATAATACATGTGACTCTTCAAGAACAATAACTAATAGAGTCAAAGTATAGTAATCCATAGTCAAGATAAATTCAATGTCGACCTCAAGTCTAAGGATCATTACACTACTATCACAAAGAGATTAATCCACTGACATTCAAATAATAATCTGTGCGAAATAATTTTAATGAGTCAATCTGATACGCTTATTTTCAATAAGCATCCACATACAACTATGGGCTAATCCAGCCATGTCAAACAGTAAGATTTGAGATATTTATGAATAAAATATAACTATGTAGAGAATCACATCAATTATAACTATTTATGATTTTTTTTTCCTCATATATTTTAGTCGAAAGACTTTATCATATCAAATAGATAAAGAATTTCATATTACAAAATATACATAAATATAAAAGTGTAATCTCAAAAAAATTGACTTTAGAGCATACATAAACACTTAGTGCATTCAATAGAAAAGTATACAGAAGATAGATAACCAAGGTTTTGAACCTTCCTTCTTAATACAGACTTTTAAAGTTAAGCTTGGTGCTTTTGAGCTATACACTCTACCTAGATGTTCATAAGTGCACTAGAGGCATACTCTCATTAGTCTCATAGGAAGCGGCTCCTACTTTCACACTTATATAGGTAAGTGTATCAAGTGTGTACTGCTGTCACACGCCACTTATATAGGATATAAATTCATTAATAATCATCAACTCAAACATCATAATTCATAGAAAGTACGCACCATCTACACCATAGAGAAGGACCACATATGACAATGCAAGTGAAATATCTTTGTGACTTGTTATTACCCACTAAGCCTACTTCATAGGATCTCTTCTAATGTTGGTTGGGTTGCCATCACATTCAATTCCCATTAACGGGTCTAAGTCCATCCCCCTAGATGTATCTTGACAAACTTTCTGTTCAATCTTTTAGTCAAAGGATGAGCCAAATTCTTTTCAAACCTCACAAAGTCCAAGGTAATGACCCTATTGGTCATGAGTTATCTCACAATATTGTGTTTAAAATAGATATACCGGCTCTTCCTATAGTATATTTTGCTTTTGATCCTAGCGATCGTTGCCCGTGAACCACAGATTCTTTAATGCAAAGAAACAAAAGACACAATGTTTGGCCACAAAGGAATGTCAGTCTATAAATTTCGAAGCCACTCTTGTCACGCCCCCAAAATAGGATAATGACATGCCGCACCTCGGGATCACCCCAAGCATGCAAGGCACAGTACAAAAGCAATATACAAATCATAATACCTGTCATTAGACCTCAAGATCAACCAAAACAAGACCACAAAGTATATTCAACATCCATATTCATAACAATCCACGATGACCAAATCATAGTCATATACAAACAACAAACCACAATCCCACAACAATCAAAAATTCAATCACAAGACGAATCTAACAAGTCCATAGGGAAACAGGACTAACATAAGAACAAACCTCACACTAAAATAGTAAACAGGAAAACTTTAGCTCCAGTAATTGGGATCTGTACGGTAACCCCTTCCTGGTCAGCACTTGACTCAGGACCTCCTAACGTCTCCTGTTGGTCCTCGACTGCAAACAAAGGTGAAAATAATAATGGATTAATTCGAAGTAAGCACATCGTGCTTAGTAAATAACATTTAAACCCAATTATAGATAACATGTATACAATCAGTATAAGGAACAATATACGAGACATTATCATTATTTAAAATGCAAATTTCAATCAATGAGCTCATGGTTCACAAAAGTCTTCCCAGCGCTAGATCCAGGTCTACCTATTATCCGTCCGAGTAAACAAGACATAACGGAGTGTCTATCACTTGTGTTCCCGATAGACTGGGTATAACATTTACGAAACAGAGTACTCAGTATATCATTTCATTCACTCACTCATAAACAAGTCCACTAAAGTGACCCATTGAGGCCTTCACAGTAATCATTCATTAACAAATAGCATAATAATGAACAAATAGTACATTACATAACGAACATATAATTTATAAACGTACTTACCTTATAAACATTAATCAAAATAAATACACTTACCTTAATATCAATTATTCTAGGATTATAATACCAATCATATACAGGGTATCGATAAAAAGGCGTAAACTTGTTACTTACCTCAAAAATTGATTTCGCGGACGTATCTTAATTTCGACGGTCTAAAACTCTAATCCCGAATTACCTAACCAGTAGAGTGTTATACCATTAGGATAAAAATTGATATAGGGATTCACTTTTGGGAATCACCCAAACTCTCAAATTAGGTAATAATCGAACACAAACGAGTAAGGGTTGACTTCAATTTATGAAAATAATATAAAAATCTAAGAATTAGGATTAATTTGCAAATATATCACTAGGTTAAGAATTGTCAAAACCCTATTTCAAATCTCACAAAAAAAATAGTTAAAAGTCATTTCAAACCATAAATCAAGTCCGAATAGCTCATAAACATATTTGGTAATCAAATCAATTCATAAACAACAAAATTAAACAAATTAATTTCTTGAGGAACTTGA